>JAPMOQ010030207.1:989132-1013782 GCA_026543055.1 Argiope trifasciata
AGCATGGCTAAGTTTAGAATAACATTGTTTCTTTTCGCTTCAAAGTGTTTCAGAATAAATATGTTCACATTTTTTTCATAAGTAACTAGCATACGACTCTATCATAGTCTTTTTTTTAAATATTAGAATGGTATAAAATTTTCGAACAGTAAGAAATCAGATAAAAATTTTTAAAACACTCCGAGAACGTCGAATATGATCTATTATAATAAATTTCCAGCACATGATTCACGCAATGGTTGAAGCCGTTAATGGGCCATTTATACATAATATAAAAATCCGAAAAAGATTATAAGGATATTCTTTGGAATTTTTTTAAAAAAATTACATCAGGTGTGTCAGTGCTATTTAATATTCCTCATTCCAAGACCAGTGATTTCATATAAGTTAATCCCACCTCTAATGGCGGACATATACAGTTTTTTTTTAGGATACAATCTTAATTAATTTTTTTTGGTAACATAATTAAGAGATGTGACTTAGACATGAATAAGATGAGACATTTAATGTAAAAACAGCGCTTTTAATTATATCATAAAATTAACATGCGCATTAACCTACAAAATTAAGGGTATGTTTTATACACCTCAGGCATAAAATTACTCTTTGTTTGGACTAATACTAATGAATGGAATGGAACTAAATTTCGCATACCAGCTGTGGAAGGCATGCAGAGATAAAACCCGTCACCTCCCAAAAAAGTATTACTAACATTCACCGATAAGAGTGATTTTGACGCGCTTGGAAACAAAAAGTGTTAATAATTACAACGACAGCACGGACAATGGATTGCGCTAAAATTCATTAATGCTCAAGTGATAAAAAATACAAGTACTGAAATAAATGAATGACACTCATTATGAAAATCAGAGTAAAAAACTTTTATGAATCAACATTTGGGGCCCCCTGAAATATTTTACCTCCCCTGTGTGCAAGGTATTGCATCCATTGCAAGGGATTCTTTATTTTTGGTTATAAACCATCACCTTAGATCAGGGGTAGGCAACCTATTGAAACGGAAAAGCGAAAAGCAACAATTTACAAAATTTTTCAGTTTTTAAAAGGCCACTAAAAATTTCTATTTTCTATTGTATATTTGCTTATACATATTTTATTTTTGATTTAAAATAAACGGCTTTAAGGACGGAATAATCTTTATTCATATAAAAACACAAATATGCGTAATTACATCAATGGGAGCTTCAGTTTTGCATGTATTTTGAACGTTTGATTAAATCTGGCTTATAGTTTGTCATTTTGAGTTTCAAGCACGACTCTAGATGTTTATTTGTTAGTTGACTTCTAAATTTATTTTTTATTATATTCCGGTAAGAGAACGCTTGCTCACAGGAATATGTGCACTCAAAGATCGTCAGCACTCCATATGCCAACTTCTTCACCTCACTGTAGCATTCTGGAAGACTATTCCATGCTTCGAATATGCTGGCCTCCACACGTGGATTTTTGTATACTTGTAATGCGGAATGTGCATGCATTTCTGAACCTACAAGTCTCCCACCTTGTTCATGAATTCTGAGAACTTGTCACTTCACAAATCTTTGGTTTTTGGTTGCTGTTTGGGTGAAACAAAATGAAATGTAGTTGGCCAAAATATGAACATTTTCACAGAGTCTCATCTCTAAGAACAAAACAGTAGCTCACAATTATCTCATTACTGTCTCATTGGGATATTGCTTCAGATTTTCAAGAATTAATTTACAGCTCTCTATGTCTTCAACAAAATAAAGTACTTTTTAAAAAAAATAAACTACTTTTTTAAGGAAGGCGTAGGCTGGGTTGCCTTTTTCCTGCAGTTTTAGATTTTGTGGCTGTTTGGGTGAGACAGAAATGAAATGCAAATGGCTGAAAGGTAAACATGATCACGAAATCTCATCTCTGAGAACAGAACAGTAGTTCATATTTATCTCATTACGGTCATGTTAAGCGTAGGGATTTGTAATGAACGATTATGTTAATAGAAGCTGGTGTGAAATTAGATACTTAAAAATATTTTTTCTTATATTTTTTAGGATTTTGAAAATAAATTATTAATTTTTCATATGGAACTGGAGAACTGCAACTAGACATCTAAAGAGCCACAAGTTGCAAAACCCTGTCTTAAGTAGTTGTAACAGCTATTGTTATTGTAATGTTCATTGTTACATTTTGTCTCTTAATATATCAATCCGCATTGTTATAAAAAGTTTCAAAATATGCAGAAAAAATATGTAAAAATTTTATTGGTTTCAATTTTTAAGATGGCTGTCCCAAACAGGTCTTCAATTTTGCCCAAGGAAGGTCATCGGACGGTGGTGGGAGGCAGCGCAGGATAGAAAAATTAATCTCTGGTTTTTCACATTTAAGTAGAATGCTACTAATTTGAATAGAAATTTTAAGTGAGTTTTAAAATGAGTTTATTTAGGTTAGAAGTAATTTTTTAAGTGCAAACTTGAGAAAAATAATTTTTTACTTATACGTTTTTAAAATTTGAGTGATTTTGTGGAAGTTATTGTAACTATATTTGCATAGAAGGTAATAAATGGTAAAAATTTTAAGTCTGCTTTTTTTCCTGCAAAATTTTAAATCTGCTTTTTTTTCCTGCAAAATTTTTAATCTGCTTGCCAATGAAAATTATGACTATATTAGAAATGAAACTGGATTTTCAAAAAAAAAAATCTTCTCAAGTCATTTCTTATTCAAAAAAATCTTTTTCCGAAACGGTTATTCAACAATTTCAAGTGGTATTATAATGTTGGATTAAAAGAACCCAAAGAAAACTAAGTTTAAAAATATTTTCTTACACTTTCATTAAACCTGAATACATTTACAAATCGCCTTTTTTTTTTTTTTTTTACGTGAACGCAACCCTATAATGTTTTCTGAAAATCAAATACAGGAATAATAAGATTCCTTTTATTATTAACATGTGAAAACATGATGTTGTTTTCGCTTGAGGCTTTTGAGGCGTTTTGAAGGCAATAGATTGTTTAAGCCTCAAAATGCGTATGCAACAAATTGGTAATTTATCACTTTATTTTATTTTGGAGTCGATTTTTACAATATAGTTTTTGAAATATTTATCGTCTGCTAATATAGTTTTATTTTGGAGTCCGCTTTCAGTGTATAGCTTTTGAATTATGTATGGTGTGCTAATGTAATTTTTCCCTTGGAAATCATAGTGTTATTGCCTATCAACGTTTTTTTAAAAAAACCAAACAAGTTAAAATATTGCTTGCTTAATAGATAAAGATTGCTGGCTCAGGGATAATTTTGACTAATTAAAATAAGGTTATTAGAAAATAGTGCATACATTTGGCGATTTATCCCCAACTAAAGTTACAACTTGATTTCCAAATTATGCATTCTCTAAATTCTTACGAGCTGTCAATTAATTTAAGTCATTAACCAATTAAAACCGGTTTAAAGCAAGCACGAGACTATCAGATTACGCTTGCATCAATATTTAGAAAATTGATGGCTTTTTTTTGTTTTCCTTTTTTTTCTTCTCAAATTCGATGGAGCTTCAAACTTTGTTTGCAGGCTAGAAAATATTAATATTAAAGTTCAAAATAATTATTAATATCACTCCCTGTTTGAGTTATATACACTCTGTTAGTGTCTTGTTATGTTTTTCTTGGAATGAATGGTGGACTCTTTCCCTGAGCTGTTTCCAAGATAGACCTTCAATCTACAACTGCTGTATGAATGACGAATATTTAACCTAGATCACATTGCTCTTCTGTAAAATTATAAGGCTGAAAATAAAGAATTTATCTGGAATTGTACTCTCTTATTTCATGGGTAGCGATCAGATCATCACTCTGCCGATGACAAGATCCAAGGGCAGGAGCTGTGTAGTGACCCTTAGAACTCAGCCTTAGTTCTCATCAATACTTTCGCGACAGTCCGATCATTTAAATTTTGCAGTGTGCCTTCGAAAGGGTTATGACAATCTACGTCAAGGCAGTTTCTTATTCATTAGATAGACATTGATTTCTCATAGACATAGACGTAGATTTCTCAACACAGAAGCTATGTAATCTGAATTCCTTTTCCTTGATTTTATCACTGTCGTTCACTGGCCATGGATTTAACAGAACATTGATTCACTGACCATGGATTTAACAGAACAGGGATTCACTGGCGATGGATTTTACACAGAGCTTTCGGAGAGCTTTGAAAAATTGGTGTAATTTTCTTAACATCATGTAAAAAAGACATGATGAAGAAGTCATTAAAGCTTAAAGGAGACATTAAAAGCTCATCATAGGTTTCCTTTATCAGAAAATACATTATTTGCAAATAAAACATTCTTCCCTTCGCGCATGGTGCTCCTAGTTTTTAAACCGGCCCTGCATGTATAAATGTCTTATGAACTTTAGATGTAGAAAATTAAAAGAATCGTAAACAGTTGTGACATATACATCTCAGTTGCAAAACCACAGAATTCTGTATTTATTTCAGGAATTTATTATTTCTACCTTATAATATTTGTTGATATTTCCTTACTGAGATTTGAATTGCCTTACAGATTTTTTTTAACTTAAAAATTCCATAATTGCATTTTGGAAGTGGAACATATTGTTTTACCGCGAAATCGCAATGCATGTCAAACGGAACCTGTTCTTCCTTTGTAGCTCTGAATCACTTGAAAAACCGATTTGTTCGAATTTCAAAACATGGTATGAATGGAAATTAGACGGAAAATGTAGTGTTACTTAATCTTCAAATATGAGCAACTTGTCTCTTACTGTAGAAAAATTAGAAAATTTCAAATGCCTTCCTATTATTTAATATTTAATTATTTTCCTTCAAAGATTGTTCATTTGATCCACTTTTTAAGAATTATTTCAAAATCTTTCTTGATTCTTCTTTTTATAAATCAATTGTTCAGAGAAAGATAATGGTTTTCCAGAAATAAAAATAAATATTTGATTATTTTGATTCAATATTAGCAAGCGTTTTTCAAAAGAATTATTTCATTTTTCCTCTCTTTTTATAAATTAATTATTTATATAAAGATAATTATTCTTCAAAAATTGAAAAAAAAAGCATTTTTTTAAAATTTACTTTGAAATTAATTCTCCATTCTCCCCTGAGAACAGAATTAATTAAACAAACACGAAAACCTGCTCATTTAAAAAGCAGACATTTTACAAATGCAAAAATTTTGGGTCAACAGGAAATAAAAGACGATTTCTGAGATGCCGAACTAATATAAATTGCAATAGAATGTGGAAACTATTTGTTCCATTTAACATGGAGGAAAATGTCTTAAAATAATAAAATTATTTTTCTTTATATTCGACGAAAAATACTGTGCTAATTTTTACCAAAGTGTTATTTTTATTTCTCACATTATTATTACTATTATTTCAGTTGTTTTACACTTTTTTATTTTAAATAAAAAAATAATTTATTATTTATTAAAACAATCAATAAATTTATACTATAGCTTTTTAGTTGTATTCAGTAAAGTTAAATTATATTTCTTTCATTTTTAACTTAATAAGGATTAAAGAACTTGCTTTAAAATGCGTTTTGAATCGTTTATTTAAATTTTAAATAGTTTATTAATTTAATTTTGAGCTGTCGTACTAATACTAGTTAAAATAAAATATGAATCTAAGATTTGTTCTATTTGACTCTAGGAAAATGGCTTAAAATTATATTTCTTCTTACCTATTAATGTGTTAATTAGCGCCAAAGTGTTATTTTTATTTCTTACTTTCTTTATTATTATTATTATTATTATTATTATTACAGTTCTTTTCCTCTATTTTTTTATTTTTAGCAAACGATAATTTATTATTTCGTAAAACAGTCAAGAAATTTATATAGCTTCTTTGTTGTATTCAATAAAGTTAAATAATATTTTTTTTATATTTTTAGCTTAACAATGGATCTCTGAGACTGTTTTAAAAAGCCTTTTAAATCCTTTGTACACATTATTATTATTGTTATCATAACTATTTAGTCTTTTTAACTGAATAAACTATACTACATGAAAACAATTTAGAAGCTACTTATACTTAACAGCATAGCATTTACATTAAGGGCCACTTAGAACTGTTAACTATAAACATTCATTCATAAGATATTAAGTAAAAATGCAGCAATTAAAGGCCAAAAATATTTTCGTTATTAAATTAAAGACCTAGAAAATAAGTGACGTGAAATTTGAGAAGTGTTCATTATTTGGTGAAAACATCTTTATTACGCTATTTAAAATTCTTGTTTTTAAACATCGCTATACGAAATAAACAGTTGAGAGGCATTTTAAACAAAGGACTAGAGTATGAACTTGACATTTAAATGAATTCATGACTTTGCAATAAAGACAAAGAAAGTTTAAATGACTCTCGAGCGTTGTATCCTACCCGTGCTAATCTGGTCTTAGCATAAAAAAGGCAGAAAAGCGTCAAAAATAAATTAAGTCTTTGTTGACTGAATAACTCTTACAACAATACAGACGCCACTAACAGATAAAATCAGTAATAAGTTGTAAAATTTTAAAAAAAAATAAACCTGAATATTAAGACGAACAAAAGACCTTTATATTCTCTTTCAATTCCGTATATAATCATTGATACTTATTTACTTTATTTATGCGTAAAAATGTTAATTTTTCTGACACTTTTGTGAGTTTAATGCATTCCTTTTCTATTTTGCTTGTATGTAAAAAAAAAAAAAAAAAAAAAAACTGCATCGTCGTTACATCCTTTAATTGATTTCTCCTTTTTCCCATTCGACATTTTGTCGATTAACTTCAAATTAATACATGGTTAATTCGCATTTGCGCGAAATAGTAATATGTTTAATTTTTTGAATTTTTTTAAATATTTAACAATTTAGTTTATTGAATTAAAATTCATGTAATCGATTGTTAATCATAAGCGTTTTATTTTTAAACTGTATTATTAGAAATTGTGAGTTTTTACATATGAGTGTGTGTTATCCAAATAAATCTACAGCTCTGATATTCATGAAATTTAGCACACAGTAGTCGAAATGGTGGTTCAATTCGTCTCGGAGCTCGAGTTTTAAAATTTAACAGAAAAATTTATATTGAAGATTTTATGTTGTTTGATGATTCTCATGTATTTATGCGTAGCATTGTTTCTAATTATCGTAAAAAAATCAGGTCTCCCATAAACTTCCTTGCATATTTTCTAATAAATATTTTATCTCAGAAAAAATCTTACCAGACATTGACCTATCTTAGTTATGAAAAATAGACCTCTGGTCTATTTAAGTATTAAGGTCAGCAGCTAGTCAATGCCTTAAAGACCTTATTATTCTCATTTAGTTTCCATACAATCATTGATGCTTATTTACTTTATTTATACATAAAAATATTAATTTTTCTGACACTTTTGTGAGGTTTAATGCATTATTTTCTGTTTTTCTTGTATGTGAAGAAAACTGCATCGTCGTTATATCCTTCATTTGCTTTCTCTTACTTTCCATTCGTCATTTTGTCGATTAACTTCAAATTAATACACCGCTAATTCACATTTGCGACTTTAAAGAAAAAGTAACATGTTTAATTTTTCGAAACATTTAAAACAAAAGAATTAATATACCGCTAATTCACATTGGCGACTTTAAAGAAAAAACAATATGTTTTATTTTTTGAAAGATTTAAAACAGTCTTTTTTTTTAATATTTAACAACCTAGTTTGTAGAATTAAAAGTCATAGTATCGACCATTAGTCATAAGTGTTTTATTTTTATAGCAGCTGGTACCCGACGCGTTGCTGCCGAAGAAGAAATAATTTTGGAAATATCGTTTGGAATTTAAAATAGCTGTCTTGTTTAATGAAGAATAATATCATAAATAAATGCATTCATTGAAGTTGAATCATATTTAAAAGAGAAGTGTAACTAGTTTTTATTCTATTCTTTTTTATTTTATTATTCAAGAACTTTAGGGTAGGAATTTTTTTTGTTTGTTTTCCCGTCTTCAGAAGAAACAAATTAATTTCTTGATTGTCAGACTCGTAGCATCCAGCATACAACTGGTTATGTGAAAAAACTGCTGTGTCTCCTTGGCGAGTTAATTTGACAATAATTCTTGGTTAATAGATGCGGTGAATATATCCAAAAATAATTTTTATGCATAACATAATTTTACTACTCCTATAACCATTCCGCAAGTGCAAGTAATAAGTATTCAAAGTTTTATTACAATCCTATGAGCAGTACGGCAGCTCATAAGAGACATATCGACAAACATTAATTTTTATTTATATTGATTGTATCCTTAGAAATTGAAAAAGTTTTTTTTATATGAGTGTGTGTATGTGTGTGTGTGTGGCATCCAAATAAATCTACTGTCCTGATATTCATGAAATTTAGCACACAGTAATCGAAATAGTGGCTCGAGTTTTAAAATTTAACATAAAAAATTTATATTGAAGATTTTATGTTGTTTGAAGATTTTCCTCATGTAATTATCCTTAGAATTGTTTCTAATTATCATAAAAAAACCAGGTCCCCCCAGAACTTTCTCGCATATTATCTAATAAATATGTTATCTCAGAAAACACCTAACAAGACATTGACGTATATTAGTTATGAAAAATAGACCTCTGCTCTGTTTAAGTATTAAGGTCAATGCCTCTTAAGGAATTAAAGTATAGAATAGTTTAATTCATTAAGAGGCTAGTCAATGCCTCTTAATGAATTAAACTATTTAAAAAAACTAAGTAATATTACAATTCTAAAAGCATCTATTAACAAAAAATATGGTTAAAATGTGTAAAAACATTTGAAATTATGTTTTCAATGATAATAAGAGACAGATCGAAATGTGATTATTTCAAAAATTGGTCAAACTTCAGTAGTAAGGGTCCTTAGCAAGCTTACATCAGTTCTAACGAAATCAATAAAAGATTTATTCGTTTTGAATATATTTCTAATATATCTTTGCTGGTGGTGTGGTGTGGAGAGGAGGGTGCCAGCTCAAGAGTCGCCCTCGTCATCTGACCGTGTTTCAAAATCATGAGGTCTATCCGAAAATAGCCCTAGTGTTGCTTCAAAACGGGACATTAATATAACTGAACTAAATCTAAGCGAAACTCGTACAAATAGCCGCTCAAATTTATTTAAATCTATTTAGTAGTATAAGCTATTAATATTACAAATACAGATACTGAATATATACCTAGTTTTACCATGCACGTCAAACTGGCGGAATTTTGATCAACTTGGATTTCATTTTAACTTTTGGCATTGATTATGTAAATAAAGGGATACAATTTAACAAAAACAGCATTTAATGTAATAACCCATCACTTATTTATTTAAAAAAAACCAAAATAGTTTGTATTTGCATTTATAGGATACTAGCCGCCTTTTGGCGACCAGCTGGTTCGCCATGAGTAATGCGTTCTAAAATTTTCCATTAAATCACATATTCATTAGCCTTGAAGTCATTCCGGGCATTGATGGGCCTGAAATTAATCTTTTCTTTAAGATGATAGACGAAAAGTTCTAAAATAATACTTTTTCCTAATAATATTCTTTAATTTTATAAATCAGTCAGTTTTAACCATCGGTTATGCTTCCAAAATATTAAAAATGTTTTTTTTCAGTGATGTTGCCAAAGTATTAAATATGTTTTTTAAAGAAAGCGAAAAAGGGAAAAAATTATTGAATTAATGATACAGATATTGCAAACGATTATAGAAGTATGCCATTAGGTCGGGATTTCAATGCATATCCTGTCTAAATTCAATGAGATTAACCGTAAATAAAGAAGATTTATTGCATTAATTCTTTGGATATTGCAAACGATCATAGAATCCTTTGCTTTGCATTTATTTTTTTAGAAAATATCGCATTTTATATTTCTTTTTTTTTATCCAGTCACGTGCTGGAAGTTGCATTTCTTTAGATTTATTTTGCGATGATAGTTTTTTTTTATTCGAACTTCCGGTATTCTTTTATTTTATCCAGTCACGTGCTTAAAAAACATGGTTAAAATATTTCTTTAAAAATTCGTTAAAAATAGAGGCTTAAGTTATACATTAAAACACTGATACCATTAGAAAGCTAATGTTTGTGCAATAATATTTTCGGAAGTTATAGTGGAAAAACGTCAAAATTTCGCTTAAATTTTAATTAATTCAAATTCTAATTAGAAATTCGAAAAAAGGGCTCCTAGGTGCACATTCGCGATTTCCAAGGTATACATGTACCAAATTTGGTAGTTGTAGGTCCAACGGTATGGCCTGTAGAGCGCCAACACACACACACACACATTGAGCTTTATTATAAGTATAGATGACATTTGATATTCAATGTCCTAACTATGAGGCATTTACAAGTACATGTTACCTTAGATGAACACCTGAAGCACACATGTTTGTTGCATGTATTGCAGTTATAAATCGCTCTGTTGCGCGATCGAATTTGGCAAGATTTATGTTCACAAAAACTTTTTTTTTTTTTTGGTTTTCTTGAGTACAATCCACTGCTTTCCTTTCTTGTTTTTGTAAGAAGGCTTCTTTTCTTCACCAACTATATTCACTAGAAAGTCCTTTGAACAATATATGGAAAATGTAATTTAAATTTTCCAGGGAAATATCTGAAAGAGATATATAAATTAATGTAAATACGTATTGATGACTATCTTTGCATAGATGATCCATAAAATATTGGGTTGTTCGGAAAGTAATTTCGTATTTTTTTGTCAAAATGAAAAGAAATTTTCGTTTAATGAATAAATTATTTATTAAATTATAAAATTGCCATTCTGGTCTAATACCTTTTGCCATATTTTTGGTAGTAACATGATTACACGCTCATAAAAGTTTTGGTCTTTGCTGTAAAAAAAAACTGATCGAGGTGGTTTTTGGCCTCCTCATTTGAAGGAAAAATTTTGCAAATCAGTTCTGGTACTGATGTACTGTTAACACATCTTCTCCACACATATTGACTAATTTATTTCTGGCTTGAACAGCATTTTTACCTTTTATATAGCAAAAAAGAAAAAAATGACGAAAATGCTGTTTATTGCTCTCCATATTTAAAAGGGCACCATCCAAAAACTACTGCGAAGAATCAGCTGCACTTTTTCACACTCAAGCCTTGCTATATCAGCTCTTAAAACATAAAATGATTTTGAGATTTAAGTATGAAATTGGGTGCGAAAAATGCAATTAAATCCTTTGTCAGGAAAAAACGAAATTACTTTTCGAACGACCCAATATTATTAACTTTAAAATTGCTAAAGCCGTCATTTTGACGGTCTTTGAATGAATAAGTACAGGTCGTACTGGTTATGGAAGTGAAAATTGAATAGGACTATGAAATCGATCTTATATTTCATTAAAAGTTGTCATAAAATTCTAAAGATGACATCAATTACATCAAAAGAATTTGAAAGCCGTCAAAATGATGGCTTTGGTAGTGCAAAAACTGAAAAATTTAATTAAAACTTTCGAAACGATTAAAAAAATGTTTGAAAGCATTATGATGATGATAATTATTGAAATGCCATTTAGATTAAAGAACAATCTATATTTAATGCTTATTAATGCTAAATATATTCACTTGAAAGTTGTTTGGGCATTATATGGAAAATGTTATTCAAACTTTCCAGGGAATATCTGAAAGCGATATATAAATATGTATTAATGACCATATTTGCATAGATGACCCATAAAATATTTGAGATTGTTAAAGCCGTCATTTTGATGGGTCTTGGGATAAATAAGTACAGGTCGTACTGGTTATGGAAGTGAAAATGGCTGGGTGAAAATTGAACAAGAATATGTAATTGTTCTTATATTTCATTAAAACTCGTCATAAAATTCTGGAGCAATACATAAATTATATCAAAAGTTTTAAGCACGAAATTTGAAAACCGTCAAAATGATGGTTTCAGTAGTTCTAGATTTAATATATCAAACATCTCCTGAACAAAAACTGAAAAATTTAATTAAAACTTTCAAAACGATTAAAAAATTGTTTAAAAGCATTACGATCATTATCATTAAAATACCTTTTAGATTAAAGAACTGTCTATATTAATGATTCTTACTCAGTTATATCAATTCATCCTAAAAGCAGATTTTTATCTCTTTGTCCATTGGCGCATGATAGATCAATTTTTATTTTAGTTCTGGGGAATGAAAAATAAAAAATAATTTTTTATTAAATTCAACTAATTTATTCCACAGTTTTGCTCCCCGTTTTAATAGCTTCAAGGGTACTTGCCCAACTTGATCCATTCTAGTAACTCCAGAGGACATTTCTATGGATTAGGAAACGTCCCTTTTAAAATCCACAATGACGCCCCGCGCAAGGAATGCATGCCTCTTGTATTCAGTCTGTGCCTGATTTCCTCCCCGTTTTATGTAACTATACTTAGCCTGAAAATCGGCCTTCTCCTGATACATTTCGCTGTCCTCTACTCAGCCCATTCTCCCCTTCATATAATGACCCAGAAACTTTGATCATTTGCATGACATACGATCTGCATTCGTTCTATAATTTGCATTCTGTCATCAGCTGCTCTCAGGAGAATAGAGGACAGCTATTTCTGTCCTCTATTGGAGGACAGAAATAGCTGGAGAAGTAATAATGGAGATGTTGATATTAAACTATGTAATTAAAAATTCCGTAATAATAAAAGACAAATCTACAAATTACGGCTAAATATCATTTGAAATCCTTCAACGCCTTAGGAAATCAGAAATATTGAATATTTAATTTATAAAAGTATTATTAAAGTTATAAATTTCTTTTTATAAAAATTAAATGATTTGCATTCTTTCAATAATTTGCTTTTTGTCATCAGCTGCTCTCTGGAGAATAGAGGACAGCTGTTTTTGTTCCTCGATCCGTAATAATGGAGAGGTTAATATTAAACTATGCAATTAAAAATTCCGTAATAATAAAAGAAAAACCTAACAATTATGACTAAGTATTATTTGAAATCCTTCAGCACCGTAGGAAATGAGAAATATTGAATATTAAATTTATAAAAGTATTATAAAAGTTATATTAAATAAATTTCTTTTTTTTAAAAAAAGATATGATCTGCATTCTTTCAATAATTTGCTTTTTGTCATCAGCTGCTCTCTGTAGAATAGAGGACAGTTGTTTTTCTTCTTCGATCTGTTATAAACTATATAATTAAAAATTCTATAATAATAAAAATTCTGTAATTTAAAAACCTGAAAATTATGACTATCAATTGAAATCTTTCAACGTCTAAGAAAATGAGAAATATTGAATATTTAATTTATAAAGGAATTATTAACATTAGATTTAAAAAATTTCTTATAATAAAAAAAATATACAATCTGCATTCGTTTTATAATTTGCTTTCTGACATCATCTGTTCTCTGGAGAATAGAGGGCAGCTGCTTTTGTTCCTCGATTCGTTATAATGGAGAGGTTGTTATTAAAATATGCAAATAAAAATTCTGTTATAAAAAAAGAAAAACTTAAACATTGTAACTGAGTATTATTTGAAATCCTTCAAGGGCTTAGGAAATGAGTAATATTAAATATTTAATTTATAAAAGCATTATTAAAGTCATATTAAATAAATTGCTTATTATAAAAATCATTACAAATATTTGTTGAAAAAATGCTCAGCTTACAGGTCAAGATTTTATATATAATTAACAAGTTATCTATTTTAACCTCTTCGGAAATATAAATTGTGTCGGCAAACTTTAGAGATGACGAATATACTCACCAAACACATAGTATGGGAAATTATGTTGTAATGAAATGACTATTATTATTTTTTACTTTAATGATTCATTTATTTTATTTACTTAAAGTAACATACATTTTTTCCATATGGAAGAAAAGAGACAGTAGAAAATTGGACGATTAATGCAACATAAGCTATATATTTGAGAAAAACAATTTACATTATATGTCTGTTTTTTTAATATAATTATTACTAATCTTTTATTTGATTTCAAATTGGTCTCAAAATATTTTAAACATCTTAAAATAAACGAATATGTTTGATTTTTTACTACAATTGTGCTGGCGTCCTGGTATAGGGGTAGAGCTGTCCCAGCAATCTAGACGTTCAAGTTTGAAGTCCCGGTTTGGGCATGGTTATTCTTCTTATGTGCTCTATTTGCGAGTTGTGTGAATGTGCGCCCCTCCCGTAAAAAGGGGTTGTGCAAACGAATGTGACAGCATGGAGTAACAAAGTCATACACTTGGCCTTAGTTGGCGCTACTGAAAAAACAAGAGACCCTCACTCAGCTAAAATGGCTGACAGATAACTGTCAGCGGGCTTATAAAGCTCAATAAGCCACAACACCAATAACTAAAATTGTAATTCATGCCGCAAATTGTCACTACTTATAGCTCCTGACAAATAAATTCGTCCTAACACAAAATGTTGTTATTTTTCCATGTCGAATATACTCGTCTAAAACCGAAAACTGGTTGAAGATTTTTTTTGTGGGCAGTGGGGGGGGAGGGTTGCCAAAATCACAGACCAAATTACGTCCAGGGTTGGAGTCCCGGTTCGGCCATGGTTATTCTTCTTCTGTGCTCTATCTGTGAGGAGTGTGAATGTGCCCCTCGCCCTGTAAAAAAGGGTTGTGCAAACGAATGTGACGCATAAAGTAGCTACTTGGCTTTAGTTGGCACTACTAAAAAAAAAGAGACACTCACTCGGCTAAAATAGCTGACAGATAACTGTCAGAAGGCTTGTAAAATTCCATAAGTCACTACAAGAACTAAAATTGTAACTCATACAGGAAATTGTCACTACTTATTACTCCTGACAAATAAATTCGTCCTAACGCAAAATGTTGTACTTTTTCCATGTCGAATATACTCGTCTAAAACCGCCAAATTGTTGAAGATTTTTTTTTTTTGGGGGGGGTGCCAAAATCACAGACCAAATTACGTTTAGGGTTGGAGTCCCGGTTAGGGCATGGTTATTCTTCTTCTGTGCTCTATCTGTGAGGTGTATGAATGTGCCTCCCTGTAAAAAGAGGTTGTCCAAGCGAATGTGACGCATGAAGTCGCAAAGTCGTACACTTGGCCTTAGTTGGCGCTACTGAAAAAACAAGAGACCCTAACTCGGCTAAAATAGCTGACAGATAACTGCCAGCGGGCGTGTAAAGCTCCATAAGTCACAACAACAATAATTATTACTCCTGAACTATTTATTACTCCTGAACTACTTATTACTCCTGAACTATTTATTACTCCTGACAATTAAATTCGTCCTAACGCAAAATTTTGTACTTTTTCTGTGTCGAATATACTCGTCAAAAACAGTTAAATGGTAAAAAAATTTTTTGGAGAGGTGGAGGGTACCAAAATTATAGGCCCATTCTACAGTATCACTTACATCATCTTGTTGTTTAATCTAAAGTACAGCGGTTGATATATCCCCATGTTGGTTTTTCAGACGAAAAACGGTTTCTAAACGACGAGATTGTTTCTTTTGATGTACCTAATAAATTTGCGGCAAACTCTGTAGTGTACATACAATAAACTGTAACCACTATCTTCTGAAAAGATTGTGTATAAGGGCGGATTGCTGTACGCGAACAATATAATCTATAAGTAACAAAAAATAATACAACATCATATCTAAATAGTTTAAAAGCTTTTATTTATCAGTACGATGAAACGATGTATAGGAATGATAACATGTGTCAGATAGCGAATAAGAATGGAGAATTAAGCATGGGAGAAAGTGATACTGTAAATTTCTGCAAGGCAGGAAAACCAGCAATAAATTATTTGCCTGACAGTTTTATTCTTCAGAATAGAGAATTCGTGAGTTTTGTAGAATTTCGAGTTGCTTTGTTGTGTGTTTGTACAGTTTTCTGGAATTTCGAATCACGTTATTTTCAAGGCTTAGTATCTGTATTTAATCTCAGTTTTGAGTCTCCATAATGTACTAATTAGAAAAGGATATTTTCAGTGCAAATCTGGCCTATACCAGTTTCGCTTCCTGATTTTTTAAATAATATATGGATATCTGTAGAATTTCGGGTTGCTTTGCTGTGTATCTGTACAATTTCCTGAAATTTCGAATCAAGTTATTTTCAAGGCTTAGTATCTGTATTTAATCTCAGTTTTGCGTCTCCATAATGCACTAATTAGAGCAGGATATTTTCAGTGGCCTATATAAGTTCCGCTTAGTGATTTTTGGATAATATATGGATAATTGAAAAAGTATTTTGTGGTTCCTCCAGTTTAATATTTAATCAGATGCGTGGCCGAATGGATGAAATACTTGAAATGTAAATTCGATTTATTTTATACGAGATACGTTTATTTTATGTGGGATGCATTTATTTTATACGAGATTTATTCTATGCATTTATGCATATATTTATTCGATTATTTCATTCTATAGATTTATTCGATGTATTTATTTTATGTGGGATGCATTTATTCCATTCATTTTATTTTATGTGAGACGCATTCATTTTATACGAGATACATTTATTTTTCATGGGATGCATTTATTTTACACGAAATACATTTACTTTACATGGGATGCATTTATTTTACATGGATGCTTATGAGTAAGGAAGAAACGATAAAGTAATACGCCAGACTACATACTGACACTAGCGCAAAAACTGAGAGAGAAATATTTCTACCTTCAATGAATTCACCATGAAACTCAGATAAGAGTTTAGAGTCGTTGTATCCTGGTAGTAAAGCCTCAGCTTCGAGACCCGATTCCATCAAAGAACCATCGTGAAAGCGGGTCTGCAACGCGTTTAATCCATCGGAACCAAATGTCCCAAGCTGGTGCGGCGAGAAATCTTGCAGAAAGGGTTGTAAGTTCAGGCTCCGTCCTTGTCCTCTGATCTCGGTTCAAAATTACGAAGTTCCTCTTTAAGTAGCCGTAGTGGTGGTTTAAAATGGTGCATTGATATAACTAAACTGAAACCGATGGGGATTTTTTTCCCCACGTGTAGGGGAATCTTGGAGATAGGAAGATCTAGATCCCACGTGTAAGAAGATCTTGGGTATCTTTTTAAGAGATATACAGGCGTTAGGAATTGTTATTTTCTCGTTCGCAGAGTAGGAATCATGGAATCAGCAATTTTGTTAAAAGCGTGTTAGAAATTATTAAATAACAAAATTGCGTATGGAAGCAAGAAATGAGAGAACATTTTTGAACGGAGTTAATATGGGTTAATTTAAGAAAAAAAACTAGGAAAGCAGTTAGGATTTAAATTAAATTAAATCATTACACACATGCGTGTATGTATATTATATATATATATACACACACACACTGAAGTGACAAAAGTCATGGGATGACTGTTAATATCGTGTCGGTCCTCCTTTTGCCTGGCGAAGTGCAACAACTCGACGTGTCATGGAGTCCACAAGTCGTTGGAAGTCCTCTGCAGGAATATTGAGTCATGCTGTCTGTATAGATGTCCATAATTGTAAAAGTGTGGATGGTGCAGGAGTTTGGGCACGAATGGACCTTTCGATGATGTCACATAAATGCTCGATGGGATTCATATCGGGCGATCTAGATGTCCAAATCATGCGCTGGAATTGTCCGGAATGTTCTTCAAACCAATCGCGAACAGTTCTGACCCGGTGACATGGCGCATTGTCATCCATAAAAATCCCATCGTTGTGTGGGTACGTGAAGTCCATGAATGGCTGCAGCTGAACATAACCATTTCCAGTCAATGATCGGTTCAGTTGCACCAGAGGACCGAGTCCATGCCATGTAAAAACAGCCTACACCATTATGCAGCCACCACCAGCTTGAACAGTGCCTTGCTGACAGTTTGGGTCCATGGCTTCGTGGGGTCTGCGCCACACTCGAACTCTACCATCAGCTCGTAACAACTGAAATCGTGACTCATCTGAACACGCCACGGTTTGCCACTGGTCTAGGGACCAGTCGATATGCTCAAGAGCCCAGGAGAGTCGCTACAAATGATGTCGTGCTGTCAGTAAAGGCACTCGAGTCGGTCTTCTGCTGTCATAGCCCAAGGAAAACAAATTTCGCCGTACAGTCCTATCGGACATGTCCCTCGTGCGTCCCACATTGATTCCTGCAGTTATTTGACGAAGTGTTGCGTGTCTATTAACATTGACCATTCTATACAGACATCGGCGGTCTCTGTCGTTAAGTGCAGATGGTCGCCCAATGCGCTGTCCATGATGGGATGTGATGCCTGAAATTTCATACTCTCGGCACACTCTTGATACTGTGGATCTCGGAATGTTGAATTCACTAACGATATCCGCAATGGAATGACCCATGCGTCTAGCTCCAACTAACATTCCACGTTCAAAGTCTGTTAATTCTCGTCGTGCCGCCATAAATCACGAAAAACCTGTTCACATGAATAACTTGAACACAAATGAAAGCTCTGGAAAACGAACTGCGCATTTATACTTTTTCGCTGCGATACTACTGCCATCTGTATATTTGCATATTGCTATCCCATGACTTTTGTCACTTCAGTGTATACATATATATATATATGAAGTTTACAAAAAAAATTGGGGTGGAAACTTCTGCAATTTTTAGCAGATGAAGTTAGTATTGATAAAATAAAATTTCTATCCTGCTAAAGGAGTTAATAGCAAGACTATTCTCAAAGCAAGAGTTGATACTTACCTTTTATTATTTGTTACAATTACGATGTTTATATTTAATTGCGATAAGTGGTGAGAATATGTCACAAATGTCATTAATTATGGCAATTCAAACAATCAAGCTGGATGATTGCAGCTACAACATTTCATCTTGATTATTAATGTAATTTCTAGTACTTTTGTAGTCGACTTTTATTTGAGAATAATGATTTAAGAATTGTTTTTAAATAATTATCAAATGATAGAAATAATAGAAAAATTATTTTAGGAAAAGAACATAAAATTAAGCATTTCGTTTTTTTTTTTTTTTCTTCAAATAAACATTTTTTTAAAAGATTTATTATTCCAATTAAAATCATTTCAGGAAATCGTTTGGTTTTATTTAAACTTTCACAATTTCGATTAAAATCATATCTTTGTTAGTTTAATATTTCTTCATTCCTTGGAATATATTTTTCTTCATTGGCTATTGATCTTATCAAAATATTAGGATAATCGGAAAAGGATATAAGTTTTCCAATTTATTGTTTTATGCAGGATTTTTTTTTCACTTTGGTAATTTTCAGAAACGAATTTTTCAAGAACAGAAATTTCTCATATCTTTTTTAGGTTCCTGGTTCTAATAATATTATTTTTATTATTTATTTAACTCAGCTTTATTTTAATTGTTTAATTTTTGTTATTCCATGCTATACGGTCTGTTTATCATTGCTATATTATTTAATTTTTTTAAACGAGTATCCTTAATATTTGCTGATTTTCAAATTATTTTAACTCAATAGTTTTGAATTTATGTCCTTTTTAACATATATATAGTTAGAATCCAAAAAACTTATTTTATTTTCTGAATGAGTCGAGTCTTATTGATTTAAGATCATCTAGTAAAAGTTTGGGAGATCAAATGAGATTTAATGAAATATATTAATTTTCAATTAAGTGAGATATGAAATTAGATCAACTTTCAGTTTTTAAAATTGAATCATTTATGATACTAACAATCAAAATATTTGAGAAATAAAAAAAATAATACCTAGAGGCCATTGTCCTGATTTTCTAATTAAAAGGAGCCTTTCATATCCTATAACAATTTGTTAGGAAACAATTTTAAAAACAACTTTATCTCTATTAGAAAACAACTTTGTTATTCATTAAAGATATTTAATCATCGTCGGTTTGTTCTCTGGAAATTATTTTCTCAATTAAAAAAAAAATTCAATAAAATTCAACAAAAACTTTCCAACGGTTTCCATTCTGACTTATATTGATATTTTTTTCATTTCAGATCTCTTAGGAAAAGAAATAGGGTTTTTGAAAAAGAAATGTTTTGAAGGCAGATGGGAAGCCTTTATAGTGCAAAACTGCAAGTGTTATGACGCAATAAAAGTACCGACACGGATGAGCTAAAATGCGCTTAGAGTGAAACTGAAGACGTTGGATAGAGAGAAACGAAAACAATTTCTTTCAACAATTATTTTCGAAGTCAAACCTTATACGATCTATCTTGTGTTCGATCACGGAAATATAAATGGAGATCGTGTATTAAACAATCCAAAATTCAAATGCTGAATTTTATGATAAGCCAGAATGGGTCTGGATTATTAAATAGGTAAAATAGGAAATTGCATGGGTTCGCAAAGCCTTAGGGGATCATAACCTTCAAGAATATTTTTGCAGTTTTTTTAAGTTAATGTGATTCCGTTTTTTTTATTTAATAATAAATGTCGGTTAATCGAACTTATTTAAATTAAAATCAAGTATCGTTAAAATACTGATTAATTTTAGATTATTGTTCTTTTAACATTCCTGATTTATTACAACTTGTAATTTCAATAATATGTTATTTTATTATTTTTATACTATGCTATTTATTATTCTAAAACACTGTAGTGATTTATAATTTAAAAAGTTCGATCTTATTAATAAATATTATCTAAATTTTGTCAGGAAATGTTATGTAATTTTTTTTAAATTTTATTTAAAATTACTTTTAATTTCGGCTGCATAATTTTTATATGCAATGCATTGAAATCTACTTCGAAGAATATGATCTGCAACCAAGTGTTCTGAAATTTCATTTATCATAATTTGATTAGCCCATTTATGCACACTGTTCCAAAACAGTATTCTGTATTAACAGTATTCTGTATTTCTATTCTATATGGAACAGTAGGCATAAGTGGGTTAATACAACTACTTTTATAAAGATAAAATTAATCAAATGTTTTCAAAACAAATCGTTTAAATTCTAATGCTAAAAATTTTTAAAAACCAAATATATATGGTTTTGAAAGTTTGAAAGAAAAAAGAGGCTTCGAAATTTTGTATTTCGAGATCTAAATGCCCTTAAAGGTTTAATTTAGTTTTAAATCAGCGCATGGTGGTAGAGAATTTTACCGCGCTTGGATTTATCTACATGTAGTTCTGTTAGGTTATGTTAGAATATTTTAACACCCACTATTAAATTAAATTTATAGTTATTGCTAAATTTATAATTTCATTTATTCCACTAAATATAAAAATCTTTGTTCTGACTTATATTTTCATAAATTTCAATAATCTAATCTATCAAGCCATTTTGCATCATATTGAAAATTTGAATGTCTTTTATCCTTTATAGTATGTGATTACGTTAGGGAGGGTTTTTTTTCGATATTAGTTATATATTTTAATATTTGCATTCAAAAGGTTAAAAAAACATCTTTGAAACCAAATACACCAATAAAGTTACAAATATTTTTCCAAAATTTGAAAAAAGATATGTTTTTTAACTCAAAATAGGTATAGTTGAATAATCTTCTAGTTTAAAGTTTTATTAAATAATTTGCCTAAAATGATTCAGAAAACTTTAAAAAATATAGTATCTAGTTTCTGAACTAAAAAATATCCTACAGATAAATAATATGAAATTTTCAATTCGTTCCATATTTTGAAGCTCCAAAGCAACTATAAACTATTATTAAATGAATGTATTACTTATTTTCTAATTCAGGTGCTACCAAATGTAATAACAGATTATTATACCAAATTTACACAAAAAATATGCATTAGAAATTAATTTACGAGGTTTTCATCAGAAAATTCTATCAAACATTAGAATTTGAGAAAAATTCATCTAAAGATGCCAAATAACATTAAAACGCATGAAAATGCAAATATAATAAAACTGCAACGTGCGACAAAATAAGCTTAGGGACAAAATTCAAACAGTTTTATGGTGAAACTTATTCAATCATTTAGAATATTAAAATTTAAGAAAATCATATTTTCCCACAAAAAAAATCGATTTTTGCACTTAGTTATCTACCTTCCAATTACCATATCATGTTAGTTTCAAAAAATTGTAAATATTCAATTCAGATTTTTTTTAAATTAGTAATGGGAATGCAAGAATTATTTGAAAAATATTGGAACTAATGCCGGTCACTTAAAAAATTAGTTCAAATAAGCAAAATAAATAAATATTGAATTTCGCAAAAAATCGACTTTTTAACTCGATAATTTTTAGAATATTCAATTCATATTTTTTAAAAATTTAGTAACGGAAATGCGAGATTTCTCTTAAAAATATTTGAACTAGGGCCGGTCAACGAAAAAAATAGTTCAAATAGGTAGAACAAAACTATTCAAACGTTTTCTCGCATTTTATTGGGAAATTAATGCTTTCAACGGTTATTTCTTTACACCCAAATTGCTAGCCTATCTTATTTCATTTCGCCTCTACAATAATTTCCATTACTTCCAACAGATCACTTATTGATAAATGACAACTTTTTTTTTACATTTTGAACTGAAGGATCTATAAAATATTACTAAATAAATAGATTACTTAATGTCTTGTTCAAGTACTGTGGAATATATTGATAAATTATTAAACCGAATCTGATAAAAAAAATACTGCATTAGAATTTAATTTATGTAATTTATAGTCAGAAAATTGTATCAAAGATTAGAATTTGATTTAAAAAAAAGCCCTAAAGCATTTGTAAATGCAAATTTAAAAATCAATGTAAAAAGCCAAAAACTTTTGGAACAAAATTCTAACGGCTTTTATGAAGAAACATGATCAAACATTTAGGAACTTAAATTTTAAAAAATTTCATAATTTTGCATTTTTAAAAAATCGAATTTTTAAAGTAGTCATCGACTTTCCAACAACCATATCATGATAACTTAAAAAATATAAGCATTTTCAAGTCAGATAAAAAAAAAGTTTTAATATTATTGAGTGTAGTTGAACATTCCGTGAAAAATATTTTAAATCACGGAAAAGATTGGTCCAAATAAATCAGAACAAAATTGTCGAAAAGTTTTATAGCATTTTATTAGAAAACTTATACTTTCAATAGTTATTTCTTCACACCCAAATTTCTGGCTTACCTCATTTCATTTCGCCTCTACAATAATCCCTATTCCTTCCACCAGAACCGACCAACTTTCCATTTAGGTGAGAAGTGGCAATGGGATGTCTCTGTGGGCAATGAAATCTAGAAAAGGATATATTGTGGCGTCATGGCCGATAAAAGAAGTCACTTAGTTATCATCGAGAAAATATTACACCTGACGCTAAGTAATTTGTTGGGGCTTTCAATGCTGTCGCACACAAGGCTGCTGGTTAGGTTGTTGGACGCCATAACCTTCCCAATAAATTCTCCCTTTCGCTCAAGCTACGGCATTTGGGACCGCTTTCGATAAGGGACCTTCGTGTTCTGCAAAAGGAGATGGTAGAGGAAGATAAGCGCATATCCAAGAAACATCTAGGAGGGTGCCTTCATTTATAAATCATTGTTTATTTATCTTGGACGATTCGCGTCCTCTGTAAGGGAAAATGGGACTTATTTGTTTAGATATTGCATGGACGCAAGCAGGAATAAATATGTACGAATGATAAGAGCCCCACTGTACATTTTTTTAGGAATATTTGTCCAAATGAAAAACATATTATTCATCAGGGTGTATTGCTTGTTATGTACAAATTTTGGGGAATAAATGTGTCTGAAAGATAAGTAAACATGATGGGGACCTGGTTTATGATTAAAACGAGAGATGGGAATGTGTTTTATGTGTTGTTTGTTTCTAAATTTAAATGCATGTTTTCAAAATTTATGGGTTATGATTTATAGATTAAATTCTTTTTAAGTTTCCGGCAAAGTTTGTAGTAAGGATTTTTATCTTAATTATTTTTAGCCATGAATGGTTTTTTTCTTTATAGATATTGATTAGGAAAAGATAAAGTCATTAAAAAAGAACTAATTACGAATATAATTAAAGATTGTTATCTTATGAGCAAAATTTCAATACCCTTAAGTATAAAATTTCTGAAATGTTAGTCCATCTAAAGGATAGAGCACACGGATATTTTGCGTCATACTGTTTCACAAATTTTATGATTTAGTGAGCTTTTAATAATAACGGAAGTTTATTATCTAAGGAGCAAAAATTAAATATCCTTACACATGAACTTACTCAAATGTTATATAAGGAATAAAATTCACAGGATATTTTGCTCCAAATTAGTGATTAGTGCTAAAAATTCATTCACTGAGCATATTTTGGGTTAATGGATGTTTACCCCCCTCCCTTTAATTTCATTTTAGTTTTAGGATAAATCTTAAGATATCCGACTATGCTCGAAGGAAAAATTTTGAAAAATTGGATTATTAAAACCTATTTATGATTTTTAAATGTATTGTCAATAATAAACAGTATAAATACCAAAAAAAAATTTTTGAAAATATAATATATTTTGAGAAATAAGAAAATTATTGACATATTGATTTTTTCCTGCAGTATATTTTCGAACTTTGTTGTTAGTATGTTTACAATAAAGCTTTTATTCTAGTCTTTATTTGTAATCAGAATATCCTTATCTGTTCACACTAAATCAAACTTACTTTCTTAGGTCTATTTGTAGAAGGATGTAATACTCATTTTCTAACAACGTTTCAAGAAAATGAGATTTCTCTCCAAATATCCTTAGTGTAGGTCTAAACGAAGTGTTAATTAGAACAATTCATCAATTCAAAATACTCCGCTTAATAATACTA
>JAPMOQ010030207.1:1013792-1025093 GCA_026543055.1 Argiope trifasciata
AGAATTCAATTTTAACATCAATTTTGAAACAAAAATGGAAACTAATATCCTAAAGGTTAACTTTCGTGAGACAAATTATAACTAAAGAACGCAACAGTGAAATGGAGAGCAAACTTTTGATTTTGAAGATTGTAAGTGACTCAGTGACTACCTCATCCAGGCCTTTTAAAAAATAGTAGAATCTTATTTAATTTAGCTAAAATTAACATCAATTTTGACACAAAAATGGAAACTAATATCCTAAAGTTTAACTTTCGTGATACAAAGTATAACTAAAGAACGCAACAGTGAAATGGAGGGCAAACTTTGAATTTTGAAGATTGTGAGCTCTCGGTGACTACCGCATCCAGGCCTTTTTAAAAATAGTAGAATCTTATTTAATTTATCTAAAATTAACCACGGAATTCAATTTTGAAACAAAAATGGAAGTTAAAATCCTAAAGGTTAACTTTCGTGAGACAAATTATAATTAAAAAGCGCAACAGTGAAATGGAGAGCAAACTTTGAATTTTGAAGATTGTGAGCTCTTGGTGACTACCGCACCCAAGCCTGTTGATGAAGTGATTGGCCTGAATCCAGACTTTTGTTTCATTTATCTCTCCGGCTTTCCGTGTTGTTGGAGGGGAGGGGGGCGGTGCCCTATCCATCTGAAACATCTAATGAACCCTTAGTGATGATTCTTATGAATATCGCCTTTGTCTTCGACTCGCCAAGCAGAACCACCCAAATGAGAAATAGGACTGTCGAGAGAGAGGGAACTCAAAGGGGGGCCCGACCGTCGTTACAGTTTTTGATAAGAGGCAGTGAAAAGCTCTTTTCTATGAGCTCTCTTTTTCTTTGTGTACTGTGTTTTTTTCTTCTTAAAGGACTTTCAATGTGGTCTGAAATAAAAGCGCGGATCCATAACTCAAGGGAATGTTTTTTTTCAAACAATGGCTCACAACCACCACGAATTGAATCACATTAATTGTATTTTATGCTGAGAAAATTTTATCAGTTCACACATCTGATTTTATCGGTTAAAAATAATTCAAGGAAAAAATTAGAGTAATTTTGTTTGAATAAAAGTTTTTTCAAGTAGATATGTTAAATTAGACTTTTTTGTGTTAATGAAAACTTTATTTTACTATAAATCTCCTCTTTTGGAAGAAAATGGTTTTGAAATTATTCTTTTTTGCTCCATCGAAAAGTGATAAAGGCTTAAAATGCTCTACATGGTGATAAATCAGAAAACTGATTTATTTTTTATTGTTTTTTTCTTATATAAAGAAGATGAATATAAATAAAATAAAGAATATAAAGAAGATACAATTGAAAGTTCAAACTCGAGATTGTGATGAATGTCCGCGTTATGCTCTCCAGAAGAACTCCATGAGTTCGAAAAACAAACTTTTGGAAAATGTCCGTTCGTCTGTCTGTCAGTGACAATGATAACTCAAAAGCGCTTTGAAGTAAATGCTTGAATGGCATATGTTCTTAATACCAAATTTGCGAATTTCTCTCAAATGTTGAGTAAAATATATTCAGAAAAAGCCCGTCTGTTCAGCTGTTCCAATATAAATTAACACGAAACTTACAAAACAAGGAAAGATAAATTGTTTAGATTTGGTTCATATATCTAACATCTATAGCATAGCCACTTGTCAAACTGTGAGACAAAACCAGCTATGGGGTGATTATATGTAGGTTTTTGTACTTTTTAGAAACATGTTAACGCGATAATTCAAAAACGCAATGTGTCGCCATGTAGACTTACGCATGTTTTATGATTTTTTCTTTGTACAAATTATGCCTTCCGAGATTAAACAAATCGAAGCTAATATTCCAAAAGTTTCTTCTATTCGGCAACTCTTAAAATATGTTCACATATTCTCATAAATCAAGCAAGGGTAAAGTGTTACAAAATACACAATGCAAAAGTCATTTATTTAAATATTGAAAATTTTAGAACTATAAGAAGCTATTTAATGCACAAGCAGTATTCATTTTTTTCTCTGCAAAATTTACTCGTCATGATTAATGCTTTATCAAGAGTAAAGGCAGTATTTTTTGAATCAGTGGAATTCTAATTGAAATCTAAATATATTCCAGAGAGAAAAAACGTCCATCTGAATAAGAATCTCATAATTAATCAAATATTTGCTTAGAAATGTGCACTAAAATTTTCTTTCAAAGCAATTTTCGCAATAAGTAATTTTTGATCGGGAGTATAATCAATGTTTTCTAGAATCAATTTTATTCTAACTGCAATATAATTGTACTTTGAGTTCATTAATACTAATATACTCCACAAATATGAATAAGAATTCCAGCAAGACTCAAATTTTTGATTAGGAGTCCACACTAAATCCATTTTTCCCTTCAAAACTGTAAGAAAAAATATTAAATTTGAATCATTTTGGCAAACTGAAGATCTATTTTCAAATCATCTAAAGGCTAGCAGGAATTAACTTGGGCTGGAGCAATGAGCTTGAATTTAAATCATATTCTTGTACAGAAAACATAATGAACAGTTTCGTAGCTTTAAGCCATGATCATATGAAACTAATGCATCATATCAGTGCTTATTTACAAAGCTGAGTTGGATAATCACGGCTTTCTAAACATTTAAAGAACAATTAACATTGAATTTTATCAAAGATAAATAAATTCATCAAAATAATAATGTCTTTCAAAAGACTATATTTCGTTTATTTGATACCGCATTTAACTTACTTAATAGAAAACTAGAATAAATAGTGAAGATAATAATAAGCTAAGTTCTTTAAATCCTAAAAGTTTCGCATCTTATACTTTTCAACATTCACAAAAAAATTAAATTCGTCAACAGTTACAGAAATAATTTTCTTAGTGCACTCCGAAATTGGAAGAATGTTTTTGAACTTTCTATGTGTAAACCAGAATACGAAGGAAAAAAATTGAAATTTGCTTTAAACTTTGTTCCAACACATCTCTCGGAAATTTGAATTCCTGGCAGATGGTAATCAAACACTGATACTGAAAATACAAAAGACCTTTTCTGAACAATTAGATTTCGTATTTCTATTTGATGCCGATTTTATACTTCATGGAATTTGAAAAACTAAAATAACTAAACAAGATATTACTAAGTTCTCTAAATCCTAAACATTCTGTATTTTGTTCTAACTATCATTCACCAAAAAGATTAAGTATCTAAGATAAAAATATGTTTGCCAACTGTTATAGAAATAATGTTCTTTGTGCACTTCAAAATTGGAAGAATATTTTTGAATTTTCTATGTGTAGTTTCGAATACAAAGAAAAGCAAATCGAAACGTTGCTTGAAAAGTTGTCCCAACACATCTCCGGAAAATTTGAATTCCTGGCAGATGGTAACCAAACACTGATACTGAAAATCCAAAAGACCTTGGCGGAACAATAGATTCGTCAAAAAGGAACTGCTTGAATTGGAAATGCGGTATGAAATTGAGAAAGAATTCCTTCCGACATCCGACTGAGCGGAGATTATTTTGCCTTGGATCAACTTTGACTTTAAACCCGATTTCAACTGGATTTCAAATATTATTTTCGTCTTGCATTTTGGAAGCGGATTTTGATGCTGCAGGTTATTTTTATGAAAAGAGTCGTCCTGTCATTCATTCAATGAAATTCAGCCGTTTTTTATTTTTTATTTTATTCAAAAGAAATGGCTTCTAAGGCTTTTCTTGCTTCAATTTTGAATGGTATCTGAACGAAACGTTATTTATAGATTCAATTATTCTAGTTCATGTCTTTTGCACCACTTCATTTTAATTGAACTCTTGAAGTTGTATAATTCATCAATCTACACTTATAAAAACTATTTTAAAAAAGCTCAAAAAGATTTCATTAAAAAATTAAAAATCCATGTTTCTGAATTTTGTTGTTATTGATTAATTAAACCTTAATTTTATTAATTATAATTATTAATTATTAATTTTATTAATTATTAATTTTTTATTATAATTATCATTTTATTAATTATCATTTAAATAAATAAGTATTACTTTATTAATTATTAATTTATTATTATAATTGTCATTCTATTAATTATCATTTAGATTAATAATTATCATTTTATTAATTATCATTAATTATTTTATCAACTATAATTTTATTAATTATAATAATAATAATTATTAAATATTTTATTAATTATAATTATCATTAATTATAACTATTATTAATTATTTATCAAAATGAATCAGTAATTTTATTAATTAAAACTGTTTAAGGGATATTTTGTCGTTCATAATTAGTATGACAAAACAGAATCAACAAAGAATCTATGCTCCAGAAAATTAATGTTAATTTCAACGGAAGACTAATATATTTAAAGACTTATATAATACTTATTAATAAAAAGGATTTTATTTTTAAAAATTGCATCGATATGATTGTTGTTATAATCGATGCACAGTAACTTCTGTCAAGGCCAGAAATTGAATTGGCTGTTTTAAAAGAATAGAACTCATTTTTTATGAAAATTTTTTCATAGAAATAAGCTATTCAACCAACTTTAACTCTGCTGTTTAGTTGAGAGTGAACTTAAGTTGGTTCGACTTATTTTACTTGAGACTATAGCCTATGGTAAAAAAACGCCATTATAGTGTCCACTATCTAAGAAATGATTTGAAACTGGCACAATCAATTTTATTAACTTTCCTGCAATTTTTAAGATTTGCAATAAGCTTGATACTTATATTTCAGCACATATTATCATTCAATGTTTCTTCTGCTATATAGTGATGAATATTCGCACATTGGCTTGTCAATCGGTCACTTCGTTCAAGGCAAATTCGTAACAGACCCTCCTTTTTAAAATTTCTCTTTTTGGGGATACAATTCATTCTGCCCCTCAGAGGTTTCAATATTATCAATTTTTTTTCGGGCAGTAATTTCAACTAAAAAATTTCTTTATCATCGTGTGTGTCAATTTTTAAAGCAGCTTCTGCATTAAAAGAACTTTCAGGCCTGTAATATGTAAGTAATAAACCTTCTTACATACTTCCTAATACAATTTCTATACCAGCAAACACCATACATGGCATTAGGTTACAATAGTTTCGAAATATTAACTTTTGGCATGGATTCAGTATTTTTAATGAAACTAACTTGTCACCCTTGCCGAGCTATTAGGCGATAACCCCTGGCATGCGTTAATAGTTAAGAAAAATCAAATATCGGTTTTAGATACATTTTTTCCAACGATTAGAGCAAAAACCTGATCCTAATTTTTACTGGCAGTCTCAAAATCCCACACCAAATTTAACAGAAAGCTTTGAAAGTATCCAAAAATCGAATTTCTGTTTAGATACGTTTTTCTCAGCAAATTGAAACAAAAAATTTGGCATAAATCTTCACTTGCAGTCCCTAAATCTCATACCAAATTTGATAAATTTAAGTCTTTAAGTTTTTGAATTATCCTGTTTATATGCTTCTGAGAGTACAGACTGACTGACAGTAGACCTGCAGTTGCATTTCACTGAAGATTTGATAGGTGTTTGCCCTAATGATTTTAAATCTGTGCATCCAATTTTATTTATTTAACTCCCTTCTTTTTGTAGTTACCTAATTTGTGCTAACTAACATTCGAACAACCAGACAGACAGATTTCTTCTGAACAGATTTTGCTCAAAATTTAATATCAATCTGAAAATTTTATGAAAAAATCGTGCACCAAAGTTCAGCCATCTACTCAAAGTGTTTTTGAGTTATCTTTGTCACCAACAGACTTACTGACATTTTCAAAAAATGTGTTTTTCAAACTCAAATATGTCTAAAACGTGGAGATTCATTAAAATCTCGAGTTCAAATTTTTTGAAGGTCATTACACTTTACTTCTACGACTTATTAAAAAATCACAGAAAGAAATATATACTTAAATCAGAAAGAATAATTTAACAAGTGTTGAAATTAAATTTGAATTTACAAAACATTCCTTACTAAATCTCTTGAAAATAAGCAAAAGGAACCCCCTCTTAATTATAGATGGATAATAGAAGATTATCTGATATTTAAGAATTAGAAAAAGTGACCAATGATGGTCTTGGACGATCTAATTGCATGTGATGACACTCCAATTAGACGTATTTCGCCTGTACTAAAGGTAAGCCACAACATCTGCAATGCCAAAGAATTTGTGCTTAAAAAAACATGTTTTTTAACTCCCACTTCTCCGGAATCTTTACTACATAGAACTTCTCGCTTCAACTAATTACTGAAAATGATTACAGTATAAAAATGTAATCTTTTCATGATGCATGTTTGTTTTTATTCTTTTCTCCAATGAAATTAGAGTAACAAAGCGCTTAGGTTTTTTTTTCCCTGTTTTAGTAAAAAGTGTATTAACATTGCTTCTTCAGAGATTATTACTCCTTTAATTTTTTTCTCCAAAACTCATTTATTTCATAATCATATTTGTTGGAGGAAAAAACGCATTTTTAAGTTTTGCCGAATGTTTGATAGATCATAGCTACAGTATTAAATTTAATTATCTAATTTTTTAAAAAAAAATTTCAATGAAATAAATTTATTTTGTAATCATATTTGTTGGGGCAAAAAACATGTTTTTAAGTTTTGCCGAATGTTTGACATAGCATAGCTAAACCGTAGTCATATTTGTTGGAGGAAAAACGTATTTTTAAGTCTTGCCGAATGTTTGCATAGCATAGCTAAACCTGAATCCTCATTCTTAATTTAAAAATCTTAAATTAAGAATTAGTCTTAAATTTAATTATCTTTTTCTTTATCTTAAATTTAATTATCTTTTCTTTCTTTTAATTATCTTTTATAATTAAATTAAATTAAATTAATTTTAATTATCTTTTAAATTAATTAATTAGTCTTAAATTTAATTATCTAATTAAGTTAAATTCAATCACCCTCATTTTTTTATTTTCTTTTTTTGTGCTTTTTTTAATGAAATAAACTTATTTCATAATAATATTTGTTGGTGGGGGGAAGTGTTTTTAAGTTTTACTGATATTGGGCACACCTTAGCCGGTCTTCTGCTGTATTAAATTCAATCAATTAACCTTAATCATTATATATTTTTTCTTTTATTGTTGTTTTTTTTAAATGAAATAAATTTATTTCATTATCATATTTCTTCGAGTGGAAAAGATGCTTTTAAGTTTTGCCGAATGTTTGACACGGCGCAGCTAAAACGAAGTCCAGCAGTATTAAAGTTAATAATCTAATTTTGTTAACCTCAATGCTCCTCGTTTCTTTTCTTTTTTCCCCCATGAAATAAATTTATTTCATAATTATATTTTTGGGGAAAAAAGAAATGTGTTTTCAATTTTTACAGATTATTTGACTCGTCATAGCTAAATTGGAATCCTGTAGTATTAAATTCAATTATCTAATTTTATGAACCGCAATCATCCTCATTTTTTTACTTTTCTTTTTTAAAATGAAATAAATTTATTTTATAGTCATATTTGTTGGAGGAAAAACGTATTTTTAAGTCTTGCCGAATGTTTGCATAGCATAGCTAAACCTGAATCCTCATTCTTTTTTCTTTTCTTTTTTTCCTTCTTTTCTTTTCTTTTTTTTTTTCACAATGAAATAAATTATGATCAATAAAATTAGTCATCCATAGTTACAATTCAAAATTCCCACGAATTGTTTTTTTTTAATTTCTAGGGTAATTTAATTCTGTGTTTTCACTCGATTTACAAGAATCTTATACTCGAACTTAATCAAATTCAAAATTATTTAAACAGTTTAAATTTTAAAACAATATTCTTTGATTTTTCCCGTTGATTTTAGAATTTGCTTCTGAATTAGCATGACCTTTCTTGCCTTCCCTGATAACTTAATGAATAATTTTGGCGTTCGTTTAAATTTCAAAAAATTATTCTTAAATTTTTTCCATCATTTTTAAAAATTATTTCTGAATAAGCACTATCTTTTTTTCTCCTCTCTGTTTCCTTATTAAGTCCCAAATGAACATTTTTGGCTTTCGTTTAAATTTCAAAACATTACTCTTAATTTTTTTCCATCATTCTTAGAATTTATTTCTGAATTAATACTATTTTTTCCCCTCTCTGTTTCCTTATCAACTCACAAGTGAACATTTTCGGTATTTTGATTTTCAAATTATTATTCTTAGATTTTTTCCCAACAGTTTCAGCATTTATTTTTGAATTAAAGGAGTCCAAACATTGCACTGCTTACTGTCCTAACAAGGATTAATCTATCCTGTTTAGAACGAAAATGGGAAGGACTATTACCATATCCTTTAATAGGTTTCACGTCATTCTCATTCTAAAGCTTTACGGCATTTACAGCATTACGATTTAATATCATGTCCGAAATAGAAGATTAAACTTATCAGTTGAGTTACAGGAAGTTTCAGACTGACGTTATTTAGAATTACGAGCTCCTAATCTATCCTATTTTCTGCTGAATAGAATCATAAAGGTGACCCAGGAAACCGAAAACTATATTAGAAAATGAGATTAATTAATGACAAATTAAAAGAGAAACAGTTTGAAATTGTTTTTCACCAAATTATGTTGAAAGTTTCAAGCCGAAATTTTACTTTGTTCTGAAGGTGAATTATCTCCCATAGTAGATGTAAAAGTTTCCGATATTTCATATGTGGTTAAAAATAAATTTAAATTAAATTAAAAGCTAAACTATCGTTATAAAGTGGTACAAAGTACCCTGATATATTGTATTTCAAACAGAAGTTAAAATAATCTTCTTTAAAAACCATTGAAAATTTGAATAATTGCATTTTATTATTATTGTTGTTGTTCCTTTCCCATTAAATGTGAATTTCCTATTGAATTTAAATGTGTTGCATATTTTTTTTTCTCTAATATTGTCCCTATTCCCATTAAACCTTAATTTCAAATACTGTCATTGTTATATGCCTATGACTTACTTAATGAGATAATCTTCTACTAATCCCCCAATAAATTTTGCTCTAATGAATTAATTCAATAAATACAGGGTTATTCAAAAGAACGTGTAGTATTTTAAAATACTGCAATAAAATCATTTTTGAAAATACATTTGTCAGAACAGGTTTAAAGTGAAACAAGTAATATATAAAAAAAATGTTTTGATTCAATTCCTATTTAAGTCAACAAAGAAAATTTTTATTTTAGTTACTTTTTATTGAATAATTATCAAAAAAAATTACTAAGTATTAATAGCTATTATTTATTGATTTTGCAAGAATTGTTCACCTTCAAGTGAAAAATACGGAAATCCTAGCATTTTACCAGTTGAACTGCAGCCTGTTGATTTAAACTTTCATTGCAAACTGCTAAAAGTCTATATAAAGTATTAAAAATTAATTAAATTTAAATAATGAATTAATATTAGAAAAACTCTATTAACATCAAGTGTCATCCACTTCAAATTTAAAAAATGTATTTGAAATTCTGTGGATGAATAAAAAGTATTTTATTAACGATTAAACATTTGAGCAAGATATATAAATATATATAGGAAGAGTGTGAAGTAATAGTAGGAATTGAAAAAAAAAAAAAAAAAAAAAAAAAAACCTCAACATTTTTATCTTCTTTCATTATAAACCAGCGGGTGACCGAGCTCCGCTCAGAGAAAACAGGTATCGAAGCTAACTCGAAGATTTAAATTTTCAATTGTGATTTATCAAAACAATACATGCCATTAGAAAATTTGTGAAACCATTGGTGAAAAGATAACCGGTTAAAGTGCACCATTGTAAACTATTCTAAACAAAGTTAGAGTTTGGAAAGGGAACTATTCTATACAAAGATAAAGTAAAGGTAAAGATTGAAGTGTGTTGAAGCTCAATATTTTTGACAAATTTATTTAAAAAAACCAAACATATATACATTCAAAAGAAACATATTATAAACCTTTAACAGCATAAACATAAAACTTTATTAGTTCGCCATACTGGCTATAGATGGCAGCACGTTACCGCTTGAAAATTTAAGTAGCCATTATGGTGAACTAATAAAGTTTGAAAATATCCTATCTGTAACTCCGAACTGCTCGACCGTAGCGCTTCAAAACCGGCGCCAATCGATTCCTCGTGGCCAAAAACCCCAGGCCCCCAAGTTTACCGGAGTTTATTAATTCTGGGGCGATTTTCGACTTGGCAACCATTCCTCGTATTATAGTATTAGATATTCCATATCTCATTTTTGAGTCAAGTGAAAAATTTTGAGACTATAGCTCAGAACTTTTCAAACTCGTTCCGCCATGTCTTGTATAACTAAATTTAGAGTACACTGCAGTTCTGGTTACTTCCACAATTAGAGGAAGATTCCAGTGTTTTAAACCCTTTCTAGTAAGTGCAAGCTTTAGAAAAGTTTTTTTTTTTGTTATATTTTAAAATATCCTACGTTGTTTGGAATAACTCCGTATTGTTGAGTCTAGATATCCACTGTATTCTACATTGCATTTATTCATAAATTTTTATTTATTATTTGAAAAAAAAAAGATTTATTCATCTCTTTAAAAATCTGATTATATTATATATTTTCACTCGAACGAAGAAAATTTGAATAATCAAGCCATCTAGACTACTGACGCAATAATCCCAGGTACTTACTGTAATAAATTATGGATTTTAAGCATAAATAGTCTAGGTTTATAGAAATTCAAAACTTCGTGAAAATATACTTTTAAAGAAAAAAAACTTTCTTTCAATTAATTCTTACTTTCTGTTATATGTAGTCACATTTTTAACTAAGGAAGAAAAAAAGAGTTTATTTTTAATCTCCAATAAAGTATCGTAACACACTTAATCGAAAAACGCTTCAGTTTATTTTTATTTCTATTTTACCGTTCTTGTTTGAAAATAAGACGTCGACACTTGATGCTAAATCACCACAGCTTGATAGTCGCTATCTCACAAAACCTGTTTAATGCGAATCTGACAACGCCATATTTTATATCTTATAGGTCATGTTAACGATTCGACTTTAAATGTGATGTTATTTATATAGTCAACACAGAATTCAATAGAATGAATGGTATCTGTAAATTTCAAAGAGACCACCTAAGATGATGATTATTTTTTTAGAATAGAAAAAAAAATTCAAGTATTTTTTTTTTACCTTTGTTAATAAAAGGATGGACAAGAACGTGTTTTAAATGAATTTATACAAATTAGTTTTATCTATTTTTGTATATTTAATATATGATATTCAAATAAATTTATGACATGATACACAAGTAAACTTTATCTAGCAATCTGGAATTAATTTTTTCACATTTCATGTTTCCGCTTTTGAAAGTTTGTCCATTAATATAAATAAGCTTTTGTTCATATATCTGTTTCGA
>JAPMOQ010030207.1:1025103-1044295 GCA_026543055.1 Argiope trifasciata
ACTGTTTAATACAATTCATACTGGTTTAATACAATTCGTATTTCACCCTTTTTTTTCAAATGATCAGTTTTTGTTTCAAAATAATCAGTTTATTTTTAAATGATCAGTTATAAAATAATTCAGCTTCCTCGGTTCCAACAAATCACATATATTTCATTTTAAATATCCACGACAACCAGCTGATTTTTATTTATTTAATTACAAATTATTTATCTATTTACATATCCATTGTTGAACATAATTAAAATACTTTCATGACTAGTATTTTTAATGTAAACCAATTTCGGTATAAAATATAACACATAAAACCTTTTAATTGTCTGGGATATTTTTAAATTTAAATGAGATTATCAGTTGCACCAGGTGATTCAATTGCCAACAGCTGAATTTTTTTCTTTGTCAATAAACCAAATCAGTAGTTTTTCTTTTTAGAAATTGTTAATCGTCTGCTTTTAATGTTTTCCCGGAATTTTTTTATGTATTCTTTCAACAATTCTTCGGTTCTATTCTTTTTCTTTAACAACAACAAAAAAATTAATTACAATGATTTAGTTGAACATATCATGTTTTAAAACCAATAAAAAGTGCTGCCAAAATATTTTTGAAAATGAAAAAGAAATATCAAAAATGAAAGTAGAGTAATTCAAAGTATCACCGCTTTTAATATGGAGTGTTTATAAATGATTTTATTTGATCATCCTCTCAATCTATTCACATCTTTGTTAATTTTTTTAAAAAATAATTGATGATTATTGAAGAAAATAGGCACAAGAATAAAATTAAAATTAATTATAAGGTTAAACGCTGAAATTAAAATGAGTTTAAATCTTAAAATAATTTATTCCGAAGTTACTACAAAAAGGCGGGAAGATTTCGATTAATGTCTAATGTTTTTTGCAAAATTTACAAATTTCTATATCCATTTTAAAAATAATCACTGTGCAAAGTTTCGACAAATTTTCCTATTTATATAGGAGTAGTTATGGAACAAACAGAATCACAATGGATTGCACTTATTATATTCGATATATCAATATATACCGGTTTTCCTCAGGATTCAAATCCTTTCGTGTATTATATTTTCATGTTAAAAAATTCGTTCATACAAAATATAACAATATACAGAATCCTTTTATCGTTCGAAATGTTTTTTTTAATAAAAATTAAAATCGCGGTTGAAAAAAAGACTTTTAAAAACCATCAGTTGCAAATTTTCTCAAGTTATTAATATTTTTTTATTAGGGCTACAGATTTTATTCACATATGGTAAAGTATTCAAAAAGTAAAAATTTTTAAGAACATTTTGAAACAATTAATAGAATAGTTAATTTTTTACTATAAAAAAAACTTTAAAATATACCAAATAAATGGTTGTTTCTGATAAAAATTGTTAATCGTCTGCTTCTAAAGTTTTCTTTTAGAGTTTCCTATCTTTGTTTTGGCAATTGCTCTTTTCTGTGTATGCTTGTTTTTCAACAGTAAAAAATAGTTCATTTATCGTTAAAGCTTTACTTTCTTTCCCGACATTTGAATTTGAACAGAAAATTTATGGTTTTTTTAAACCATCGTCTAATCACTATTTTGAAAATCAATGATAATATTGTCAAAAAATATATATTAAAATAAATGAGAAATTCAAAAAAGGAGAGGATAGAATAGTCAGTCTCAGCTTTCCTTAACAAAAGAGTAACATCAAATAACAGTATATTTTCTTGTTTCAAAATCGCTTGCACTAAATTAAAAATATTAATAATTACAGTTGAAAGAAAAATTGCACACTAAAGAAATTGGTATTGTTGAAAAGATAAAATTTTGAATTTTGAGATAACGTTAATTTTTTTTTCTGAGACAAAGTTACTAAATTGCATGGGGAGAAAATGCAAAATTTTGCTTTATTTTTCATTAAATTTTTGGGTTTTATGATGAGTGAAAACATTTTCCCAATCAATTCCCTAAAAAAAAAGACAAAATATTTGTTAATTTATATTCAATTGAATAAATACTGTATTAGTTAATTAGTGTGTAAAATTTGGTTGGATTTAGGGCAATTCTTTAAAAGAAAATGTGTAACATATCGACGCAACTACAATGATTTGTTATTTATAATAACACAAGATTTGGGATAGGATTGATTTGTTTACGGTTGTTGCACTGTGAGAGTTTTACTAATTTTAATACCATATTCGTTTGATTCTAAATTTTGGGATTAGTTTTCTTTGATTAAAAAATAATTCTGCCTTGGCTTCAAGCAAAAACTCGAAATTCGGATGTTTTGGGGCAGATGTTTCTACTGTCTGTGTTTTAAATTAAGAGTTAAATTTGAAACTACATGCTGTAAGACTGCATTAATCATCCAGCTGCACAAATGACTCAAATGTTTATACAATGGCTCAAAAAATTGAGAGAACACCTTACTTTTAATTGATAAATCCGACTTTCAGTATAAATAACACCTTACCGAGTAGTGCAAACATGTTTTTATTTTCAAACATAACAAATGGTTTAATTTAACGTATAATTAAAGAACAATCTACGAAAAAATTTTAAGTTGAAAAAATTTAGAAACACTTTAAATAAACAAACACAAAATTTTGTCTCAAAAAATGGAGAGTATACCAATGAAATTTTTGCAATATTTCGCCTAAAAAGAAAACGTAAGTATTTAGTTTCATGGATTTTGGCTCTTATGATGGCCTCTAAATGTCATGGTACCGATTTGACCAATTTTGGGTGGTATTTGAAGATATTTTACTCCGTTTTTCTTGCAATACTTGTTTTAAATTGTTTTTGTTTCTAATTTTGTATTTTTGAACCACTTTTTCGTTTATGGCCCATGAATATTCAATGGTATTGATGTGGTAGTGTGTATAACTGATGTTTACAACAAAAAAGACACCACAGTTTGACGTTATGTGTATTCTTTTTGGAGTCCTTGTCCAATTGGAGAATGAAATTTCCATCTAAACCCAAATTTTTAGCACTTTCTTTTAGATTATTGCGAAGTCTATCCAAGTAAACCACATGGGTTATAATGCCATCGACAAGAATTCATTTCCGTTTATATATATATATTAACATCGACAAGAATTAAATTCCCTTCCTATATATATATTGCAGGCCTATACTTTTAGTTTCAGTGTATATGAACAAAATTTGCATTCTTTATTATATAAAAGGCTATATTAAAGAATAAAATGTACTATGATGCTGTAAAATGATTAGAATTTAGATTAGAAATCTCAACATTTAAGATTGAAGGAGATTAAACTCTTAAAAGGTTTTTTTTTCCTTCTTCTTCAAAAAGAATTTTAGCAAAAATTCTTCTGTCTTATCTTTGAATTCATCCTTTGATGAAATGCGTGCATAAAGAAAAAAAAATTCCACTAGAGAGTATATTTAGTTAAATGGGAGGAAAGACTAGACCTAAAGATAGGCGTCTCTTGTATTTCGATCTTATCAAAATGAGAAAAAACTGACTTGAACTTTTATGGATTTTATTCTCCAATATACCAAAAAGCCAAACATCTACAAATCAAGAATTGTGACAGGTTACATCGCTCAATACCCAAATCATATCATGCAAGAAGAATATATGTCACAAAAGTTCGTCCAGTCAAAATGCAAAAGATGATGAACAATGAATATAATAAATAAAAAGCTTTTTTTTTTAAATATAAAAAAGCTTTTGTATTACAATCTTTTAATCAGTAAAAAAATAACGACAATGAATAAACAAACCAGCGATGTTTCCCTCAATTGCAAAACTCATCGTTTGAACAGTATCCAAATCTTCTTTTCCTGAAAGGAAAAAGGAACCGTAAATAAAAACTGACTAGCCTCAAGTCTATCATGTTCTTATTACGGAGATTGCATTTTCTTCTTTTCTACTCTTTACGACTTACTCGACAGCCACGATCTGTATCAAAAACGGAGGCTCGATCTAGAACGATTTCATTCTCCTTCTGAGTTTGGGCTGTTTCTTTCCTTTTTTTCTTTCTAATCTAAGTAATGTCTTTTTTTCTTTTTTCCCCCTGCGCTTGAACATGGCCGACTGTTCAAAAGAATTCTTTATATTTTTCGAGATTTATGGTCCAGAGTAGGAATGACATGATCACTGTAGACATCTCTGGGTTTGTTCCTCTCTCCCCCCCAACCCAATCCTCTTTTTTTCCCCTCTCTCCCGTCCTGGTCTAGGGTATCTTTTGTTGTTGTGCTTGTGTGGAATTTTATGAGCTCACGAAAGGATAAAATTATTACGGCGCACTTGGGACTTTTTCTTCTTCTTATTTTGGGGATTTTTTTTCTTGGGGGGGGGGAGAGAAATTTGTAAATCCTCAGTATCATTTTTTTTTCTTTTTTAAAGTCTGATTAGCAGCGAAGCATTAAACAATTTGAATGTTTTCATTTTCGCCACTTAAGAAAAATAATATTATAGGGCTCTTTTTTTTTTTTTTTTTTTTTTTTTTTTTCAAATTCAAAAGTAGTTAGGCTACCAGGAGGCAATACAGAATCTTACGGCGAATTAAATACAATATTCTAAAGATATGCAATGTAAATTAAAAGCAAATGAACATATTTGTTTTAAAAAGAAAACTGAGTGTTGGGAAATAGAATTTCAATGGTGAAATTATTATTATTATTATTATTATGAAGAAACAAGATAACTTTTTCTACATCTCCCCCCCCCTCCAAAATCCATCCAGCTGGTTTTTGCAACAAGTTATTAAACAGTTTGAATGTTTCATTTTCGCCGCTTAAGAAAAATAATATTATAGGGCTTTTTAAAAAAAAAATCAAATTCAAAAGTAGTTAGGCTACCAGAAGGCATTACAGAATCTTACGGTGAATTAAATACTAATTGAGATAAATAAAATACTAATTAATTCTTGAGAAAACTAATGTAATAGGGCATTTTTTTTTTTTAAATTCCAATTCCGAAGTAGTTAGGCTACCAGGACGTAATACAGAATCTTACGAAGAATTAGATACAATATGCTAAAAATATACAATGTAAATTTTAAAAAACAATTGTTGAACATTTTTGTTTAAAAAAAAAAAACCGAGTAATGGAAACTGGAATTTCAAAGGTATTTTTTTTTTTTTTTTTTTTTTTTTTTTTTTTTTTTTGGAAGAAGCAAGATCAATTTTTGTTTTCAATTCCCCCTCTCTTCTCCAAGATCCATCCAGTTGCTTTTCACACCAGTTTTTTAAATAAATTTGCAGCAAATCATTATAGAATTTGAATGTTTTCATTTTCGCAGCTTAAGAAAACTAATGTAATAGGGTATTTTTTAACTTTTTTTTTTCAAATTCCGAATTAGTTAGGCTACCAGGAGGCAATACAAAATCTTACGAAGAACTATATGTTAGATAAGATACAATATATCAGAGGTATACAATGTAATTTTTTTTAAATTGAACAAATTTGTTTTAAAAAGAAAACTCAGTGTTGGAAACTGGAAATTCAAAGGTCTTAAAAAAATAAAAAACGATCTAATTTTTTTTTCAATCCCTTCCCTTCATGATCCATTCAGCTTGCTTTCGTAATAGTTTTGTAAATAAATTTGAGAACTTATTTATTTGATAAATAGGTCTGTGAGTAATCCATATTGGTCAACACTTTTATGTATATATATAATTTATGTGTCACAGCATTCGTTGACCTAGACGTGCAATAAAATCTTTACTATAGCAATCCAAACCTTTTTGTGTTGTATATTTTCTTAAAGAGATGGAATTTGCTCTTTTTTATATGTAAAAAATTAGTTTGTTGTTCGTTGAAAATTGCAGTCACAGTAAAGGTGTTGTCTTTCTGTCACTGCATTAAACTTTCAACATTTATATTACCGAGTATTAAATTCATTTTTAATATATTTTAAACATTTTCAAAAGATTCAACTAGGTTAAAAAAAATAACGGATGAAAATTTAAGTCAACTCGCTTTCATAATCTTTATCTTAAGCATTTTAAAACTCAAAATGGTGAATGGACTAAAAATAAGAATACGCCATTGAAAAATGCAAATGTCTTCTTGGAGAATCAAGATTGTAGAAAGGCGGAACTAGATAAAGCATAAGAATGCAAATAAACGTGGAAAATTTACCACCGTTTTAAGAATGGGTAACAGGAAATTGATGACCCAACTCAAACCAAAAAAAGTTCAGCAGAAACTTTTTGTTGCAACATTGACTAAACTTGAACAATGTACATTTTAGGGTCAAGTGCATCAAACAAAAACTTGAACCTGAAAGGATGTTTAGTAAATAAAATAAAAGATCTCAAAAAAAAAAAAGAGAGGGGAAGAAAAACAAAAAGAAAAAACGGTCTGTCGGTATTGTTGGCGTTTCAAGTCAGCAATATGCAAACTCTTTTTTTTCCATCTTTCAGCGATCGCTCTTGCACTATGTCTTCAATGACAAGGTCGGCATTTGAAAGAAATTGATATAACTGCAGCTAACATAAATTAGCAAGTTAATAAAATGAACTGTTTTTTACTTTCAAAAAAGGATAAATTGTCATTTACAGATGAAGCATATCAAACCATCAGGACAATAATTTTTATTTTCTAGTATACCTTGTACAGAGAAAGTATTATAATCATCAAAAAATTCGAATTCGAGATTTTCACGAATCTTCTCGTTTTGAACTTCCCGGAGTTCCAAAAACACATTTTTGAAAAATGTCTCTCTGTGGCAAAGATGAGTCAAAACGCTTTAACCCGTTCGTGACCAAGGTCTCGTGGACGCGACGCAGCGATTCCACTCTTATCAGCCCAGCGTCGCTTCCACGCGAAGAGTTCCGATTGATATGGAGAGACCAGCGTCGCGTATGCGTAATTGGAAATCGGAAGGTTTTATTTGAATTTTTAAATGCTACTAGATGGCGTTAAACGGCAATGGTTTTCACAACGGTCGACTCATATGGTATTTGACCTTCATGAACGGGCATTCGTTTCTGTTCTATGCTTCTGTATTTGATATATTTATTGATGTAAACAGAGTGAGAATCACGGCTCTTTATAGGGCTGGGATTTATTGCGCGCTGTGTTTATATTTTGACAGATAAGTGACTCGTTTATTGCTTTTTTTCGTTAGGAGAATATGGGGGAGTACATTCAGAGGATTATTGCAAGGGGTAAGAGTAAAATATTTATGAATTATGTTCGGTTTTGGCGGCATTTTTTTATGTGTGTGTTTCGTAGAAGTTTTGGGATATGTGATGGGAATATAATTTTGTGGATTATAATATGTGATAGGATATAAATTTGGAGTCTTTTTATTAAAATGCTGATTTTATACGAATTTTTTTGTAAAATTAGGCTTAACTGCTTAAAATGCGCGGGCCGGTAGTGACGCTCCGTTTCAGAACGTTCGGTCCCGTGACTGAGTTTTATTTCCGGCGCGCTGGTCCTCAAGGGGGTAATCTTGACAAATGAAATTTAGTATACGGTTTTTACAGTAAATGTATAGGTATCTATCAAATTTCGACAAACGTAGAGAGCTAAATAGATAAAATTCAGAACAAGGATTTAACATCTGTAGTGAAGACAGCAATTAAATTTTAAGTCAGATCCAATTAGGCATTCAATTCTTGTCGGTGTATATTTGCAGAAGCATGTAAACCAGATATCTTAAAAATGCAATGAGATTATCGTACCAAATTTTTTGACTACAAGTTTAGTTTTGTGTCAATTTTTTATTTGAATCGGTTGGGAAAAGCATGTCTAATACACATATTCGATTTTCAGGTACTATTAACTGCATGCCAAGGATTTACCGCCAAAATACCAGCCAAGAATCACACGATAGATTCAGTAAAAATGCTAAATTCTTGTCAAAGTTTAATAAAAAATATTGTAAGTATTGTATAAATACCATATAAGCCGTTCTCTGGGGTAATACCTTAGAGAGTATACGAGAAAGTTTTAGGAAGACCATTCCCCAAAACTTTTGTCTATTGTAAGCTATGACTTTGTTGTTTCAAGGCGTTTGGATTGAAATCTGTTTCAATCCGCGAATATCTAATGATTGAATCTCAGTTTCGTAATCGGAAGGCCCTTGTTTCTTCAGGAGCTCTGCATGTTAAATTCATCTTCAAACATCCTCCCACTACGTCCAGTGGAAATTCAGATCAGTAATCTGTATTCTGTAAACATCAGTACCAAAGTAACTTTTGCAACGCTTCAAATAAAAAATAATTATAATTAAACAAATCCAACACCCAATGCCACTCGAATGCAGGTATTGGTTATACAGGTACAGGTTTGAATTGCAGCATCTATAGGAAGAAATGAAAATGTTAAATATGATGTGTCGTATGACAAAGACACAATCATGAGTTATACAAGTGTTTTAAGGACAACGATATTACCAATCTTTTGAAATTACAAAGCACTGGATAAGTAGGTCATGTAATTAGATTAGATGAGAGTATTAGAAAAAATATCTTTCTTGCAAAACTACCGTGAAACTGACCGGGAAGAGGACTAAAATTAAAAAGTTTGATTGTGATCATAGGAATTTTAACACCAACATCATCGATAAATTAACTATAGAAGTAGCACTAAGAACAGGGTAGGATTAATGTTTACTCAGCTAATTTGAACTGGAGCTAGTTGTTTTATCAGATAGTTATCTGATAAGATATTGTCTTATCTGATAAGAATGATTATCTTAAACCAGCAACTCCGACCCGTCCGAAGGAACGCAGAAAAATCTGAATAACCAGACCGTCGCAATAGTAACACTGGCTGGAACTGTGGTTGAGTCCTAAGAGCCATCACCAACCACGGTACAATCCTTCCCTAGGGAAGAACCTCCTCTCATCGATGAGAGGAGCTGACACCGCACGTTTTTCTGTACTCGCCAAGGCGGCGAGAACCAACTATCATAACAGAAGGGTCTCATCCTCAATTATGAAGTGGCTCCGATGAAAATTATCAGAACCATAATGAAGAATTTGATAAGGTCGCGATAGCCTGGTTGGCAGAGCCTCAGTCTCGTAACCGAAAGGTAGTGAGTTCTGTCCTCGTCTCTGTCAAAGACGGTCGTATGTGCTAATGGCAGTTGGGCACGTTAAATATGTCGTAACTGCAAAGTCCTCCAAGTTCCCAAGAAAAATTATACCTCTAGGGGTGCTGAATCATGGATGAGTCGGTCTCTGATTTGATTCTAAATTCTGACTTGGAGATGGATGAATGGGTGTATGAATGACTTCAACTACCCCCTAAAAAGGGTTGTGTATGTGTGTTCCTGCACAGTCGTACTTTCACCTCTGACTTTACTCGCACACCTCTGACTTAATTCGAAAGAACGCCGCTCATTCGGGCTTGGTATGACCAAGTGGCATTAGACTCACCACCACCACCCAGAATTGGACAACCCATGACCCAACGAAATCTCCAGCTTTCAAAAGAAAAAGAAATCCTCTATGCATAATATTTCATACTTTTGAAATATTATTCATAGAGGATAATAATAATGTATATACACTGAAGTGACAAAAGTCATGGGGTAGCAATATGCAAATATACAGATGGCAGTAGTATCGCAGCGAAAAAGTATAAATGTGCAGTTCGTTTTCCAGAGCTTTCATTTGTGTTCAAGTTATTCATGTGAACAGGTTTTTCGTGATTTATGGCGGCACGACGAGAATTAACAGACTTTGAACGTGGAATGTTAGTTGGAGCTAGACGCATGGGTCATTCCATTGCGGATATCGTTAGTGAATTCAACATTCCGAGATCCACAGTATCAAGAGTGTGCCGAGAGTATGAAGTTTCAAGCATCACATCCCATCATGGGACAGCGCAGTGGGCGACCACCTGCACTTAACGACCGAGACCGCCGATGTCTGTGTAGAATGGTCAAAGTTAATAAACACGCAACACTTCGCAAATAACTGGAGGAATCAATGTGGGACGTACGAGGGACGTGTCCGATAGGACTGTGCGGCGAAATTTGTCTTCCTTGGGCTATGACAGCAGAAGACCGACTCGAGTGCCTTTACTGACAGCACGACATCGCCTGCAGCGACTCTCTTGGGCTCGTCAGCATATCGACTGGTCCCTAGACCAGTGAAAAACCGTGGCGTGGTCAGATGAGTCACGATTTCAGTTGTTACGAGCTGATGGTAGAGTTCGAGTGTGGCGCAGACCCCACAAAGCCATGGACCCAAACTGTCAGCAAGGCACTGTTCAAGCTGGTGGTGGCTGCATAATGGTGTGGGCTGTTTTTACATGGCATGGACTCGGTCCTCTGGTGCAACTGAACCGATCATTGACTGGAAATGGTTATGTTCAGCTGCTTGCAGATCACTTGCAGCCATTCATGGGCTTCACGTACCCACACAACGACGGGATTTTTATGGATGACAATGCTCCATGTCACCGGGCCAGAACTGTTCGCGATTGGTTTGAAGAACCTTCCGGACAATTCCAGCGCATGATCTGGCCACCTAGATCACCCGATATGAATCCCATCGAGCATTTATGGGACATCATCGAAAGGTCCGTTCGTGCCCAAACTCCTGCACCATCCACACTTTCACAATTATGGACGTCTATACAGACAGCATGGTTCAATATTCCTGCAGAAGACTTCCAACGACTTGTGGACTCCATGACACGTCGAGTTGTTGCACTTCGCCGGGCAAAAGGAGGACCGACACGATATTAACAGTCATCCCATGACTTTTGTCACTTCAGTGTATATTTTTTAATATTATATTTTTAGAATAGCAAAAAGTTTATTTTTCTAATCTATATTTTTACTTAATACAGAAAACAAAATTATTTATTTATTCTTTATTTTAGTATATAGAGTAAATAATGTTTTATTCGCCTTTTTATAGTTAAATATTTATTTTAAGCAAATATATGCATTTTAATTTATTATATAACAGCAACATATTCAAGTAAATAAATTTTATATATTTTATATATTATATAAATAAATATACAGTAACATTTATATATAAATGCATATAAAAACCATGTATTTAAAATTTTAAAATTATTCAAACAAGTTTCATTTTAGTTTATACATTTTGACAGCATTTATTTGCGATAAACTCGTCAATAATTTGATTTAATCTTTATTTTCAAATAAAACATTTTCTAGAATTAACTGCTCAAATCATTTAAATTAGATTATCCGAATGCTGATTTTAAAGAATTTTTTTTATCAATTTTAATGCCGAAAACATCTTTACACAGCAACAATTTAAACAAATATTAATTAGATATATTCATACCTCAGTTGTTTATCACGGAATGTGCTTTCTACTTTAGATTCAATTATTGTTGTTCAAATATTTTCAACTCTTAAAAGCTTTTCTGAAACGCTAATTAAATTGATGTTTAAAATGCGTGCAGTCTCCAATAAATCTATTTTCTATATTAGTTCAATATTTTTTAGCTGAAGCTGTTATTATTTCCTTGTCGCATTTCTCTAATGTTATTATAGATCCAATTCGGTCGCTCAAACTGAATTTGTTAAATCCACTTTATTAATGTAGGGGAATATTTAATCATGAACATTCTTTTTGACATTTTGAATTTAAAAGCTTGCGGAAACGTCAAAAACGTCAATACAAAAATCGAAATCGAAATTAAATTGTGTATCCTTTGATGTTCCCACACAAAGAAGTGTTTGAAATCTTATTTTTTGCTCGGTTCTAAATTACGAGCAAATTATCGAACATTTTAGGCATTTGATTGTCACAACAAGAATAATATTTTTTTTATTACAGAATGCCAGTAATTGCTTTTGAAATAACGTTAATAAGTCATTTCATGAGATCCTTTGATTTGTTTCCGAATTTGCTTCCTTTTTTATCTTTTGTTCCGTTCTAAATTACGAGAAAAATATTAAACAATTTAGGCATTTGTTTGCCTTTATCTGGAATAATCTTTTTTGATTACAGAATGAATGTGATTATTTTTAAAACAACGTTAATAATCAATTTCATGAGTTGGTTTATTAACATTTAAACTGGGAAATTTAACAATGTTATTTTTTCTCCGTGTATCCTTTGATGCTACCACGTGAATTTGTGTTTTCCATCTCATTTTCTCTGTTCTAAATTACGAACAAATTATTGAGCATTTTAGAAATTTGATTGCTTTCATCTGGAATAATATTTTTCTCATTACGGAATGCCTATAACTACTTTTGAAACAAAGTTAATAAGAAATTTCATGAGATGACATTATCATTTAAACTAGGAAATTTAACAATATCAGTTATTTTTCTGTATGTATCCTTTGATGTTACCAGAGGGATTTTATTGTTTTCCTTTTTATTTTTTACTCGGCTCTAAATTATGGACGAAATATTAAACATTTTAAGCATTTGATTGCCCTCAGCTGAAATATTCTTTTTTCAGTACAGAATTCCTGTAATTACTTTAGAAGCAATGTAAATAAACCATTTCATGAGTTTGATTATTAGAATTTAAAAAGGACATTTAACAATATCAGTTATTTTTCTTTCTGCATTTTTTGATGTAACCACGTGAATTTGCGTTTTCACTTTTTATTTATTGATCGTTTATAAATTTCGAAGAAAATATTAAACATTTTAGGCCTTTGACTATCCAAAACTGGAATAATCTTTTTTTAAATACAGAATTTCTGTAATTACTTTTGGAACAATTTTCATGATTTCGATTATCAACATTTAAACAAGGACATTTAACAATATCAGTCATTTTTCTTTATGCACAGCATAAATTTGTGTTTCCCTTCATTTTTTTATCATTTATAAATTATAAATAAAATATTAAACATTTTAGGCTTCTGATTGGCCAAAAAAGGAATAATCCTTTTTAAAAAAAATACAAAATGCCAAGTAATTACTTTTGAAACAATGTTAATAAGCCATTTCACGAAACGGCTAATTAACACCTAAAAAAGAACATTTAATAATATCAGTTATTTTTTCTTTGAATTTAGTTTGTTAACGTTTTAAAAGAATAAAAACATGATGTTACTAAAGTATGCATCATTTTTGAATTTCTATTACATGCTCGGTTACTGCTTCACAAGTTCAATTTCGAAAAAAAGGCAAAATCATTAATGGAGGTGAGGATTATTTCATTAAATAAAATATGTTTGAAAACTATCTAAAGCTGGTAGTTCGCAGTTACTGAAAGCCCCTCCAATGAAGTGATGACATTCCACGAAAACTCTACTCCAATTCTCTCGACGATGACAATGCTAAAATGCAACACAAGCTTTCTTTTCCCACGTATCTAAAACCATTTTCTCTGTGTTTTCTTTCTACGCCGTTTGAATAGAGAGAAAATTAAGACAGAAAATTCGATAGACAATCTGACAGTCTACGAAGTGACAATTCTGTCCTGTGTCACAATTCTAACTTGAGTCAAATTTAAAATGCCACCACTCGATTGGTATGATACAGAGTGACTGTGAATGCTTATCTGTAATTGAAAATCTTCTAGTCAGCTTTCATTAAACAGGGAGCATCTTTTTTTAAAATCAACTAGCTAAACAAAGCCATTCTTTATTCCACAACACCAATGAAGTGATGAAATTTCACGCCAGTTTTATTCCAACTTTCTTACTACGTGTCTCAAGTCCTTCTCTCTGTAATTCCTTTATATAAAGGAAATTAAGACAGGGATTCGATAGAAAATCTTTCAGCCCACGAAGTGCCAATTCTGACATGTGTCCCTATTGTAACTTGCGTCAAATTTAAAATGTCACCACTCGATTGATATGAAGCATAATTACTGTGAATGCTTAGCTGTATGGAATATCTTCTAGTCAGCTTTCATTGTACAGGAAGCATCTTTTTTTATACTAATTGGCTAAACAAAGTCATTCTTTGCTCCATCACACCTATGAAGAGCTGGCATTCCACGCCAACTTTATTCCAACTCTCTCGGTGCATATAATGATATAATTCCCCACAAGCCTTCCCTTACCACGTATCTCAAGTCTTTCTCTCTTCTTTATATAAAGGAAATTAAGACAGGGATTCGATAGACAATCTGACAGCCCACGAAGTCCCAATTCTAACCTGTGTCAAATTGAAAATGCCAACACTTGATTGGCATGAAACAGTGTGACTGTGAATGCTTAGCTGTAATGGAAAATCTTTTAGTCAGTTTTCATCTAACAGGAAGCATCTTTTTTTAATCCCATTGGCTGAACAAAGTCATTGTTTGCTTCACCACACTAATGAAGAGATGGAATTCCACGCCAACTTTACTCCAACTTTCTTGATAAATACAATGCTAAAGTGTGCCGCAAACATTCTCTTTCCATGCATTTCATGTCCTTCTCTCTGCAATTTTTTTACATAGAGGAAATTAAAACAGGGATTCGATAGAAAATCTGACAGTCTACGACCAACCAATTTCTGACCAACTTGTCGCAATGATGATCAAATTTAGAATGTCACAAATCCATTGTCGTAAAATATGATGATTGTAAACGTTTAGCTTAAGAGGAAAAAAAATCTTTTTTCTTTCTATCGAAAAGGAAAAATCCTTCTAACACTTAAAACATCATTTTTTGTACCTAATCAAAACTCTCTTTAACACACATAAAAAAAAAACATTTATTTTGACTTTACGCCTGCAGCATCGTGCGGCCAAACATTCCAAAAACACAGACAGTGGCGTTGCCATACAGAATATATATATTTTCAAATCACAGAATTGTTGCGTGATAATACTGAAATATTTAAATGATAAAAAATACACAGAGACAGTATACAAAAAATTATGAGAAAAAATAAAAAAGACAATACATAAAAAATACAGATACACTCAACATACTCCCACCCTGGCAAGAATGATTTATTCTTGAAACAATGGCAATGGTGATATTTTTACAATTGGTCTTTTAAAATAACCATTAACAGTCTTTACTGTTACAATTCTAACATGCCATCCCTGCCAGGATGAATTTCAGAAATGGCCAAATGCCAGGAGGCATGTTGTCCTCCCTAACTAGAACAAGATCACCAAGATCACTTTCCATTTATATATCTGTTGTAAAGAGTTTAAATATTCCTTATAGTACCTTTTCCAAAAGCCTTGCTTCATTTGCTGTAATAATTCCCATCGTTTCAAAACAGTGGGCTTATCATTATTGACTAAGCTATTTTCGGGAATACTAGTAATAACATCTCCAGTTAAGAAATGAGAAGGAGTCAAGGCATCTAAATTAGATACATCAGCATGGTTAATTTTAGACAACGGCCGAGAGTTTAAAACAGACTCAATTTGAGTCAAGAGAGTAGTTAACTCCTCAAATGTTAATTTGGTTTCTCCAATTATTCTTTTCGAATGAAATTTTATAGATCTAATCCCAGATTCCCACAAGCCACCGAAGTGGGGAGAAGCAGGAGGAATCATTTTCCAATCAATTGTGGTGTGGGCCAAATAATTTGCAATAATTTCATTTCTATTAAATGACATTAAAATATTATGTATGCAATTCAGACAGCTTTCTTTTAGCACCAACGAAATTTGTGCCATTATCTGAGAATAAATTTTTAGGCGCACCTCGCTTGGAAACAAATCGTCTAAAAGCAGCAAGGAAGGCATCTGCCGTTAAATCACTAACTGCTTCAATATGATAAGCTTTGGTTGCTAGACATACAAAGAGGGCTATGTAACCTTTTGTAGTCTTCAAACAATGACCTTTGTAACATTTTAAAATTATAGGACCAGCGTAATCAATACCTGTGCAAAAGAATGGTCTTTCAAGCGTTATTCTTTGTTTTGGCAGGTTACCCATAAGTTGATTATTTGATGACAATTTATATCTGTGGCAAACAATACAGTTATGGATAAAAGAATGAATAAGTTTCTTACCTTTCACAATCCAATAATTTTGCTTTAGAATATTAGTAAGTAAACTAGAACCTGCATGCAAATATGTTATGTGATATTGCTTGACAAGTAAAAAAGCAAATTTATGTTCACCTGGAATAATTATAGGATGCTTAGCATTAAAGGCTAAATCAGAATTTTGCATTCGACCTCCCACCCGTAGTATACCATCATTATCAAAAAAGGGAGAAAGTAAACACAATGCACTTTTAGGATTTAAAGATAAATCATTCCTAATTAATTTCAAGTCATTCTGAAAACATATAAATTGAATATATTTCATAATTATTTTCATAGCAGCTTCTCGCTCATTGGTGGTTAGAGGAACAGCTGATGAATTTTGCACCATGTTTTCATCAGCTCCAGGCCTTTTCTTGCACCTAGAAATAAATCTTAAACAAAAAGATATTATATTTACTATTTTGGATAAAGATGAAAGTTTTTAAACAAATTGTCCATAGTGTCATTAGTTAGCTGAGCTGTAGTACAAAAAATAGATTTTTTCCTTTGTTCAGTTAAGACAGTTGCGTCTTTATCAGTCTCATTACTGATAGAAGATTGAAGGGGCCAATTTGAACTGTTTAACATCAAGAATGGTGGCCCATACCACCAGAGAGATGAGTTCTGGAGGAATTTAGGATCAATTCCTCTAGAAGGAATGTCAGCAGGATTCTCCTTTGAAGGAATGTAACTCCATTGTTGATAAGGTATAGTTTCTAGAATTTCAGCTGTCCTGTTTGCCACCAACAGCTTCCATCTTCGAGGGTGATCTTCTAACCAGCTGAGAACCACCTTAGAGCCAGTCCAGGCGTGGAAAGAAATGTTGTAACTGGAGAAAACATTTCTAGGGATACGCATCTTGAGTTTAAAAATTCCAAAAAATATTCAAAGCTAGGAAATTCCTCATCGCCGACGTTTTGTGACCATAAATGGCGCGTTTCAGTATCAACTTTTTTTAATAATAAATGAATTAACCAAACATCTTTAGACGACGCTTTTTCGCCCAGAGATTTTAATCCACGAATAACTTCATCAGAAGTCTCAGCAAGTTTCTTTAAATTGACAGAATCAGAATTTATAACCCTGGGTTGTTCTAGGAATGTTTTTACAAGTGAAGTAACAATTTCATTTTTACGATCATACCGGGACAACAATTTATTCCAAACCTCGTCATAAGTTGTTTCTAAAATCAGAATATGTTTTATGATATTAGCAGGTTCATCTTTCAATAGACCTATTAGATATTGGAATTTTTGAATTTTAGCTAGCGACTGATTATTGTGTATTGTTGCAATAAACAAATCCTTAAAATTGAGCCAGTCTGTATATTTACCGTTGAAACTAGGAATGTTTAAACGTAGCAGTTTAAAGTTCGCCCCAACTGGAGTGGAATTAACAGCCGGAGTAGTTCCGTTCATTGCTTCAATTGCGCTACATCACTTTAGTTTCAAAATATTTAGATTCGAATTCGTCAATTTCTGATTCTTGTTCGGGTAACGCAGAATCGTACTGATCAAAGTCCTTATAAGTTTGTTCAACTCTCTCTAACCGCGCTTTTAACTCAGTGAGGCTTAATTGTGCATTAAAGCCACTCTGTAAACGGGTTAGAGCTGCTCTAGCTCGCCCTCTGAGCTTTTTAACATCTGCTTCGCTCAAAGCCTTCATTATGATATTGAGTTATAATAAACTAAATATCAACAACTCTTTACTTCTATAATTAAAGAGAGCTTGTAGAAAAACAAATTACTTATATGTTAGTAATGGCGTCTTCGGAATACGCAGACAAGCCGATTCCCTTCACAACATAGAACTTTTTCTTAAAGCACGTTCACGCTTTTTTTTATTATCAACGCGATACTAAGAATCGTTTTCGCGTTCACTTTATTCCTCACCTGGGGAACCAAATAATCGTTACAGATTAAAAAACTCTCTTTAACACGCATAAAAAAACATTTATTTTGACTTTACGCCTGCAGCATCGTGCGGCCAAATATTCCAAAAACACAGACAGTGGTGTTGCCATACAGAATATATATATTTTCAAACCACAGAAAAGTTGCCAGATAATACAGAAATATTTAAATGATAAAAAATACACAGAGACAGTATACAAAAAATAATTATGAGAAAAAATAAAAAAGACAATACATAAAAAATACAGATACACTCAATAGTACCATTACGCCAATGAAATGATGGCAATTCAAGCCAACTTTACTCCAACTTTCTTGATAAATACAATGCTAAAGTGTGCCGCAAACATTCTCTTTCCATGCATTTCATATCCTTCTCTCTGCAATTTCTTTACATAGAGAAAATTAGGACAGGGATTCGATAGAAAATCGGACAGCCCACGCAGTACCAATTCTAACCTGTTTCTCGTAGTGATGATCAAATTTGGAATGTCACAAATTTCTTGGCTTGCAATATGATTGTAAATGTTTAGCTTAAAAGAAAAATCTTTTTTCTTTCCATCGTAAAGGGAACATCCTTCTAATAGATTTCCGCTAAACAAAATCATTCTGTGTGCCACTAGGCCAATGAAATGATAGCATTTTAAGCCAATTTTTCTCCAACATCCTTGATAAGTACAATGCTAGAGTGTGCCTCAAATATTCCCTTTCTATGTATTTCAAGTCTTTGTCTCTGAAATTTGTTTGCATACCATTTAAATAAACAGAAAATTATGACAAGGATGAGATTCTGACAGTACACGAAGTGCCAAATTTGATCTGTTTATAGCAGTGATCATTAAATTTGGAATGCTACGACTCCATTGGCAGGAAACAGAGTGATTGAGAATTCTTATCTTAAAACAATAGCAAAACAAAGTCCTTTTTTGTTCCAACATTCATCATAGTTTCTGAAGGATGTATGAACTTTTTTTCAGTATTCTGAGATGTCCAAAAGTGTCACTTATCTCCTTTTGGTAGAAAGGTAGTAAATTTGATGAAAAATATAACTTTAGTACCTAATAAACATCAACGTCATGTCCTGGAATAAGCATTTTTGAACCTTTACGAACCAAAACTTATTTTTATGATAATTACTGGAAAAATATTAACTATTAATGACATATCATAATCAAGTGCTTCATTTGAGCCCTTTATTGTAAAACGGCTCAAAAACGGTCCCTTGTTTTTTCTTGTAAAACGGCTCAATGTATGTCATTTATTTCTTTTATTTTTTCAAAAGGTGAGCGATATTTTCCTTTTCTAAATCTAAGTGAATTAGGAAATAAATGTTTCATCTAATATTGTGACAAATGCAGTACTATTTTCATTGACTTCTGTAAACAAATTCTGAGTGGCACTACTTAGTT
>JAPMOQ010030207.1:1044305-1071067 GCA_026543055.1 Argiope trifasciata
TGTGGCAAATTCAGTACCATTTTCATTGACTTCTGTAAACAAATTCTCAGTGGCACTACTTAGTTAAACAAAAGTTTAGACCACGTTTACAGGAAAGGCCTTTTCGGAAATTTATCCAGATTTAAATTTAGAGTCGGCTAGAATTAGATAAAGCCGGGATAAGAGATAAGGTAAATGGTTTTACAGCTCACAAGACATTTGCATTTCATTCCATTTCGCAGTTTGCATCACGGGAGAGTTCGTGATTAGATAGTTCGAATGTTTGAGGTATCTTAGAGCATTAGTACGTTGATGTTTGATATCTAATTTATAGTTAACAAAGAAAGCATTTAATGATGTAACAATAAGCTCAGTTTGCAAACAGAGGAACTATTGCATAATTTTCTAAAATATATATTTCTTTTCAATTAAATGAATTATTAAAAATAAACAAGGTGTTCATTTTAATCAAGACCCAATATCTTAATTCTGAACCATCAATGATAGATATAGTAAATATAATTTTGCTAATGAGTAGCTTTCGATATTAAGAAAAAACTGTGAAATCAACCTAAATTTATTTTACAACGGGAAGCATATTATGTACAAGGGATAAATAAGCGAAAAGAACCATGCATCAGTCAACATCGAGACACAAGCGCAAAGAGAGAGAAATTTGCCCCTTCATTGATTTTACTATGACATTCTGGTAATTTATTTGCCACGAGTTGACTTAAGCAAGTCATATTCTGACCTCCGACCGGCCTCTTAGGCACACGGATTAACCACGCAAGACTGATTTACCGTATCGCCGCTACAGCAACACTGGTGGTAACTATGGTTGTGCCCTCAGGGCCATCACCGGCCACGGTACAACCCTTCCCGTAGGAAGTACGTCCCGTCTCGGCCAGAATCCCCTTTTATTATGCCCACCGGGTTGGCAAGATCCAGCCACCATTCCGGAAGCATCTCATCCTCATTTCCAGGTTCCCACCACCGGGGATCGACTTAAGCAAGGGAATCTTAGGTATTTTTTTAAATGCTGGTGCAAAGGCTTTTTATCCCTTTATTCCTGGTGTGAAACCATGGAGTCAGCACTTTTATTAAGCGCGTGTTGGATATAAAATAAAAAGTGTATTTGTATCATCAAATAAAAGAACTTTTAGAATTAATTTAACATGAGCTAAATTAAGATAGCAATCAGGAAATTAAATAGAATTTAAATTAACTACCTAAAATGAGGAAAATGCTTTAAATGATGTAAAAAATTATATTACGTTGTTTTAATTGTCACATTTCCTGCTGGTAAATTAAAAAAGTCTCATTTTTATTGAGGCCTCCAGTCTTATTAGTCGTAATTAATGAAATATTCTTTATTCATCAGCATTTTAAACAAAAACTTCTCTACTCCACGTGGACTAAACCAGACTGAGTAATAAGAAGCATTATTCAGATTGTTTTGATAATATGATTTGCAACTACTGCTTACTACTCAATGTGAAATTTGAGTTTCAAAGCAATTAAGAGGAAATTAAAGTGAAAATTATCTAACTTCTTATCTCATCTGCTTATTTTTGGTATATGAGATAAATATACACCTAATGATATTTATCTCGCATACCATTTTTCATCCTTAAATTCGAAAAGTCAAATGTCCTTTGTGTTTCTTGATTAAAATAAGTTTCCCAAAGCATCTTTTTTTCCAAGATTGATTCGTCAGAATGTTTTAAAATGTAGATATATAAACTTTTCTAGAAAGAGATTCTATAGAACGCAATAGATATTAATCTTCTAGTGAAAAAATATTTCGAAAATGGCAACAAAAACTTTTATTATCCTCATTAACTTTAACTAACCTATTAACATTTAACTTACTAATTTGTCATTAACTTTTTTCAATGTGTGCTTCATATGTATAATGTATCAATCTTCCTAGGTACTTTCACTCAGTCTGTAATAAATAATAAAATAATCTGTAATAAACAAACCAATTTAAAAATATATATTTATTACTGATTGCTTTACAATTAAAAAGTAATTAATTTGTTTCAATCTTGTTCTACATTTTAGCATTAAATTAGTAAATAGTAGTCATTATTATAAATACAATAGAAACTTGAAATCAGTTTCTTTGATATTCACCATTAGATGGCGCCACGAGTATGAAGACAGAATTTAATCAAATTTATTAATGTAACTGATAATTAAGCAGCGAAAATATTAAAATAATGAATTGCCATTAAGACCTATACAATCGAATTTTTTTTAAATTATAGCACGACAAGAAGAAAATGAAAAAACTGTTTGGAAATTCCACTTTTACCAACATGAAATAAGCCAAATATAATAAAAGTGCATAAAAATAGTCGCTGGTTAGAAAATACAGTTGAAATCTTACTCAAAAGAGAAACTGACATCAAATAACTAAAAAAAATCTCATTGACACTGATAGTAGATAATGAATAGTTGATAGCATGATAATAAATGATTAATAATAGATAAAAGATAATAAAAAAATTAAGTTTGTTAAAGATGAAACTTCCGCAGACGACAAAACGACGTATTGACAGTCAAAAAGGGAATATGAAACAGTTAATGACAAATTAAAAACGAATTTTAGATGCTTTCTTTCGATGCATATAATTAGTTTTCAAGAAGTTACAAAAATTCATCATTGCGGCATTTCCAGAATCCTGATGAAGTTAAGTCTGAAGGCTGTAGAATACGTCAAATGCATTAGACAGCACTGGCATAGAGAATGAATAATTGATAGCGTGATAATGATGATTGATAATAGATAAATAATAATAATAAGTTTGTTAGAGATGAAACTTCCACAGGAGCAAAACGGCATATCGACAGTCAAAATGTGAATATTAAACAGTTGATCACTATTTAAAAACAAATTCTAGATGCTTTCTTTAGATTCATAAATTAGTTTTCAAGAAGTTAAAAAAATTCCTCAATGTAGTATTTTCGGAATCTTGATAAAGTTAAATCTGAATGCTGTAGAATATGTCAAATGCATTAGAAAGCACTGGCATAGAGAATGAATAATTGATAGCGTGATAATGGTGATTGATAATAGATAAGAGACAATAAAAAAATTGTTAGAGATGAAACTCCACAGACGACAAAATGGCGTATTGACAGTCAAAAAGTAAATATAAAACAGTTTATGATAATTTAAAAAAGAATTCTAGATGCTTTCTTTAGATGCATAAAATTACTTTTCAAGAAGTTAAAAAAATTCATCATAGTGGCATTTCCGGAATCCTGATACAGTTAAATCTGAAGGCTGTAGAATATTGTCAAATGCATTAGACAGCACTGGCATAGAGATTGAGGAAAGTGGGTGGAAGATATGCCCTGAAAGGTGTTATGCCGATAAAATTTAATGCGTTTATGCCACTTTTTAAAAAGATGACAAAAAAAACTTGTTATGCTTGATCGCCACTTACACTTGCAAAAGCTCTGACGACAACTGCAGGCAAAACAAAACAGTCATTACGCTTCAGGCGCTTCATTGCACCTGCACTTGCTACACCTCCGTTGAACGCATGTCCAAACAAACACGGATGAAAAATCTGTCGAAAAAAGATTTAGAGAAGCGCAAAGCAGTTTAGAATTAATAAAAAAAAATTCTTCACATAATGAAGTTTCTATTCATTTTTTAAGAAAATTTTTTGTTTGATGATTCCTAAGGCAGTTTTTAGAAATGTTGATATGAAACATAAATCGAGAATTTTTTCATACACGTTTGAAATGCCTCAACTGTTGTTATATTAAAACAACTATACTAGGAATATCGATTTATAGGGTATAATGCATTTTCTATAAATGAAGAAGACTTTCGGATGCAATAAATAATATAAATCGATAAAAATATTAAATACATGATAAAAATATTAAAAATAAATTTCTATTCACCCCAACAAGCGTCTTCTACTTTTAAATTCTTCACATAAAGTTCTATCTTTTGCGTTTGTAAAAGCTTTCTCTCATCTTTTAAAAAAATCTTTTGCATAATGGTTCCTAATGCAGTTTTCAAAAATATTGCTGTAAAATATAAATTGAGAATTTTTTATACACATTTGAAAGACTACGATTGTTGCTATGATAAAATTACTATGCTATGAGCCATAATCTGATTTATTGGGTATAATGTATTTTCTATCAATGAAATCGATTTTCCGATGTCATAAATTAACCAGCATGACAGAAATATCAAAAGTAAATTTCCCTTCTTTCCAACTAGCGTCCTAAACTTTTAAAACCTTCACGAAAAGCTCTATTTTTAGCTTTCGTGAAAGTTTGTTCTCATTTTTATAAAAATCTTTTGCACTTTGTTTCCTAATGCAGCTTTTTAAAATGTTGTAAATTGTAAATAGAGAATTTTTAATGCACTTTTGAATTACTTCGATTTTTGTTATAAAAAAATAACTATTGTGGAAAATTTAGAAACAGCCTATAGATGGCGCTCTCGCCAGTATAGGAATTGAACTCCTCACCGAGAACTTGAGTATATCGTTTTTAGACTTCGATGGTGAAAACAGCCAAACTTTCACGGAACTCTAAGTTCCTTTTTAGATTCCCCACGTGGTGCATCGGCCGGGAAAGCGATCATATTCGAATGAGACACATTTGCCTTTGGATACTGCATTTGCATCCCCTATGCAAATTGCGAAGACTGCAAAAGGTAGGAATTTGACATTTATTTATCTACGTAGAAGATTGATTTAAAAATGGAACTCGATAAATTGAAAAAAGCCAGATCGTTTGGCAGAAGTTCCGTAACCAAATTGGTAAATAGAATAGAAGAACTTTTACAATCTAATGATTTGGATAAATTAGAAGAAAATTTGAATCAACTGACTATTAAAAATAAAGAATTAGAAGAAGTAAATAAACAAATAGGTAATTTATGTAGTGTCGAGGAATTCGAAGCCGAACTATCTACTGTTTCTGAATATGCAGATAAAATATCGTTAGCTCTATTTCGCTCTGAAAAGAAACTGAAAGAGAAAAATGTTGTTAATACTGTAAATCTCAGTGAAATCCAAAATGTAAATATTGATGTAAATCAAGACTCTCTCATGGGACTTAAGCAAGTGAAATTACCTAAATTGAACATTCAAAAATTTTTCGGTGACATATCTCACTTCACAAGTTTTTGGAACACATTTAAAGTTTCTATTCATGATAATGGCGGTTTGACTAAAATCGATAAATTTAATTATTTGAAATCATTTCTAGGAGGTCCAGCTTTAAACGCTATTGAAGGCTTCGAAATATCAGATGGTAACTATGACTCAGCAGTGAAAATATTGAAGGATAGGTTCGGTCGTAAAGACCTCATAATTAATCATCACATGAATGAACTCTTAAATCTAAGACCAGTTTATAGATTGAATGACCTCTTAAGATTAAAGATATTGTATGATGATATAGAAATGAATGTGAGAAGTTTACAATCGTTGGGTGTTGAATCAAATTCGTACAGCACTATGTTAATTCCTATTCTTCTAAAAATCCTACCCCATGATTTGGTTTTGGAATTTAACAGGATTAACGTGAAAGAAGGATCCGAACTAGATATTCAAAAATTGTTAGATTTTATTCGGTTGGAAATCAGAAGTAGAGAGACTATTTCATATTCGTCTCGTAAATTATTTGATCAAAAGCCAGTCAAGGTCATTTGCCACATGGCTCAAAAGAAAGAACCGTTTCCGAATACTACGTACGGCTTCAACGTAGTTTCGAGAAATAATAAATCTTGTTTGTTTTGCAAAAAGGATCACCCACCAGAAATTTGCAATATCAGCGTCGATGAAAAAAGAAATAAATTAAAAACATTGGGCAGATGTTTTTTATGTCTGGGTTCAAAACATAGAATTAAAGATTGCAGGTCGGGATTATTATGCAATCTTTGTGGGGGAAAGCATAACCCAACTATTTGTTTTAAATCATCGAAGAACAGAAATAAAGAGATACAGGAAACGGAATTTACTGAGTCATCCATACTTTCTGCAGTTTCTCATAATAATGAAAGAAACAAAATATTATTGCAGACTTATTATGTTCGAGTTAAAACTAATTTTGACGAGTATTTTACACGAACACTCTGTGACTGTGGATCTATGAGGTCGTTCGTGTCTCAGAATTTAGTTGATAAAATAAAACCTGTAAAAATAAGAGAAGAAAAATTATCAGTATTCGTTTTCGGCCATAAAAAAGCTATTGAAAAAAATTATGATGTCTTGCAAATAACGTTAGAACACAGATTTTTTCCGAATTCAAGATTAACTATTGAGGCTTTAGTTACTGAAGAAATATCAGGCAGTAACATATCGCCACCTGAATCAGAGGAAATACTTAAAAATATAGAACTGAGGAATTATATACTTGCTGACTCCCCTAATTGTGATGAACCTATAAATATTTTGATAGGAGCAGATTACTATTATAAAGTAGTAACTGGAAAAATAAAGCATCTCAACAAAAATCTTGTTGCCGTTGAGACCATTTTCGGTTGGTGCCTACAAGGCCAACAAAGTGATAATCACACATCTCTTGTCTTTAATGTAGTTGTAGAGGAAAATTTGATATCCAAACAAATAGAAAAGTTTTGGAATTTAGAAAATTCAGGTTTAATTGACTCTAGTAGGGAATATGATTCTCTCGACAAGGAAGTTATGTCTCACTTTGAATCAAACATTAAGTATGACAATCAGCGATATACCGTTCGGTTATCTTGGAAGTTAAATAAACAAAATTTGAATAATAATAGAGAAATCGCGGAAGCAAGATTTTCCAGATTAAAAAGAAGACTTTTTAGAAATCCTGAATTATTTAACCAATATAAAGAAGTAATTGATGATTATATAAAACAGGGCATCATAGAATTAGTTTCCAATCCGGATGAAACTGATAACGTCGCATTTTATCTACCGTATAGAGAAATTATCAGAAATGACCGAGCAACCAGTAAATTACGTTTGGTTTTTGATGCCTCCGCGAAGTCTTCAAACTCTTTGTCGTTAAACGACTGTTTACATGTCGGTCCAAATTTATACCCCGAAATTTTCGACATACTTTTGAGATTCAGACTCAAACCTGTAGCTTTCACGACCGACATGCGTCAAGCCTTTTTGAATATTTTAGTTCATGAAGATGATAGAGACGTCACCCGATTTTTGTTCACTAAAGATCCAACTGACAATTCTGATTCATCCATAGTTTATAGATTCACTAGAGTTTTGTTTGGGATTAATAGTAGCCCTTTTTTATTGGCTGCAACAATTAAACACCATTTAGATAAGTTTTGTGAAAAGTATCCTGAAACTGTCATTCTTGAAGGAGAATATCTATGTTGATGATGTCATTTGTTGTTTCAACACTGTAGAACAAGTCCTGTCCGTTACATTACAATCGAAAGAAATTTTTGATAAAGCAAGTTTGAACTTACACAAATGGCGAACTAATTCTGAATATTTGCAGAAATTGTGGAAAGAGAACAATATAATTTTTGTTGATGATTCCGAAAATATTGGGGAAGGAAATCTCCCTTACAAGGTTTTAGGTATAGCTTGGGACAATCGCAAGGACTTGTTCTATTTTGACGTGAATGGTCTGATCGAATTTGTGTCTAAGAGAATAGACACGAAGAGATTTATCTTACAAGTTCTAGGACGTATTTTTGATCCCATTGGTCTATTGGGGCCATTCACATTACGAATCAAGTGTCTGATGCAAGAAATTTGGTCTAAAGCCACTGAGTGGGACGACGATTTACCTGCAGATTTAATCTCGACATGGAAAGGGTGGTGCAATGAAATTCCACAAATCGCAAACTTTTCTGTTCCACGTTACTATTTCACCACAATTCCATTTGATAATTTCGAAAGTCTCCAACTACACTGTTTTTCCGACGCAAATATGAAAGCATACGCAACAGTTGCGTATTTACGTGCAACGACACCTGATCAACAGATTGAAACAATTTTTGTTGCTTCTAAGAACAGAGTAGCCCCTTTGAAAACCTTGACTTTGCCTAGATTAGAGTTAATGTCTGCCTTATTAATTATTGCCTAGTAGTAGTATCCTTAAAGCTCTGAACTTTAAATGTCCTTGTTATTTCTGGACAGATTCGAAAATAGTCTATTTTTGGATCAGAGGAACTCCTAAGAAATTTAAACCCTTCGTTAGAAATCGGATTGAAGAGATTCACAAGCTGTCGTCTCTTTCTGACTGGTATCATTGTCCTGGAGTGACTAATGCGGCTGATATGGCTTTAAGAGGTGCAAAGATTTCTCAACTCATTGAAAATTCGTCCTGGTTACATGGACCGGAGTGGCTACGTCAACCTGAAGAATTTTGGCCCAAACCTGAAAACCCTGAAGTGACCGAAACAGATGAGTTGGAATACAAGAAGGGCACAAATATCGTCCAATATGAATGTCTGACTGAGGAATTGTTATACTCTGTAGACATCAGTAAATATGGCAGCTTCGAAAAACTCGTGCGAGTTACAGCTTGGGTGTACAGATTTGTCATGAAACTGAAAAAACTCGGTCATGTTCTAGGTCCATTAACTACGGAAGAGTTAATAGATGCTGAAAATCACTTGATTAGAACCGAGCAAAGAAAATGGTTCAAAAAAGAATATGAATCTTTAAAAGAAGGTAATCCAGTACAGAAATATTCTCCGTTAATTAATCACAGGCCTTACATGGATGAAAATAAACTCTTAAGGCTTGGAGGAAGATTAGAATTTTGTGATTTGACCACCGAAGAAAAACATCCGATTATCTTACCTAAAAACTCATGGTTGACCACTTTGATTGTTCGCAAAGAACATGATGTAATCATGCATGGTGGTGTAGCCTACACTCTTGCTAAAATAAGATCCCACTATTGGATTCCGAAAGGTCGACAACTCGTGAAGAGCCTTATCAGAAATTGTCTCATCTGCAAGAAATATTCATTGAAACCTACTACCCAAGTAACTGCACCTTTACCTAAAGATAGGGTCAGTGAAACACCACCGTTTGTCGTAAGTGAATTGGATTTCGCAGGTCCGATTTATATCAAAGAAGCCAAAAGTACGCGAAAATCTTATATCGTATTATTTACCTGCGGTGTTACGAGAGCTATACACCTGGAATTAACCTATGATATGACCATAAATTCTTTCTTAATGGCCTTCCGAAGATTTCTAGCTCGAAGAAATAACTGCAAAGTAATCTATTCAGACAATTTCAGAACTTTTCAGCGAGCTAAAAAGGAAGTAGATATTTTGTGTACTATAATGTACAATGAAAAATTACGAGATTTTATCGCCAAATAAAGAATAGTTTGGAAAAACATAATGGAACGAGCTGCATGGTGGGGAGGTTTTTATGAACGACTTGTGAAATCGGTGAAAGATTGCTTAAGAAAAGTCATCGGAAAAGCTCTACTGAATTATGAAGAACTTTCTACCTTGCTCGTAGAAGTTGAAGCTGTCCTCAACCTTCGCCCTTTATCCTATGTTCACAATGAAAATAATGAACCCCAACCATTGACACCAATGGATTTTTTGAATTTCGGACACAAGAATAGTGTTTATCCAGTTACCTTTGCCAAACTTATTGAAAACGGATCAAACGGATCGTCACTACTAAAAAGAGAGATATCAGACTTAGTTGATGAAACAACTGTGGTATAAATGGAAGCAGCAATATCTCTTGGACCTAAAAACTGCCCATTTTCTTAAGGATCCTCATTCCCAAAATGAACTGAAAATCGGAGATGTTGTCCTTATCGAAGACAACATTAAAAATAAACTCCTTTGGAAATTGGGAAAAATTGAAAACATCTTTGTTGGTCGAGATAATAAAATCCGTTCTTATGAAGTAAAAACTACCAACGGACTATTGAAAAGGGCAGTACAACATCTCTACCCATTGGAACTGTAAAAATTTCATAACTTTGAACTCTAAAGTTGAATTTTTAGTAATTTTCACTTCTAAACTTACTATGAACATTGAACTATGAACAGTTTTCACAATTTCAGAGACTCTAATTTGAAAATTTATTCATTACTATTATTATCGAAGTTGCTTAATTATTTCTTTAAATACCCTTTTTTTTCTTCTTTATTGAATCTTTATGTGATTTACATGTTCATTGATTTATATGTGTATTTTATGTGTTTATTGAAATATAGTTAAATTTATGTATGAATAGTTTAAATGTTAGTAATTGTTAATAATTATTCGTAATTTTTTGTTTTTGCTAGTATTTGTATTGAAGTTTAATTTAGATTTGTGAACTCTTAACAGAGTTCAGGTGGGGAGAGTGTGGAAAATTTAGAAACAGCCTATAGATGGCGCTCTCGCCAGTATAGGAATTGAACTCCTCACCAAGAACTTGAGTATATCGTTTTTAGACTTCGATGGCGAAAACAGCCAAACTTTCGCGGAACTATAAGTTCCTTTTTAGATTCCCCTTTTGAAAGCTTAAAAGCAGTTAGACTTAAATATTTGTATTGTGTCGTCATGTGTGTGTATGTGTCTCAAATAAATGTTTGTGTTAAAGATATGATCTCTTTTCTTTCCCGAGCCGTTTGCTCGCAACACTGAACCACGAACTTTAGAACTTTTTTTACAACTATATTTTGAGTATTGATATGATTTGTCGGGTATAAAGTATTTTCAATAACTGAAGCAGTCTTTCTGATGCCATAAATAAACAAACATGGCAGAAATATTAAAAATGAATTTCCATTCCTTCCAACAACCGTCTTTCACTTTTAAATTATTTACATAAAGCTTTATATTTCGCTTTTGTGAAAGCTTGCTCTCGTTCTTTTTAAAATCGTTTGCATGATGGTTCCTACGGCAATTTTTTAAAATGTTGTAATAAAATATAATTGAGAATTATTTATCATTTTTTTAAATGCCTGGACAGTTGCTGTAATAAAACAGCTATACTATAAGTACTTGTCTGATTTATTAGGTATAAAGCATTTTTTACAAATGATTTAGACTTTCCCATTGCTATTAAATAAACAAAAATGGCAGCAATATTAAAATAAATTTCCGTCCCTTCCAAAAAACGTCCTCAACTTTTAAATTTTTCACATAAAACTCTATCTTTTTCTATTGTTACAGTTTGCGCTCATGAAAAAAATCTTTTTCCCATGATAGTTTCTAATGCAGTTTTTTAAATTGTGATTACAAAATATAAGTCGAGAATTTTTTATATATTTTTGAAACGATTCGACCGTTGCTATAATAAAACAACTATATTATGAGTATTGATCTGATTTATAGGGTATAATATATTTTCTACCTATGAAACAGACTTTCCATTGCCGTAAATAAACAAAAACATTATAAATGAATTTCCACTCCTCTCAACAAGACTTTTAAAAGCTTCAGATAAAGCCTTATCTTTTGCTTTCAGAACGCTAGTTCTCAATTTTTTAGAAAATCTCTTGTTTGATATTTCGCAAGGCATTTTTTAAAAATGTTGCAATAAAATGTAAAAAGAGAATTTTTTATATATTTTTGGAATTTTTTTTAATAAAACAACTATAGAATAAGTACTAATCTTATTTATTAGGTATAAAGTATTTTCTACAAATGAAGTAGATTTTCCGATGTTATAAATAAACAAACATGACAGAAATATTAAAAATGAACTTCTTTTCCTTCGAATAAACATCCTCAGACTTTAAATTTTTCACATAAACATCTATATTTTTGCTTTTGTGGAAGCTTGCTCTCATTTTTTATACACTTTTGGAATGTTTCGACTGTTGTTACAATAAAACAATCCTACTATGAATATTTATCTGATTTGTATGATATAATGTCTTTTCTCCAAATGAAGCAAATTTTCCAATTCTATAAATAAACAAACAGAACAGAAATATTAAAAATGAATTTCCGTTCCTTCCAGCAAGTCTTCTCAACTTTTAAATTCTTCACATAAAGCTCTCTTATTTTTTACACACTTTTGGAATGTTTCGACAGTTGTTCTAACAAAACAACTATACTATGAGTATTGATCTGATTTATATGGTATAATGTATTTTCTACAAATTCAGAAAACTTTTCAATACCATAAATAAACAAACATGACATAAATAATAAAAATGAATGTCCGTTCCTTCCAACAAGTTTTCAACTTTTAAATTCTTCACATAAAGCTCTCTCATTTTTTTACACTTTTGGAATGTTTCGACAGTTGTTCTAATAAAACAAATTTACTATGAGAATTGATCTTATTTATATGGTATAATGTATTTTCTCCAAATGAAACAAATTTTCCATTTCTATAAATAATCAAACGGAACAAAAATATTAAAAATTGATTTCCATTATTTCCAACAAGTCTTTCCAAAATTCTTCACACAAAGCTCTCTTATTTTCATACACTTTTGGAACAGTTGATCTAATAAAACAACTGATTGATGGGATTTATAGGGTATAATTTATTTTCTACAAATGAAGACTTTTCAATGCCACAAGTAAACAAAGATGACATAAATATTGCAAATAAATTTCCACTCCTTCCAACAAGCCTTCTTAACTTTTAAATTAGCACAAAGTTATGTCATTTTTTTATACACTTTTGGAATGTTTCGACAGTTGCTCTAATAAAGCAAATCTACTACGAGTATTGATCTGATTTATCGGGTATAATGTATTTTCTACAAATGCAGAAAACTTTTCAATACCACAAATAAACAAGCATGACATAAATATTAAAAATGAATCTCCGCTCCTTCCAACAAGTTCTCAATTTTGACATTCTTCATATAAAGCTCTATCTTTTGCTTTTGTTAAAGCTTGCCCTCTTCTAGTGTCACAAACTATATTATCCACATCCCTATCGCACCCATTTCTAATGATAGTTTGTTAAATCCTGTATAGGACACACTTTATAACAAAGTCACGCAGGAGAGGATTTGAAACAGAGATGTTGAGTATATTATTAGAGTTCCAAATTCCAGTGCACAGCGTTGCTAGCGTCCTTCATAAGTGAATGTGGTAATTTGGCTACAATCTTTAATGAGAGATTACCACTGTTGCTACGGCCCCTCGACATGTTAAACGGCTTTTCTGTTCTGTAAATCGAAACAATGTCATGGATGGAAGGGACCAAAGAATAATTATTCGTAAATTTGACTGCCGTCGGGCATTTTTGAGAATCTCCAAGTTTCTGAATCGCATCATGTGCTTTTATTCCATGGAATAATAGATAACTTCGGAAATGTAGTCAGGATTTAATTCTCCAATAGATTCTTGTGTTTCAGCTTGTGGTTCAAAATATAATTTCTATCGAATTTATAGTGTTCTAATGGATTCCTGTTTATCAATAATCTTGCAATAATAATAATAATCTCACAATGATGGCGTGTAATGTATTATTCTTCTTGTATCATTTTCGTTTGACTTTAATAAAAAAAAACGCTAATATGTAGATTTTTAAATATTTAAAACATTTATTTGTCCAGAACATGAAACTATGCATTATTCTCTTAGAACATTCTATTAACAACATTTGAACTGTTCAAAAATTGTGTAATATCTATTTAATGATATTAACATGCTAATGAAGTTTAATATTTAATGAGAGTTGAACATTGTAATGAAGTTTAATATTTAATGAAATGAGCATGCTGTGAAGTTTAATATTTAATGAAAGTTGAACATGCTGAAATTGTTAAAATTATTAAATGAAGACGTAACTAAAACCAACCTAACTAAAACCTAATGATCGTCACGAAATTTTTGCACATACTCTTAAATTAATATCTTGGTCCCCCTCTCCCATATAAAACTACGAAGGTCGCAAATGTTTTGCATGGCATTGGTGAACAATAGTTATGAAATATGATTCACTCATGTGATTCTAACAATTTTTCTGAATATATAATTCTGAGAATATATATTTTGTTTTTGTTTTTAATTGTTTAATTATATTAACACCCTTTTTAAAGTAGCTCTAGGGCTATTTTGGGACTGAACTCGTAATTTTGAACCGCCGTCATATGAAAGGGACGGCATCTAAGTTGGCACTCTCCCCTCCAAGTTTCACGCCACTGGAAGAACTTCGACCCCGATGGATTTAGCATGTAACAACTCCACTAAGACGATGGTTTTTCGGTGGAAGGGGGTCTTGAACCCGAAACCCTCCGGCCCCGAAGCTGAGACCTTACCACCAGGTCACCAAGGTCAGGGTATGCATTTTGGAGAATATGTATTTTAGAATATGTTTTTGTTCGACCAATTGGAATTAAAATTTGACAAAGAAATATATATTCTACTTCATGCCACTGGGAGAACCTCGCTCCCGATGGATTTAACATGTAACAGCTGCACTAAGATGATGGGTTTTCGGTGGAAGGGGGTCTTGAACACGAAACCCTCCGGCCCCGAAGCTGAGACCTTACCACCAGGTCACCAAGGTCAGGGTATGCATTTTGGAGAATATGTATTTTAGAATATGTTTTTGTTCGACCAATTGGTATTAAAATTTGACAAAGAAATATATATTCTACTTCATGCCAGTGGGAGAACCTCGCTCCCGATGGATTTAGCATGTAACAGCTCCACTAAGACGATGGGTTTTCGGTGGAAGGGGGTCTCGCACCCGAAACCCTCCAGCTCCGAAGCTGAGACCTTACCACTAGGTTACCGTGGTCAGGGTATGTACTTTGGAGAATATGTATTTTGGATTATGGTGTTTGATACCAACTGGAATTAAAATTTGACAAAAAAATATATTTACAGTCACTATATCACATGTCGAATTTCATCTCTTAAACATTTGAATGCCTTTATGGTTAAAAGTTACTGCTTTAACATGCATACTAAAGTACAAGCCGATAGACGGTCAAACTTCAGACAGTTTTGTTTCAAAATTAAACAATAATCTACACATTAGGCTTTAAATCTGCGTACCGCATTTTATCTAGTGTTTTAGATTTTGTATTCATTGAATTCACTTGCATTCAAACAGCCTGATAGATAGACTTTTTTTTTAATGTATTTCGTTCACAATTTGATAGAAATCTGCAAATTTAGTCTAATATTCATATACCAAATTTTATCCGTCTAATTTAAAGCGTTTTTGAGTTATCATGCTCAGAGACAGACAAGAATAATTCCAAAAAATATTTAATATGCAAACGGATTAATCAAGCGATACAAGAAAAACTGCAACTGTATCTTCTCCCCTCCCCCTAAATTTATATGCTTTCCATTAACTAGCTAAATAAAGATGCTATTTAAAAATAATGTCATCTTTATTCAAAGGAAATATCACGAAGGTTTGGTAGTTAAATGGAATATATATAAATCTCGGAACAAAAGAAGATACAGTTGCAGTCATTCTTGCTTCGAATGATTAATCCGCTTGCATGAGCACACAGCTTTAACAACGAAATCATCTTGATGAAAGCAGAATATCACCTCAAATGTATTCTTTAGACTTAGGGTGGTCTAAAACATGAAGATTCCACACAGTCTGAAATTGGATTTTTTTTAAAAGATTACAATATTTTATCCTTCGCATACGGGAAAGGATGTCATGAATATATTACTAAAGATTATTTAGGGGCCTTGAAATGATACGCACTTACTGATATCGAAAGTTGCTAATTGAAAACTCTATAAACTGAATATTATTATCTTTCCGGCATAGCTATGCGTAGCTACCAGCTGAATTATTTTAATTGATTAGATATTAAAGAATACTTAAAGCTAATATTTCACAGAGTTTTATCTTTCAGAATCACAAAATGTGTCGCCAGTTTACAGATATGTATTTCGTAGACTTTTCCTCCAGATTTTGTATTCAGTGCACATACACATCTGGGTATTTTTCTAGCTATCTCCGGACATTTCTGGAATTAAGATAAGATGTAAAATCTTTCATCTAACGTTTTACAACTTTTCCCATTTGAGTACTTGAAAAAAAAAAACAAATGTTACATGAATTCACCAGAGTTTCAATTCCATAAACGTTTTGTTAATCTGATTTTATTTTAATCGTATTCTGAATCGACGGTTTTAGACTAATACTTTATTTCATTGCTTTCCCCTCTCTCTATCTCTGTATCTGCCCGCGGGTGTTTTGTAAACTCGTTCTTTTTATAGCAGGCGAGATTACAAATTGGTTTTTATACACACCTGCACTCTTATTTATTTTAGATTAGAAGATCAGTTTATGTTATTTTTGATTTACACATCAAGTTATACAAAGTAATCGTTTGTCGCCAAAAGATTTTTCAACTTAGGAGATATTTTCATAGAATGTTTAGCAGTGAAAGCATTTTCTTTTGTCCATTAATTTAGGTTTTAATTTTAAACTCTACGCATTCAATAAATCTTCTGATTTTGAAAATGTTAAGAAAAAAATAATAACTAGTTTTTAATGCTTAAATCACGAAAAATAAATCGGGAATTTAATTTTTTTCTTTAAACAAAAAATAGCCTTCTTATTGCATTGATCAATACAATCTTTGGAAAGAAATAAAATTAGTTTTTTTTTTTTTTTTTTTTTACTTCATACAATTTTTTTCCAAAGTCAAATCTTGTCGCCAAGTTTTTCAAATTTAAAAAGAATTCAGATTTGAAGATGGGGGAGGAGTTCAAAGACAATAAAATTTTTTTTTCATTAATACCATCAAGTTATATTTATTTATTATTCACAAGTGTTTCTGAAGTTCCTCTCAGTCTTGAGAAGTTGCTTAAAACGTTTGGAAGTACAAGCACTGTATCTCAAAACATTAAAAAAGTGGATAAATTGTGTAATTATAATTATTTCTGATGTGTAAAATTGTTCTAAAGTGTCCTAAACCCTAAACTTTTTTTACGATGATTCGAACTTTTTATTAGGAGCAACGAACGAATTTTTCATTTGGAGAACGCATGAATAACTAATTAACCTTGAATAATGAAAAAAGTATGTAAAAACTGTCTAAAAAAATAAACAGTTTAAAAGGGATTCTAATTAAGATAATTAGATTTGAGTCATTTAATGAGTGATAAAACAATTGATTTGGTTTTTAACTTTCTCGCATGCGAAATACAAAAAAAAAAAGTGTTGTAATCGTAAAACCTTTTGAGATTTTGACGAAGCTCCGCTTTTCAGACTTTATTGAGTTCGAAAAAATATTTTTTGGCTTTATGTTTGTCTGTTTGTCTCTCAGTATGTCAATCTCGTCAATCTTTCTGTCTATCTATGCACACGCTAATTCAAAACCATTTCGAGATAGAAGTAGGAAATTCGGCACATTTTGGCACTCTAAATTTGTAGATTTTTATCAAGTTTGGAACAAAATTCAGTCAGAGGAAATTCATCTGTTTAGCTATCCGAATACAAGTTAACATGATTACTGCAAAAAGAAGAGAGCTATATAGGTAGAATTTGGTATGCAGATTTAACATCTAGAGTTTAGATACCCATCAAATTTAGTATTAAATCTGTTATTATGTTCATCTGTACTTTCAGAAGCACTTGACCTTATGTTCGTCTGTACTTTCAGAAGCACTTGACAGTATGTTCGTCTTTGTTTTCAGAAGCACGTAAATACGATAATTCAAAATTCAAAGATTCAAATATATGAAATTTGCTATGTGGTTTTGTGATTATAGTTATAGTTCCGTATCAAATTTTAGTTCCAATTGGTTTGTATAAAAATACAACTCGATACAAAAAATACAATCTCTAAAATACAAATTCGATTTTCAGGCATTATCAAATACATGTCAGAATTTCATAGGCAAAACAAAAATTTACCAAGAATCATTTGATGGGTTCAATAAAAATGTCAAAATCATATCGAAGATCAATATTTAATATCTATCATTGGTTAATACCATGGAAGGCATTTACTGCCTTACCAAAAGCCCATAGTTTTAGCCAAGGCCCTGTCCCCCTCCCCTCCTCCGGTATAATGCAACTTTATTCGAGAGAATGCGAGAAAGTTATGGGAAGACCATTACACCACTTGTATTGGAAAGATCCCTTCTGGAACACAGAATTTCTAGCAACTGAGTTTTTTTTTAATTACAGGAAGTCAAAAATTTTTGAAAACCAAATGGAGATTTTATGTTGAATGTACGAAAAAAAAAATCGTAAAAAAATGAATTCTACGCTCGCAAATTTCAAGTTATCATGCAAGAGCATTATTATTTTAAAGTCAATATTTATCTAAATTAATTTAAGTCATTAACCAGTTTAAACCGGTTTGAAACATTTTCTAACTAGCAAACTAAGTTTTGGAGATCGACCTATTTTAAGATGGAAAAAAAAAGAAAAAAAAAGAAGAAGAAGAAGAAAGAAGAAGTAGGGAAAAAAATCATCGTTTATCTAACCGGTTGTTTCAAACCGGTTTAAACTGGTTAATGACTTAAATTAGTTAAGACAATTTGGGAGAATTCAGAGAATGAATGATTTGGAAATAAAGTTATAACTTTAGTTCGCGATAAATCGCCAAATGTGACAACCTTCTACAGTATTTTCTAATAACCCTAAAAGCAAAAAATTGATGCCTTCAAATTTGTTGCCTAGGTCTTTTGAAGCTTCAAAAACCTCAAACCAAAGCAATATCATTTCTCACATGATAAAACGGAGAACCGAAATAGAAATGTGTGCGTGTTTTTTTTTAATTCCTCTCTTTAAGTGAAAAGAATGACAACTTTAATTTATCTTACACACAACCTTATTTCAAACCGAAGATTTCTTAAGCACCCAAGGACATATAATTGAAGTACAGAACACATTATAAAAAGAATAAAGAAGTAATTAATAACGAATAAATAATTTATTTACTTATTTATTTGCGAAATTTGCAAAATTATGATTTTAATAGTATTGAACCAGGCAAATATTAAGCCATACTGACCGATTCCGGGCTACAGAATGAGAGGTTAGTGCTTTTAAAATCCGATTTTAATGAAGATTAGCAATACAATTTTGTTTGTTGCACATAGGGGGTTGTATATAAGGGGTTGAGTATCCCACTACTGGGATAATTTGATGAATTGAGTATCGGCTTTCTGCCCTCAACGTCATCCAGTTGTTCTAAATGACGAGGTCCGTAATAGAAAAGTCCTCGAAATGCTTCAGGAAACAGGAAGTGAAGATGGCTAAATTAAAATAAATTGCTATCTGTCAAAGTTTCAACGGCCCTCAAAGTTTCCTGTGCGACCGTTCTTGGCTCTTGAAATTTAAAGCTTGCACTTAAAAATGCATTAAATGCAAAATGTAAATATTGATTCAAATAGTAATAAAGAGCTGATTAAAATTATTGTGAAAATTACTTGAAATACCCTAAAACCAAACGGGAAGTCGAAGCCCTCTAATTTCTATTTCCCTTACTACAGTTAAAAAAAAAACATTTTGAAAGACTCTCACCCTTTTGCTTTATTTATTTTGTATAATTAATCGCATAAAATTCCTTTTGCGTGTAATAAATAATATGAAAACTGATTAAAATTATTATGAAAATTATTTGAAATACCCTAAAGCCAAATGGGAAGTCGAAGGAATCTAATTTCTATTTCACTTCCTAACGTTTTAAAAAAACTTTTTTAAAACCTCTCCCCGTTTTGCTTTGTTTATTTTGTTTAATTAGTCAGATAAAATTCATTTTGCGTATAAGGAATGATATGAAAGATGAATTCTTGGGATTAATTTTGAATCTTATTTTTCCCAAAAAGATGAAAAGTCAGATGTTTTGAAGATGTTTGCCTATAGTAGTTCAATTTATGAAAGCAAGCTTTGGAAATGTACATTTTAAAAAATGATAACTATTTATAATTTCTACATCTACAATTTTTTTTAAAGTTATAAAAGTAGCGAAATTATAAGACTACTTTATTTTATATTGACATTATAAATAGATTCATTTAGTTTTAAATGTATTAATAGCTTGTGTTACTTATAAATATTTCTGAGTCAAAATAATAGCAAACTGTTGAAATATTGACAAGAATATCACACTATAGAATGCTATTTAAGATTTAATTCATAAGAAAAGATACCTTTTGGAAGATATAAAAATTTATACAAAAATATCAACCGAAAATTGAGTTTGAGAGGGAAAGTCTGGTCTTAAGTTCCAGTCATATGTATGTTATCTTTAACTATATACTTTTGATACCTATTTCGTTTGCAATATTTTCCATGAACCCATATTTAGATTTTTTTATAAAATTATGACCTAAGTAGACACAGAAGAAAAACAACAATTTAACAAAGAAAAATAAAACATAAATTTCATGAATTATTAAAATTACAAAATTATTAATGGAATTTTCCAAATAAAAAGGATTTTTTTAAGTAATTTAGCCAAAAATTATTTGTCAATCTATCTGAACCTATCATTTTTTCGAAATAAATAGCCAATAGCAAAAGAAAAAGTAATTTTAAATTTGAGGGAAGAAAGAAAATCTTGCGTAAATTCAAGTCATGTGTTCTTTTTGACTTTTTATTCTTGCTATCCCATTTCGGCTGAACAATTTTTCATGAACCCATGATCAGATTTTTCTAAAAATTTGTGACATCATTGCACCAAAAAAAAAAGTAAAAAATTAATTTAAAAAAAGTCAAGCATAAACTTCACTAATTTCTTCAAATTACAAAATTTGTATGAGATCTTTCAAATGAAAATGACTTTCATAAGTATTTTAGCTTAAAATGTTTGCCAATCAATCAGAACCCCTCATTTTATTTCCCGAGACCCATAGCCAACAACAACCAACATGAAACTTTAAATTTAGAGGAAAGGAAAGAATTGCGTAAATTATTCTCAGATGTTATCGCAAACTATATACTCTTGCTATGTCATTTCGGTTGAAATTTTTTCCATGAACCCATATTTTGTTTCTTTAAAAAAATTATGATCTAAGTAGACATAGAAAGAAAAAAACTAATTATTAACAGAAAATTTAAAAAATAAATTTTATTAAATTATTTAAATTGCAAAATTTGTAATTAAATCTTTCAATTAAAAAGGACTTTCTTAAATGTTTTAGCCTAAATATATTCGTAAATCCATCAGAACCTCTCATTTTTTTCAAAAGAAATAGCCATTAGTAAAAAGAAAATGAAACTTTTAATTTGACGGAGAAAGAAAATCTTGCGTAAATTCATGTCATATGCTATCGTAAACCATCTACACCTGTTATCCCCACTTTAGATGAAATTTTTCCATGTCATCATATTAAAATCATTTAAAAAATTATATCCTATGGAGACATAACAAGAAAGTAAAGAATTAATAGCAGAAATATTAATCATAAATTTAATTAATTTCTTTTAGTTGAAAAAGTTTTAATAAAATCCCACAAATAAAAAGGACTTTTTAAAGTAAATTTATCAATCTATCAAATTCATCTTATGATTTCCGAGACCTATAGTTTAAGAGATTTAAAGTTTTTAAAACAATAAATAAAGATAAAATCACCAGCTAAATAATATTTAAATTGATAATAGATTTTTTTGGATGTGGGGGAAATTCACGGAAATTTTTTTTTGAAAAACTTCTATTAAGATAACGTAAAATTCAAAAGGGGAAAAAAAAACTATCCATCGGAATCATTAACGTTTTCTGTGGACAGAATTCTTTTCTTCTGAATCGAAATTAAACCAAAGAGTTCCAATTCGATAGTTTCACATTTATCTGTAAATTTAAAAATTAGAAACCTAAAGTTATTTAATGTTATACTTACGTTACTTATTGTTATTACTTATTGCAGAATCATCGGCTAGCGCATTTGCCTTACAGGCATGCGAATCTAAATATTTCCTTCAATTATCTCATTAATAACATAATTAATGATCAAAAATGATGGTTTCATTTGTTAATAATCAAAATTTTTGTGGGATACATTATTCTAAATATTTGTATTCTAGTGTCATCATGTCTCGCCGAAATTATCTACCTTTAATGACCGTTCTTTTTTCCTCCTCTAGGGGGACCACTCTACCTTAATGAGCGACAAAAATAATTTACCACTCCTGACCTCAGCAACCTTTTTTTGACGCCAAATTCATTGACTCCCACATCCTCTGCATTCTGATTGCAAAACGCGATGACATACCACCCAAACAGAAAAGCCCTCCTCCTTCCCTTGTTGAGTATACTTGGGAAACCCTCCCATCTTCAGGCTGGGTGTTCTTACAACATTTTTCCATTTGTGGTTTTGTGGCCGGCCTTCTCGATCTTCGAAGGTGTGATTTTTAGCAGAATGGTTAACACCTAGAGGTTCATTAAGGGACATTAGTTGCTCAATTAGAGTCCTTTAATGACTTAGTTGACAACCAATCCGCACCCAAGTGGACTACACCCAAAAGATAGAAATGGAGATTTCAGCAACTAAGATGGATTTTTATGCTTTGGCGGGTTAGGTAATTTAGAAATGATGACTTCGAGTGTAAAGAACAGATAACATTTATTGGTAGAGTTTGAGTTGGACGTCGTAACTCTACAGGAAAATGTGAGTGTATCTGCGTATATTGGAACTCGCTTTAAAAGATAGGTCGTTTGATCTAGAGTTACCAAATTTGGTACAAATTTATTTTGGGGGTTTACACCTGAAAGGGATTTTTTAAAAATTATAATTAATTAGAAATTAAAGGTGAGGTAATTTAGAAATAAGGAATTCGGTGTTAAGAACAGTTAACATTTATTGGTAGAGGTTGAATTGCACATCGTAACTTTAAAGGAAAATGTGAGCGTATCCGAGTATGTTGGAACACACTCTAGAAGACAGATCATTTGATACAGAGCTATCAAATTTGGTACAAATTTATAGTAGAGGTTTGCACCTAAAAGGGACTTTTAAAAAAATAATAATTAATTAAAAATTATGGGTGTGGTTAGAAATGGTGACTTCGAGTGTAAAGAACAGTTAACATTTATTGGTAAAGGTTGAGTTGGGCGTCGTAACTTTAAATGAGAATATGAGTGCATCTGTGTATGTTGGAACTCACTTTAGATGACATATCGTTTAATTTAGAGCTACCAAATTTGGTATACATTTATTTTGGCGGTTTGTACCTGAAAGTGATTTTTTTAAAATTATGATTAATAAGAAATAAAGGGTGTGGTAATTTAGAAATGAGAAATTCGAGTGCAAAGAACAGTTAACATTTATTGGAAGAAATTGAGTTGGATGTAGTAACTGTAAAGAAAAACGTGAGTAAATCTGAGTATGTTGGAATTCACTCTAGAAGACAGATCGTTTGATATAGAGCAACCAAGTTTGATAGTTTGCACATGAAATTATTTTTTTTAAAATTATAATTAATTAAAAATTAAGGTATTTGTCTACTTTCTGAGACAATTTTTAAAAAATTCCTCTAATGATCTATTTCAGTTCATTTTCTGGATGAATGTCAAAGCAAATAAGGAAAAATATTGGTCAAGAAATTTTGTGCTGATTGGGATTCTGTAAAATGTGTCAATTTAGGTCACAAATAGTGAAAATAGCTACAAAAAGCAAAACACTCTACAAATAATTCAATTGCATTTATTCCAATTATTTTTTATAACATACTTGCAGATATGATGAGGGGAACGAACTAGAATCTAAGAAATATGTGAATTTTCAAAAAATTTATAGCTAATCTAGTATTTCCCTATTGAAAGTTTCACAAAATTCGTTGTTGAAAATTACATTAGGCAGCTCTAAAAGAAAAACTACTCAGTTCATAGTTCTCTCCCAAATTCATTACCTTTGGTACACTAAAGATAAGGTATATGCAAAATTTCAAGATAATATGTTAACAAATTTTTGAGTTATATTATTTTAAGTATGAAATTTTTTACAGAATCACAGTTTAACCAAAAAAAATTCATACAAAGTTTTCTTTTGTCTGATGCCAAAAATGTTTTGTAAAGATAAACAATGTTTAAAGGCAGATGTAGTTGCCAATCCTTTCGCAATAAAAACAACTCAAAACGTATTCTAATAATCGTAGCTTGCTAATAGAACATATTATAAAAAAAATTATAATTCAGGGAGACGAATTTGATAAAACGTTGGAAAACATTCTACTACTTCCTGTTTCGTTTTCAGCTGCATTCGTTTATAAAATATCGATTTATTTTTATCGTAGAATTTTAAAAAAACACAGATTTGGAAATCTAAATAAATGGTTCTTTAAATAAAACCAAAAAAATTTAACTACTCAAAACTGCCTTTTAAAGTAGACAGTTATCTTAAGCAAGATTTTTATGTTTTTAATGCAATAATTTCAGTAAATATTTCTGTACAAAATAATTTTTAAGTCGCCTTAAAATTCAAAAATGTATTTTTTCAACAATTCTAACTTAGTTGGTGGGTAATTTTGGCAGTTAAAAATTTTTTTGTATAGTTTCCAATAATACATTTTATTGTTGAAAGGAACTTCAAATAATTTTCTTTATTTCATCGAATATTTAATCGCAATACTTTTTTCCACTTAAGAAAGTTGTGGAAGAAGGACACTGTTTATCACTATAACATGTAGTCCAAAGCTGAATTACTAGGAAAGTTAAGTATTTAATGGTGGCAATGACTTAGAAAGTCATTTGATAACCAAACACAATAGTATAAGTCTATAAAAACAGCACGGTCGTCTTATGTATCATAGAATAATAAAAAATATTTTGTTGAGAGAATCGGAAATATTAAGATATGAATAAGAAACTAAGTAAGCACAAGTAGATTAATTAATCACAATCAATAATTCTAGCAAAACAGTTAGTCTCAGATTGCTACTAGTTATGAATAACTTATTAATGTTCGGATATACGACTTGCAGAGTTATTTATTTTTGAGATACTTTTTTTCGTTCTTATCAGAAAAATGCACATGTTTCTGTCGTGTTCCAAATTCAGTTATTTTTTTTTTTAATATACATTATGTTTGTATGGCTTTAAAATATTTCCTGTTTTAGTAGTTTTTATAAACTTACGAAAGTAAAAAAAAAACCCAAAAAAACTCCATTCATTTCGATAGGCTAATTTATCAATTTTAAATCCTATTTTAACAGATTTTTAGGATTTTCTTCCAATGTGATTTCTCGAACTAATTATAAGTCAAGTGATTATGAGAAAAATATAACCGTATAAAAATTAACGTCAAAACTTAAGAAAAGGAATCATTCTAGCAAAACAGTTGGTTTCAAAGTCCTACTAGTTATGAATAACTTATAAATCTTCGGATATACGACTTGTAGCCTAATTTTGGAGATTTTTTTTTTTTTTTTTTTGCTCTTATCAGAAAAATACACAAGTTTCTACCGTGTTCCGTCAGTTTTTTTAAATATACATTAAGCTTATGGGGCTTTTAAAATATTTCCTGTTTGAGTAGCTGTTAAAAAGTTGTGAAAGTAAAAAAAAAATCCATTCATTTCGATAAGCTATCAATTTTAAATCCTTTTTTACCAGAATTTTAGGATTTTCTTCCTAAGTGATTTCTAGAATTGATTATGTCACATGATTATAAGAAAAATATAAACTTATAAAAATTAACGTGAAAACTTAAGAAAATGAATCATTTTTAGAAATAAATGGCAAAATAAAAAATTAGAAAGAAATGACGGAATAAAAGAAGAAGAAGAAATGTATTAGTAAAATATTAGTGAAATTTTACAGTCAATATAAAATCATTTTTACTAAATATATGAAATGATATATAATCTAAATTAGTTTTGTAGTTGGCAAACATTTCATTTGTTTTTTTATTTACTAAATTAATATAAATATGAAAAATTTATACTGTTTATATGATTGACTATTTGATTTAAAGTAAACAATGTTTAAACGAATAAGCATTAGAATAACTTCTAATTTTTCTTGATGATTGACATTCAAAATTGCCATAAATTAGCAAAGAAAGCAGAAAATTTGATTTTTTTTATTTACAGAAGCCTTTTTTCAAGCTACAATTTTTTAATTTTGAACTAATTAATTTTGAGACCTCCATGTCTAAGTGGATTAAACCTTATGTTGAGCGTAAATCCCCCACCCCTACCGCCGAAATTCGATTCGGCTACTGACAGAAAAACTGTCATTTGTTATATCAGTAATTCATTGATTTTCTGGGGGTGAGGGGGTAAAGCTTTGAAACGCCGTACACGGTTTGAAACTCTACTTCATATATGTAGGCAGCGATGAATCAATACCTAGAATCAAAAATCCGCAAATAATGGATAGAAATCTATGTATGGCGGATTCCATGAGTATATAAAGATGTTGTACACGAATAAAAGGTAGCTTTTGAAGACTATCTTTTTGCAAACAAAAGATGCAGCCCCCCATTGAAGATAAGGGCAAGTAGCAGCTGTAATATACAATGTCAAACCCCATAGGTGGCTTTTTGGAACTAAATGACATCGAATGTATCAGTACTTCTAAATAGGAATTATGTTCTCCAGCTGAAATGCAGATACCTCTCCAGGGTATAAACGTAACAATTACAAAACCTGCAGGTAAATGATTGGGTACAGAACAATACGTTTTAAGATTACAATTTGTCTAATATGATGGAAATTGACTCAAATGAAAATGAAATGTGCATTGTAATATTCTTAAGAATCATTCACAGCAGATGTTTCTGATGACTGTGTTCCACTGGAAAATCCAATATGTATGGATCAAATGTTCTAGTCAACAATGATGAGAGAGCAAATTTCAACAATAAAACAATGAACACAAATTTTAAAAGAAAAGCAACAAGAACAAATTTCAACAATAAAGCAATGAGAACAAATTTCAAAAATAA
>JAPMOQ010030207.1:1071077-1149784 GCA_026543055.1 Argiope trifasciata
AAAGCAATGAGAACAAATTTCAAAAATAAAGCAATGAGAACAAATTTTGAAATATGAATTAGTTTTTCAATACAGTATTACATTATATATATATACATATATATATACATATACATACATACATATATATATATATATATATATATATATATATATATATATAAATTAACAAAATAAGCTAAGCAAAAAGTAACACAACCGAATCAAAACAATAATCAATAGAAAAAGAATCCGGCCTGAAAACTTTGTCAAGGGCCACCTTCAAGCAATGATTCCAAATAAGGGATTTTTTCTGTGAGGCATCGGTGGACAATGGTCAAAAGTATTGACACCTCGTGACCCCGAAATCCCCCGAAAATTACGACAAAAGAGACATACCAATTTAAACAGCAAAAGACAAAAACAAAGCAAAACATTAAAAAACATCCCCAAATGAAACAAAAATATATATAAAAAGTAAAACCACATAAGAAAATTCAACCACAATAAATAACTCAAACTAAGAAAACAAAAATTTATAAAGACCTACCCGGCACAGCCGTTCTTCCTTTCCAGTAATAATACTACAGAATAAATAAAGAGAAATGTAGTTTATGAGCTTACAAAAATTAAAACGAAACCAACTAGTCGAAATCGAGAATAAGACTCAATTCAGAATTACACGCTAAAAGTTCACAAAAATGAAAGGTAAATGAAAAAGAACCAATTAATGAAACAAATCCAAAATACTATAATTAAAGTATTATTTAAACGAAACCGAAACTAGTACAGTAGAAACAGTACTAACCACGGAATATAAACCAAAACCTATATATATATATATATATATATATATATTCTTCATTAAATCAAAAATAAATATAGCAGGTGATTTAAAATTTGCCCATTCGTTTTTTACTGCATACAAGTTTTCATCTTAAATTCTTCCAGAAAGGGATTTTCAATTTCTTATAATCCCTAAACAACAGGATTTTCGTCGAATTCTTTGGGAATATAATTAAGCAGCCAAATTTGGAAATAAATTAAACACTGTAATTTTCTGTCTCTTTCTCGCATCATTTCTGGCTACAAAGTATCTTAAACTAATCGCTTTCAATTACATTAACGGCCCTGTAATAAAGAGAACTCTTCCGGAAAATGTTTACATGGATGATGCCATTTCCGGATTTATTACAGTTAATGAGGCTTTAACCATTTGTAAGAGACTGTTCCCGACAAAACAAATTTCAGCAATTATTGAGTAACTTACCAAAACATTGAATTACACTAAAACTACCAGTTTATTTTCCGGGTATGGATAATTGGTCTTGTAGTAATAAATTGCGACAAAGGTCAAGACGCAAAAATAAGATTGCAATTTTTGTTAGTTGACGGAAACTGTTCATTTTGAACTAGTGAGCTATTACATTTCCGATAGCTTCATAGCTGCTCCAAAATGCTTCAATCAGATACATTTTCTCTTTAGTAGAATGTATTAATACAATGAGGCTACTTCCACAGCCGTGGGTTATTTTTTTTCACCTACAGTCTGTCACCTGTTACCACAGAAGTAATCCATATAAACAGGAATTATTTCGACTGATTGTTATGTTCATTAACTATCCAGCTTTTGCATAAAAGGACAACAGCCAACAAAAGTTCAAAGCAACTTTAGACTGTTGGTAAAAAGATAGAAGTCAACAGCGGCCAACAATAGTTCAAAGCATATTTCAACTATTGATAAAAGACTAGAAATCGACAATGGACAACAAAAGTTCAAAACATCTTCAAATTGTTGGTGATTAAAAACTAACAACGGTCGACAAAAGTTCAAAGCAACTTCAAACGGTTGGTAAAAGGCTAGAAATCTTTTTTTTTTATCATTTTTTAAATGTTTTTGTTCTTTCCGGAAATTGTAATATTTTGCTAAAATTACCACTATACATAATATGTCTTCATCAATTTTCATTGAGGTCTACACATTACCCTGAACTTTTTACCCACATATACAAATATTGTCTTGCCTTCTTCCAAATCTGTAGAAACATTCAGGAAATCTTCCATGTCCCGATACAATTTGCACTACCATCGAGTGAAATATTCAGGAAATCTTCCGTGTCACGATATAATTTGCACTACATAGGGTGAAATATTCTTTTAATAATTTTTGGTTCCGGTAGGAATTTATATGGCATGAGTCCTTTCCATGACATTATCCATCTATCCTACATAGGCATCTCATTTCTAATTTCCTTTTTTAACATTTATAATGATTTTGGGACTACAATATCTATTCTGTCTTTTTGAGCAGAATGTTTTTCCTCGTCTCTAATTAAACACATCCACATTTTTTGTTCTTCACAGCAATAAACAGAATTGTCTCATAGTTTCTTTCGTAGTCAAAGGGTGAATTACATGCCATCCCTCCATTCCTGGCACTTTTGCAGTTTTTACCTTCTTTCATCTTCCGTGCTTTGGCCAGCTGGGAGAAACGGCTTGAAATCCATGAAGTTTAATCCCTTGTAAGTTATTAGTGGACCCAGCTGACTTGTGACGAACTTCTAAGGTTTCTCACAAAAATAGAACATTCCTTAATTCCAGATTGTTGACAGCTGTAAATGATGACTAACTTTTTAACACCCTTCTTAATTTCTTATTAAAGATCGCCTTTTCACACTTCTCAATGATTATAACGCTGATTTTGACATTTCCTATTCTTAGAAAGTGGACCTTATTTAAGGATTATGCTTCAGTGTTTTTGAAAAGCATGGAAACAAGATTATTTATTACCCATGTAATCTCGGCAGAAATGGACAACAGACACTTACCTCCAATTTCCCAATGAATGACTTATTCATCTTCAAAGATGAAAAACAGCTTGCTGGTTTTTAAACTCTTAAAAAAATTTGGGTCTCATCCTGGTGGTTATGAACTAATTCTATTAATGATGATTCGAACTTCTGATGATTTTTAAAAAGTAATTATGAAATTGATTAAATTATACTACAATTCTAATATCAATGTTATTTAAGAATTATGTATCAGAGGTTCGGTAAATCAAGCAATCATGAGTATTTATCGTCTCAGGAAAAATGGACAGTAGATAATAATCTCCAATTTCCAACCGAATATCATAAAGATAAAAGACAACATGTTGATTTTTGAGATCTGAGAAAAGTTTTTGGAACGTGATTTTGGAAAGTGATTATTCTAACTCCTATTGGTCTAATAAAAAACTTAATTATTAAATTGATTAAATTACTCAACAATACTAATCAAAAATAACTCTTGGTTGGGTGGAGAATGCAAGCTATTGTTTTTAAACTTATTTTAATGTTATTGTAATGAGTTTTTATTGTGTTCCAATTATATTTTTGCTGTTATTATATATATATATACGATTTATCGCTACATTCTTACAAGCAAATTCATATTCTCCTCATTCGAATATTGCTTACTGCATATTTTCCTCATTCGAATACTCCTCATTCCGTATTTTCCCCATTCAAATATTCCTCAATCCATATTCTCTTCATTTGAATATTCCTAACTGCATATTTTCCTCATTCGAATATTCTTTACTCCATATTTTCCTCATTGAATGCAACATGGTTTAAGTCAATTTTCCTCATTAATGAGCCTTTGAATCACATTCCTTCAAAACATGTACTCGTGATTTCACCAATATATTGATATTCTCAGTAAATAACCATAAAATATAGTTTGGGGGAACAATTATCATCCTCCTTATAGCCTTTAACAAAAATAAATGACTTCAAGAACTATCCAGTCATTAATGAACTTGTTTATCAGATCGAGCAGATTATCTTTAACTATCGCAACACGAAAGCCAGTCTTATTTAATTAGTTGATTGGGCTTTAGCCCAAGGGTGCAAGTGATTCAAAGAAGATCGAAACATTTACTAAACTGATTATATTTTAATTATGGTAAAAAAATCTGTTTAGTCCTACTTTTATACGTGAGGAGACCTTAATAATAATAATATATATAAAGCTTTGCGATATTAACATAAGAATAAGGCAAATTATCGTGGTAAATATATAGAATAGAAAAATAAATTCTCTATAAAGTGATCATTAATGTTAATTATGCATATTATCAGGGATGTTGGAAGATAATTAAAAAAGTGCTGATTTGCAAAATTAGGAAGCATTAATTAAAGATCTCTTTTCTGCGTGCGTGCGTGCGTGCGTTTCTCAATTATTTAATTAATTAGGTATTTTCTTTGGACTAAAGTTGCTCAAATTCCTAGTAATGGTTCTGAGGGTGAAATAAATTACTTTAGCCAAGACCGATCAAATTTATATTGATAGACCTGGCAACACGCGATTTTATTATAGATTCCTTTCTGTTTTTAAAAATTCCTAGTGGGCTAAACCAGTTTATATTTATAAAGAAAAGAATAATTCATTTTCTTTTTATGTTCAAGCCTTAAAATTAACGATCATACACATGCACATTTAGAAAAATGCATTAAAAATTACGTTTTAAAAAAATCACTGTTTGAAAAACGTGTTACTTTCCACAAATGCCGAGAGGGTTAAAATTCCACCTCGCATAAATGAGCCTTATTATAAAACATTCTACTTGGAAGAAATGGCCCATTAATGCAAAAAAGCAACATCGGAAGTCCCATCCACTTTATACATAAAAAAAACTATAAAAAAATTAAATGAAGTAAAAGACAAGCCCGATTACGGCTTTAATCATTTCTTCGTTGTGTTTTCACTTAAGCGGTGTAAAACCTACACATTAAAAAAGGCCTTCCGAATAACAACCCAAACATCTGTCAGTTGCAAGTTCATACATCCACATCCGTCATTAGTAGTCCTTAGATTTCTATGCACTGTTAACGAAAGGGTCCTTTCTTCCCTCCCCCCCGTGATTTTGACAAAGACGTTCTTTCAGGAAACCCCACACCCCCCAAAGAACATTTCCTATATAAACTGCGCAACATATGTGCTCGAACCAGCTGTCACGATTGGTTGAAATGGAACAGAAGAGAAAGGGAAGATTAATGAGAACGTTTCCGATGCTATAATTGCCGGGGCGTCGGGCCTGATGATAAGTTTTCTTCATTGATTTTTGCTTTCGACTTTATTTTGACGGATGGCTCACTCAGTGGGGAAAATACTTCCGAGGAATTCTGTCAGGTCGCTCCCAAAAGCAAATGAAGAGGCTCCCAAATTTCATTTTTGTTCCATCAACGAACTGTTTCAAATTCTTGGAGGAATTTCGCGATTTATTGTATAAGAATGTCCTTTCCAGAAAGTTGACGCTCAAAATAAAATTAATTCTGATCTGAAGGGAATACCTTTTGTTATGGACAACAGCAATATAAATGTATTATTCTCTGAAAATTCTTCATGGGCATATTGGATTAGTTGAAATAAAGCGATTATGAAACAATTCAATTTATTCCACCAGCTTTCAGATTTGCCTGGGAATAGAGACTGCTTTGTTTTCTGCTTCCATAACAAATTTGAAAGTTGGACATTCATGGAAATACACAACCGATTTCGTGTTTAATTTTGTTTCGAAAGATATTGTTGATGATTTTATTTATTATCAATCACATGTATCAGTTTTTCTGTTTGAAATTATCTGTAGTGAAATAGCATAATTTCATAATATAAAAAATGTATGGAAATAAAGTTAATCAAATACAACATTCTGGAATGTGATTACATGTATAGTTAGCATTTTAGAGATACATGAATAGTTTAACAATGAATGTCATTGCTAAACTATTCATGTATCTCCAACATACCTTTTTGTGAACATTTATTACATAAGGCAACTGTATATACATCTTGCAAATTGTATATACATGACATACAACATAAAGATAATTCTGATCTTAAGAGAATATCTTTTGTCATGAACTCAAGTATTCATGTATTCTCTAAAAATTCTCAAGTCATTGATGTAAATCTTCCATTAGCTAAGATAAAGCAATTAAAAATGATTCAATTGATTTTAAAAACATTCAGATTTGCTTGGGAATAAGAATTCTTTGCTTCCTGCGAAAGCAAATTTTGACATTGGACATTCGTGGAGTTACCTGACAGAAGAAACTTAATCGATTTGATATTTGATTTCTTTTTGAGTATTCGAGCATTTAACATTCATAGTGATACATGTAATAAGAAATTTAATTGATTTGGTATTTGATTTCTTTTTGAGTACTTGAACATTGGACATTCATGGAGATACCCAACATTTGAAACTTTGCTAGTTTGGTATTTCATTTCTTTTTAAGTATTCGAACATTTAATAGTCATGGTGATATCTGACATAAGAAAACCGATTTAGTTTTTGATTTATTTTTGAATATTTGAACATCAGACATTTATGGAGATACCTGAGTTAAGAAACTTAGCTGATTTGGCGCTTGATTGCTTCTTGAGTATATAAACACTAGGGAATTAATGGATATATCTTACATAAGAAAATTAATCGAATTGGGGTTTGATTTCTTTTTTAATATTTGAACATTGGGCATTCCTAAGATACCTGCATTCTTTGCTTTCTTCTAAAAGAAATTTGAACATCAAAAATTCATGGAGATACCTGACATACAAAATTTAACCAATTTAGTGTTTCATTTCTACTTGAGTATTTGAACATTGGGCAGTCATGGAGATACCTTAGATAAGAAACTTAACCGATTTAGTGCTTGATTTGTTTTTTAATGTTTTAACACTAGAACATTCATGGAGATACTTGGCAGAAGAAACTTAACCAAATTGGTGTATGGTTTCTTTTTGAGTATTTTCATTTCATTTCGAAAAAAAATTATTGATCATTTTATTTATTATCAATCACATTTATCAGTTTTTATACTCGAAATTATCTGTAATCGAATAGAACGATTTCATAATATCTAAAGTGCGTAGAAATAAGGTAAATCCCCAAGCACTGTTAGTAAAAAATTCTGGAATGTAATTTGTCATTGATGATTTATACGTGTATCTCTAACAGCCGTTTTGTGAATATTTATTATAAAAGAATATCCTTTCTTGAATGCTGAATATGCATGAGGAACAAAATAAGTTTATTTCTGATCTTAAGGAAATAACTTTTGTTATGGACAAATCCAATATCTACGTATTCTCTGAAAATTTTTCATGGTCAATTTGCTTATTATTTTCTACAAGTTCTTTTTGAAGGTCTGTTACATTAGGTATATACTTCTTAATTTTCAACCATCAGATAACAAGAATTATGCATTTTCAGAAAACAAGAATTATGCATGGCAGGATATTTCACACTAAAAATTTCCATTCTACAGAACGAGACTATGAAACCACTATATTTAATGCTTACAACGCATACATACAGGGTAGAAATTTCGAGAAATTTGATTTCGAAATATACGATTGTCCGGTTCCAGAATTCATCAGGAGGCAATTTGCGATCTATTTCCCTCCAAATTTATAAAAATTATTTTGCCTTATTATATATCTTTTTTCTAGAACATCTTCCCGAAATAATTGTTTAATAAATGCTTTTCAAGAGATTTAAATTTCATCTTTCAATCAACTTCACATAGGAACTTAACATAACTAATGCAATTTCAAGCCTTGAATATAATGATAAGCTCTCACTCTCGGTTCTAAAATCCCCTTTTCCGGTATATCAATTAAATGTAGCGTCAAATCTCGCAAATTAGCCCTTCTGACAAGTTTCCCGGGTTCATACAGTCAGTGAATCCAAATTGCTCGTTAGAAATTCACACATCAGTGAATTAGTGCGTTAAAACGCGTCATATTACTGAAATGAGTGTTTCAGTGTAGTATTAAAGCACAATATATTAGAAGTAAAATGTGTATTTCGATCAAATAGAGCAATATAATATTACAGTATTATTATAATTTAGTGATGTAATATTTCAGCGAAATTTAAAAGATTATTATGCCACTAAATTAAGTCGGAATAAAGTTACATCATATAATGGAATTATTAATAACTGTCTACAAATTATGATTTGGAATTCTACTGCGATGAAATATTTCAGTTAAATATAAAAACTTATTATCTTAGTGTATCATGTATCAAAAGTCATGTAATGGATTATTAATGTCATTATTGCGATTTTAAATTCAATACTCTTGAACAATAAGATTTCCGAATAAATTTATTTTGTTATTGCCGTGTAAAAGAATAATCACATTTTCCTCAAAATTTCAGGTTTCCCTCTTCGATTTTTGCATTATTAAAAAAGATTTTTTTCCCTTCCAAAGTAGAAAAAAAAAACGATTCTAGAATATCCTTAGATTCTAGAATAAGCCTTAAAAAAGGGTTCGCATTACATCCGAACATTTTAATTGTTTCATTGTGTCTTAATTAGAAATCGTTGATATGTTAACTAGAAATCGGGCGTTTGTCAAAAATCATACACATTTTGGAAAAAGGCTTTATTTAAACTTCCACCTCCCTAGTCTCTCTAATATAAGTTGATAATATGAACAATTAAATCTAATTTCTGCTAGATATGAAAGAAGATTGTTTTGAAATAATTAATCGTATGGAAGGCTCTGTGACGGACAGGAAAGGACTTAATGATTCCGTTACAAAATTAGTTGTTTCTTAAATTTTCCTGAAAAAATATATTCAGTCCTTAATCCTTACAAAAAATAAAGATGCGCGTGTGCGTGCGTTTATTTCCATTGTTTCTGTTGTTTGAGTGTGAGTGTGTCCATGCCTGTGTAAGTGTCGTTTGTTTTTATTGTTTCTTCCGTATAACGTGTGTGTACTACAGTATAGCTTGCATACAGCTTGCATGTCGTTTATTTCCATAGTTTCTGTCATTTTTTTGTGTGTGTGAGTGTGCGTGCGTATGTATATGAGTGTGTATGTATGTGCTGTTTGTTTCTATTATTTCTGTCCTTTTTTGCGTGTGTATTGCTCCATAACAAAATTTATTCCTCAACTATTTTGTAAATCACTATGTAATTTAGTAATGGAGTGAAATAATCGAAAAACAAAGAAGTTGAAAAAAAGAAATAATAAAAACGCGGACAAACTCAAGGCCAAAGAAATCAATCATCGGTTGAAAAATCAAAACGATTGTTACATTTACATTTAGCATTTCTCAGCATAACAAAATTAATTTATCCATTATTCTGTAATTTAATAATGGAGTAAAATAATCGAAACAGCGAAATTGTTTTCTAAATAGAGAAAAAAAGAAAAATGCTAACAAAATCATGGGAAAAAAATTAATCATAGGTTGAAATATCAAAACAATTGTTACGTATACATTTAGCATTTTTTAATGTAACCAAATTTATTCATCCAGTACTCTGCAAACTTTAATGCAACATAGCAATGGAGTAAAATAATAGAAGCAACAAAGTTATTTTCAAAAAAGAAAAAGAGGAACAAAATCATTGACAAAAAAAATCTATCATCTATTAAAATATCCAAACGATTGCTACATTCACATTCACCATTGCTCAACGCAACAGAATTTATTCATCCACTATTATGTAAATTGTAATGTAATTTAATTATTAAGTAAAATAATCGAAGCAACAAAGTTATTTTCAAAGAAAGGGAGCAGTAAAAACGTGGATAAAATCATTGCCAAAGATCATTAGTTGAATCAAAACGATCAACGGTTGAAAAATCAAAACGATTGTTATGTTTACAAGCAGCATTTCTCAGTATAACTAAATTTATTCATACAATATTCTGTAAATTATAATGTAATTTAATTATTAAGTAAAATAATCGAAGGAACAAAGTTATTTTTAAAAAAAGTAAGCAGTAAAAATGTGAACGAAATCATTGTAAAAAATTATTATTTGAATCAAAAAGATCAAAGGTTGAAAAATCAAAAAGATTGCTACATTGCTAAATTTATTCCTCCACTATTCTGTAAATTATAATGCTATATAAGATTATTAAGTAAAATAATCGAAGCAACAAAGTTATTTTTTAAAAAAGGAAGCAGTAAAAACGAGGACAAAATCATTGCCAAATATCATTAGTTGAATCAAAACGATCAACGGTTGAAAAATCGAAACGATTGTTGTATTTACATACAGCATTGCTCAGCATAACAAAATTTATTAATCCACTATTCTGTAAATTAGAATGTTATTTAGTTATTAAGTAAAATAATCGAAGCAACAAAGTTATTTTTTAAAAAAGGAAGTAGTAAAAACGTGGACAAACTCATTGCCAAAGATCATTAGTTGAATCAAAATGATCAACGGTTGAAAAATCAAAACCATTGTTATATTTACATGCAACATTGCTCAGCATAACAAATTTATTCATCCACCATTCTGTAAATTATGATGTTATTAAATTCTTAAGTAAAATAATCGAAGCAACAAAGTTATTTCCAAAAAAAAAAAAAAAAAAAAAAAAAAAATTGTAAAAACGTGGACAAAAATCATTTTTAAAAATCATTAGTGGAATCAAAACGATCAACGGTTGAAAAATCAAAACGATTGTTATATTTACGTGCATAACAAAAATTTTTCATCCACCATTCTGTTAATTATAATGCAATTTAGTACGAGAGGTTTAAAAATGTAAACCCTTAATGCCCCCCTCTCTCTCACACACAATGGATCAATTTTTTAAAAAAAGAAAAAGAAGAACCCCCCTGCTATAGCAACCCATCATTTTCCAGTTAATTTCACCAATATCTCTATCGACCATCAACTTTTCAAAAACCCCGCACACGGCTGAGGAAGACCCCTCCTTTGATCCCACCGTTACTTTTACACGCCCTCGAATGCCCCTTTACCTCTTTCTCCCAATCCCAAATCTGGAACTGCCCTCTATCTGCTCCCAAGAACCATAATTGCCATAACAATGCTAATAAATACCGATTCGTCCAAGTTGCCCATAGCACACTTATCAAGCTGTCAATTTTGTCTTGGGGGCCAGCATTCCAGTACTCGGATTGCTGAGCGATTCCGAGGGAAGTAATTCGACGCGTCTTCTTTGTATCGAAAATTTCGCGCGTTAATATATCAGAACTTCCCGCTCCTGCCACCAACAGACGCGTGAGTCATCAGCCAAACATGCAGATCACACCCTGTGCCCGAAGACCCTTTTACCGCCTCGCACAAAATAAGCCGCACCTGAATGTCTTGCTAATCGATCCGCGCCATGCTTCATATAACGCTTCGGATCGTCAGCTCTGAGATATGCTGGAATTATTTTCTAACGGTGCAATAAAATTCATTAGGAGACTCATTTTGTCGGAAGTGACCAGGCTGTCGGCACTTTGGATATAGAAAGGGAGAGATAAGTGGACAAAAGGAGGAAAATTTGGATTTTCTGGAATTTCAGTATCGAGTGTTAATTTGGGGTTTGGTTTAATCAAAATATATGATATCTCTTCCGATATATTTGGAAAAAAAATGTTATATTTTGGCGATTGCCGATTTGTAAAATGATTTGGATTCTAAAAATCAGATTCAGATCTTTTTATCAAGATGTGCTTGCCGTTCCATTATAGATAAATAGCTAGTACCCGGCGTGTTGCTGCCACAGAAGAAATAATTTTGGAATTTGAAATAGCTGTTTTTTTAAATTAGGAATGATAGGAAGAATGATATTTATTTTCTTATTGGCAATTATTATTCTCATTGAAATTGAATAATATGTAATTAAACAGTATAAACAATATTTATTCCATTTTTACTTTATTTTTCAGGTATGCTCTAGGGTAGACAATAATTTTTGTTTTTCCGTCTTCAGCATATATATATATATATATATATATATATATATATATATATATGTATATCTTGGCAGTCTGACTCTTGAGAATCCAATATACAACTGGCTATGTGAAAAACATGGAGTTTCTAGGTTCAAACAGCATTTGAATTGTTTGGCCTGAAATCGCATTAAATTTTTAACTAAAATGACAAACCCATAGAATTGGTTCCCCTAAAACTTTTTCGCATTTTTTCTAATAAAGCTGTTACCGAAGAGAACGACTTGCATAGGATTTGCGAGCTACGAAATATTAATATCTAGCTTGAATTTGAAACACGGTCAGATGACGAAGACGACACCTGAGCTGGCACCCCCCCTCCAGATTATGCTGGGATCGCTGCGGCCTTGTAGTGAAGTTTCGGCTTTTGAACAGAAGGATTTCAAGTTCGAGACCCGGTTCCGCAGAACTGTCGTGTAAGCAGGTCTGATGCACGCCAAATCTGTCGGTGCCAAACGATCCTATTGGTGTGGGGTGGATGATTGGAGAAGAGGAGGGGGGTGCCGGCCCAGGTGTCGTACTTTTCATCTGAGAGCGACTTAAAAGCTCGAGGTTCGTCCAAAAGTAACCTTAGTGTTGCTTTAAATCGGAGCCTTAATATAACTAGACTAAACTAAATCCAAATTGTGCTACTAGTTTTGAGCAACAGATTCCGTTAAAAAATAAATATTTGAAATATTTTTAAAAAATCTAACACAGAAGTTTTTATTTTTCGAGACATTCAAGTGAACATTTCTTGAAATGTAAATATCTAAAAATTTACGCTCTGAATTTTTGTATTTATTTAATTCTGAATTCAATAAAATAGACGATATATATAGCGTCAAGTCCGTTTCTACGATTACAAAGAAAAATAATCGTAATTCCAGATGCGATTTTAAAATGATATTAATTAAAACTGGATTTATGATTAGAAACATTTATTTCACAGAAATTTAAAAGTACAGAAAATCGTTTGCTTTTTTTTATGAATGAATTCGATAAAAATACAAATTTTATAGTTTAACGTTCCATTGAGAATATGAATTCAGAAGAAGAATTAATGATTTAAAAAAACGAAGTCTTCATCTTTCCGGAAGAATGCATTTCAGGTCAAAAAATCTGAATAAATACGAACTAATCTGATTAACAAAAACAGTAACACGCTGCAATTAACTAAATCATTACCTCAGGAAAAATAACGAATTAATCAAATCAAATTAGAATTAATCAAATCATTACCGGAAAAAAATAGTGAAAAATAAAAATAACGAAACATTAACAAACTCTCTAAATTGGTTGTTCCTGATTTTAACTAATTGAAACTAAGCATAATAAAAGGTAAAGTAAACACGAAGGTAACTTAATTCAGAGCTTGACTAAAACCTGGGCATATGGGGCAATTGCCCTGTGCCCCAGCATCAGAGGAGGCCCCTAAATCATAATAAAATGAGACTGATAAAACAATTATTTTTCTGAAATGATGAAGTAAGTTTTGTTTGTATGAAATAAATAATTAAATACTCCTACATATGAAAATAAATATCGAGAAATTTGCTTATTTGCATTTAAAAATGTACTAATAATTAGTTTATGAGATTCAGGAGTTTTTCTTACAGACAATTGTGGTGGTACTTTAATAAGCCAGTAATAGCCACTGGACATTGGTGATCACTTTTGTCTAGCGGATATGTTACTTGGCTGTAAATCGTAAAGTAGTGAGTTCGATCCTTGGCGAAATTAAGTCTCCACATTGGCGCAATTCCAGTCAATGCAACCATCATACTGGTGACCTGGAACAATGAACATGCTTTTCACTCGCCATAACGCTTGGCGTTATCAAAGAACATTAATCTCTCGGCATAACGCTTGGTTCAACCAAAAGTCGTCGGACTCACTTGACACAGCAACCAAAAGTCATTAAACTCGCTTGACGCAGCAACCAAAAGTCGTTAGACTCACTTGGCACAACAACTCACTCACGCTTGCCATATCGCTTGGTGCTAAAAAAACTGTTCGTCTCTCTACAGACTCAGTGGTGGAGGAGTATTGTAGTCGTATCTTAATAACCCAGAAACAGTCACTGGACTTTGGTGATCACTTTTGTCTTACTGATATGTTACGCGGCTGCAAATCGTAAGGTCGCGAGTTCGATCCTTGGCGGAATTCAACCTCCACATTGGCGCGACTCCACAATATGAACCGTCACACAATTGCTTTCGATAGTTTTAGAAACCAATTGAATACAAATCTTGCCTAAGTATTTTATCAAAATTTAATTTAAATTCAATAATTTGTTTCTTCGAAATAAGTGTTTTTAGTTTTTTGTTTTGTTTTGTTTAAATAGCCTTTTCAATTGATTAATGAAAAATACCATAGACAGTTCTATGCACGGTTCTTCATTACTGAAGTAGTGAAACAGCGGGGAAGGCAAAGATTAGGCCCTGGCTCCAGTTAGGCTAAGTCGGGCCCCGGTTATATTGGGTAACATATAATCTATATGTTATCTATATAAATAAAAATGGATGTTCATGTCTCTTATGCCTTCCTAAACATTTCATCCGATTGCGATGAAACTTGGTCAGCTTATTGTTTACACCTACGGCATGATTACAGAGATAGTACAATTATCTAAAAAATATTAAAAATTTCTAATCTTAACAGCATCTGTTTACCAAGTATAAATCTCTGAAAAACTTGCTGAGGAGGTAATAGATTCTGCAGAAATGCTAAATCTAAGTTTAAGGTTCATAGCTATGGTACAAAATCTATAGTTTGCAGCTGTAGCACATAAATGTCGTGCAAGTCATTCTCGGAGGTAATAACTTTATTACAGATTATGCGAGGAAGTTTTGGGGACGCCAATCCTGGGGGTTTTAAATTTTAATTAAATATTAGAGTTTATCGCAGTAACTTTTAAAAATATTGTAGTACAAATAATTTTGCACCATCCTAATTTCCAAAAATTATCTTTTCAACTATATGAAAGACTTTATGGTATAAATATATTTTCTATATTTAATCCGTTTCAAAAGAAAATATTTTAATCATATTTTCTAAAATTAAAATTGAAAATTCCGAACGAATATGATACGAATCGCGAGATACATTAGTTTCTTTCATTACCATTCTGGAAGAATAAAAGGTTTAACAATTCTAAAAGAATGCACAAATCTAGTATATGAAAATGATTATTTGTTTGATCTGATTTTATATCGTACCGTTCATCCTATTTCGATAAAACATCGCAAAATTATTGATTGATTGCACTTATTATTATTTTTTTCGGTGTCAGCAACGCGCGGGCTACCAGCTAGTTTGATATAATTGTTTGCTAATAATTGTAAACAATTATATAATATTATCAATTGATATAATTGTATCAAGAAAGCTTTACTAATGAACAACAATTTTAAAAGAGCAGTCAACAACACAGAAATACTTTTATTAATATATAACCCCTCCCCCATGTCTGAAATTATTAAGGGAATTTCTAAATCTGTCACAAATAATTCTTAAAACCGAATTCTACATCAAAAACCGAACTTCTAAATTTGCCATTGGTAAGTTGATACTTACTGAACCCTTTTTATACAACTACCACATTTATAAATTTCAGAAAAATTAGAGGGAATTCTATCTGTTAGGACTTAAAATGGGTGCATTTCTTGATCATTTTAATGAATTCGAACTCCTTCAGCTACAGAAATAGTAACTGTAAATAGTAATTTGACACCTGTTGTTGAACAAAACTGCTTGCGTAATAATTAAGACGTGGGTGGAATATTGACCTGTTTCCCAATTAATGGATCAAAATTTAGCTAATGGAAATTTGAATCCAATTTCATAACAGCATTTTGATAGAGTTCCCGCCCCCACTCATTATAACATAGTTGATTTACTACATTATGAAAGAGTTGACTGCATTACGAAAAGGGATATTTTATATTTTAAATATTTATTTAATTCGGAAATATTATGACTTGCGTGATATTTACGCTATTAAGTAAAAAGGAATACAATAGAACCCAAAATTACAACAAATAGGAAAAGAATCCGGCCTGAAGACTTTTTTAAGGATCACCCGCAGTTGTTAGAATCCGAAATAATTTTTAATTCCGATTCCACTTTTTAGTTTTATTTCCGTAATTAGTTTCGTTTTTGTTTCATTTACTTGATTATATTAAGTTAGATTTGTTTCATAAATAGGTTTTATTTCATTTACACTTCATTTTTGTGAACTTTTTGTTGCTTAATTCCGAATTAAATTTTAATTTCGATTTCTACCTAATTAGTTTCAATTTAATTTTGGTTGACTATGGGTTTTAATTATTTTAATGCTTTTATGGTTTATATATACACTGATGGGAAAAAAATCCCAACACTAGAAAGGAGCTGTGCTAGATAAACGAAATTTGGTAGGCGTGTTTATACATCTGAAAGATGACGTCGATTCAAATTTCGAGCTACGCGCTTAAGTGTGGCGCTAGTAGCGACACTATGAACATGCAAATGAGTTTTGCTTTAAATAAGCTCTGTAAGGTTCGTGATCGTTATTTAAAGTTGAGATTTGACGTAGTGGCTTAATGTTAGTCAAGGATGCCTGATGCCTCTGAGAAGACGAATTAACCATTATCAACAGCTCACTGAGTTTGAACGAGGTCGTGTTGTAGGGCTACGAAAAGGTGAGTTTTCTTTCCGCGATATTGCTGAAAGACTTGGCAGGAATGTATCCACTGTGCATGAGTATTGGCGGCAGTGGTCAATGGAAGGTACTGCCTCAAGAAGACCAGGTTCCGGGCGGCCACGTGGTACAACTGAGAGGGAAGACCGACGTATTCGGCGTATGGCTGTGGCTAATCGTACTGCGTCTGCAGCTGAAATTCGAGCTGCAGTTGGCACCACAGTGACACAACGAACTGTTACAAATCGGTTACTTCAAGAACAGCTCCGAACCAGACGCCCTGTACAGTGCATTCCACTGACTCCAAACCACTGCTGTTTGCGACGTGAGTGGTGTCAAGCTAGAGCTCATTGGAGGACGGAGTGGAGATCTGTTGTGTTTTCTGATGAAATCCGGTTCTGCCTTGGTCACAATGATAGCCGTTTGTTGGTTAGAAGGAGGCCAGGTGAACACCTGCTAGTGACCCGTCTGCGGCCTAGACACACAGGGCCTACTCCTGGAGTTATGGTTTGGAGAGCAATTTCGTATGACAGCAGGAGCACTCTCGTGGTTATACCACGCACCCTGACTGCAAATTTGTACGTCAGTCTAGTGATACAACCTGTTGTACTGCCATTCATGAACAGCATTCAAGGGGGTGTTTTTCAACAGGATAACGCTCGCCCTCACACCACTGTTGTAACCCAACATGCTCTACAGAGTGTCGACATGTTGCCTTGGCCTGCTATATCACCAGATCTTTCTCCAATCGAGCACGTATGGGACATCATTGGACGACAACTCCAGCGTCATCCACAACCAGCATTAACCGTCCCTGCATTGACCGCGCAAGTGCAACAGGCATGGAACTCCATCCCACAAACTGATATCCGACACCTGTATGACACAATGCATGCACGTTTGTATGCTTGCATTCAAAATTCTGGCGGTTACACCGGTTACTTATGTACCACCATTTCACATTTGAAATGGCTCTACCTGTGATCTTGAAACTTTAATCAATTAAATATGTTACCTAAACAAATGTATTCCTAAAATTTCATTACTGTACAATAATGTTTTCTTGGTGTTGGGATTTTTTTCCATCAGTATATATGTGTGTTTGTGTGTGTGTGTGTGTGTGTGTGTGTGTGTGTGTGTGTGTGTGTGTGTGTGTGTGTGTGTGTGTGTGTGTGTGTGTGTGTGTGTGTGTGTGTGTGTGTGTGTGTGTGTGTGTAATGATATTTTTACATTTAATTTAAATCCAATTTAAATTCTAAAGTTTTATCTCAATCTAACCCATATCAAAATCATTCTAAAATATTATCTTTATTTCCTGATCCGATTCCACATTATCTACTTATATTAATTCAAGAGAAGCTTTGTAAAATTGCTGAATCGGCTATAAGCCGACTTTCACACGCTCCGCGTTAAGGAATAGAAAAATTTCCAATAAACACATTGTGTTTAAAAGATCCCTGTGTTGATTCCCTTACTTGTGATTGAAGCATCGGAAATCCCTCAACGAATCTGAATAGTATATTAACACAGGAAACAATATTTTCCCTATCAAAATGTAGTATATAAGACGAAGGGAAATTAATTTATGTCTCTTGCCTCTTCTGCTCTTGTCTCTTCCTTTGGCAGAACCGCCTTTTCCTCGCCGTTTGTAAATAAATATACATCCCCCGCCTCCCGGGGGAGAGAGAATAAAGTGAACTTTAAAATTTCAATGAGGCTTTCTGTCTTCGAATCTGCCATCTGTTTCGAAAATTTTAAAATGTTACATATATATGTAAAGATTTTAACATTTTGGAAGCAGATTGTAATTCGAAGGCATTGAAGATATTTTTTATTTATAAAATCTATTTATTCTTCCCCCATTTATAAAATCTATTTATCCTTCCCCCTTCCAGGGGGGGAGCTCCTCCTAATCGAGGACGAGATGCTTCCGGTATGATGGTTGGATCTCGTCAACCCGGTGGGTATAATAACAGGTGGGGTTATGACGGGACGTACTCCCTACTGGTAGGGTTGTACCGTGGTCAGTGATGGCCCTTAGAACTCGAACCACAGTTCCCGCCAGTGTTGCTTTTGCTGCGGTCTGGTCATTCAGTTTTCCGTGTTTTAGCCGTGTGCCTTCGTGACGAGTCGGAGGTGAGTAATATGACTTATTCCTAATCCGGAGGCAGGCAAAGATTATATACATGAAGGCGCGGACAGAGGAACATCCGACCACAGCGCGGCACGAAAACAGACGTAGGGAAGAAGGGGTAAAATTAATTTTGCCTCGTCTTATGTACTATATTTTGAGTGGGAAAATATTCTGTACAGGGTTTATATACTATTAAGATTCTCATAGGGATGTTTCTGCCTATCTCAAAGCAGGGAAAACACAGGGATCTTTTTAGAAGACTAATTGTTTAGGTCAGTAACTTTTATCAATCACTAGCAGCGTGAGAATCACTGACTTTAATTAATTAAGTTGATAAATGGAATTGGATCAGGAAATAAGTGAATATTTTAGAATGGTTTTGATATGGGATAAATTAAGATAAGAAAATTATTTGAATTAAAAAAAGATTATAATATATATATATATATATATATATATATATATATATATATATATATAAACTTTTTCAAGGGTCAGCCCCCACCCCAGGCAAGGATTCAAAATAAGGGATTTTTTCAATGAGGCATCGGTGGACAATGTCCAAAAGTACTGACCCCTCGTGACTCGAAAATCCTCTGAAAATTAAGGCAATATACCAATTTAAACAGTAAAAACACAAAAACGAAGTAACTTTAAAAACATCACCAAAAAAAAAAAAAACTTTTCCAGTAAAGAATTCCTGAAAATTTTTCTGAAATTCGTTGAAACAGTTAATAAAACATTGAACAGTCTGTTTATCTTGATCGCAGCAATCTAAGAAATGGCTTTTCAGTTCAATATATTATTGATGTTTTACATCTTGCCATAAAATTCTGGATAATTATTCTGTAATGTTTCTTATTTGTATAAATATCAAAAATTATCGCCAAGTTGTACGCTATCCTATACTACGGACTTCTTCTCCCTAATAATATATTTACTTTATTGCCAAACCGCGCCTTGTATTTCCGATATCTTGCCATCAAAAATCGCCAAAAAATTCACGTTTCGATCATTCCCCGTTTTTTGCTTTATGGGACTTTACTCCATTTAAAAGCGCTAACATTTTCACAGAATGGTAGTGCAATCACCCCTCTAAGCCATTAAGTTGAAGGGAGATGCCTATAAGGGAAAGGGGGGAGATGCCTATAAGGGAAAGGGGGGAGATGCCTATAAGAGAAAAAAAGAATGATTTCAAGAATGGCAAGGAATTTTTCATTTCTTACTCTCTTTCTTTTTGTCCTCCCCCCCCCCCTTAAAAAAAAGGAAAAACCCGGACAAAATGATTTCTCCCTCTCGCACGTAAGATACTGTCCAAACTGTAATTTCTATTTCATTGCTTAAAAATCGTCGTGTGTGAAACAAAGTTTCATTCCCCGACCACCACCCCCTTTAATTTCAGAGAGCGGAGAAATAAAATTTTGTTCGGATTTCATAAGTGAAGGCTTCCTTTCCCCATATGGCACGAAACCCGAAAACAACGCAGCTGTTTCAGCGAAAAATCTAGACTGATCTATTATATATCGATAGGATTGCTGTTTCTTGGTGAAGAAGCGGGGAAAAGTGGCATGTGGCTTGCTCTCAGGTAAACTCAAAGAAGAGATAAAAAGCGATGAGTTAGTTTTCAAACTAAGTTGATATTTATGAACAAAATTGCTATGTTCAAATAACAGAAAACTTTCTATTACTTATTACTTTTGCTCGTACGATGCATCATACAAAGAGGAAGTACAGTATATAAGCTCCTTATTCACGCTTCCTTCATTCGCGGTTTCACTATTCGCGGATTAAAAAAATGCGACCAAATTCCTATATTCGAGGCTAAAAATTTCTTTATTCACGGATCTAATAAGTACATACATAATAATAAAAGGATTCCAATTCCAACCCAATATCCTTTGTAAATGCCGTATTATGGACTAATAAAGAAAGTAAAATAGATCTTATTACAACTTTGTCTAAAGTATGTTGTTAAATGCAAACAGCAAACATAGCCGAAATCGCGAATGGAATAGGACGAGATGGGTTCGAACAGATAGAATCAAGTAACATTCAGGAATTGCTTGAATCGCAAAATGAATATCTGACTGAAACCGACTTGGAGGAAATGTTAAATTCATAGCCCATGGAAGGAGAGGCTTCAACAAGCACTGGAAACGTGACATTTCATTTGAAAAATCTTAGTGAAGGTTTAAGAATGGCAAATGATCTTTGCGATTTCTTTATGAACATTGATCCGTCTATGGAACGAAGTCTTATTTTTATTAGGTTGTTCGGAAAGTAATTTCGTTTTTTCCCGACAGAGGATTTAATTGTATTTTTCGCACCCAATTTCATACTTAAACCGCAAAATCATTTTATGTTTTAAGAGCTGATATAGCAAGGCTTGAGTGTGAAAAAGTGCAGCTGATTCTTCACAGTAGTTTTTGGATGGTGCCCTTTTAAATATGGAGAGCAATAAACAGCATTTTCGTCATTTTTTTTCTTTTTTGCTATATAAAAGGTAAAAATGCTGTCAAGCCAGAAATAAATTAGCCAATATGTGTGGAGAAGATGTGTTAACAGTACATCAGTACCAGAACTGATTTGCAAAATTTTTCCTTCAAATGAGGAGGCCAAAAACCACCTCGATCAGTTTTTTTTACAGCAAAGACCAAAACTTTTATGAGCGTGTAATCATGTTACTACCAAAAATATGGCAAAAGGTATTATACCAGAATGGCAATTTTATAATTTAATAAATAATTTATTCATTAAACGAAAATTTCTGTTCATTTTGACAAAAAAAAAAAAAACGAAATGACTTTCCGAACAACCCAATAAGAGGCAAATTGCTAATGCTACTGCTGCGTATCAGTTTGAATTGAAGGAGCTTTTAAAAACTGCCAAGCAAGAGAAAATTATAAAATTCTTCAAACCATTGCCTAAGTCTTAAGATAATTAATCAAAATGTTCAAAAACTTCAATTAAATTGACTTTTTTATATATTCGTTTTCTTTTTTTTTATTTTGTCACCTAGGAACGTATCCCGTATAATTCCATATAAATTACCATTCTATATTCACGGTTTCTGTACTCGTGGCATATTTATGGAACATATTCCCCGCGAATAAAGAGCTTTTGCTGTATTTTTAGTTTAGTTTAGTTACATTAATCTCCCATTTTAAATCAACATTAATGCTATTTTGGATCTGACCTAAAAGTATCCGACTGCGTTCGAAGGAAAAAATTAGATTTTTATAAACTATTTACAATTTTTCGATGTATTGTCAGTAATAAACTCTATAAATACAAAAAAAAATTATTTGAAAACATAATATATTTTGAGAAATAGGAAAATTGGTAGCAAGTTTTATTGAAATTTAACCAAAACGGTTAACATCCTACGCAAAATTGTACAGCAGCAATCCTATTTATCTTTGCACACAAGTTAGAGACTATTATTAATCTATTTAAAATAGTGAGATGCAAAGATGTTATGGGAAAAATATACGTATGTATGCATTTTTTTCATAAATTCACAAATTAATTTTTCTAAAAATACCTGTAAAGTAAAAAGTATCACACCAACAATACAAATTTTGGCCTATTTCATTGCCAACATCATTTAAAACACACGCTGAAATTTTTATGCGATTTTTGCGATATGTTTTTCAGATATCATGTTAACGGTGGAGAATTTTTATAAAAATTGATATTTTGAGAAAATGGAAATTAAAGACAAATTTCAGCTGAAAAATATGTTTTACTTAAAATTCACCTGGATGATAGGTCAAGCTTTCCTTTTTTATAAAATAAAAAAAAAAATTTTTTTAAATGAAAAAGAAAAGTCTAAACTACAAGAAATAACAAAAAAAAAATTCGCCGTTGTATTCGATAACCAGTATTTTCAACGTAGTCGGATACCTTAATTTTGAACAATGTTCAGATGTCGAGAAAGACATCTGAGCTGATACCACCTTTTCCAAATATCCACTAAACATCACGTTTGTCCCCAACGAATTTAATGTGCACCAGGCCAGCTTACACGATGGGTTTTCAGTGGAATCGGATCTCAAACATGAAACCCTCCGTTACCAAGGCCGACCAAGCCACCTCTAGTATTCTAGTCATTGAAGGGCCGTGGTCGCCTGGTGGTAAGGTCTTGAATTCGAAACGGAGGGCTGCAAATTCGAGGCCCGATTCCACCGAAGAACCGCCGTGTAAGCGGGTCTGAGGCAAGTTAAATCCGTTGGAGCCAAATGTCCATCCACTGGTGTGGTGTGGATGTTTGGAGAGAGGGTGCCAGCTCAGGTGTCATTCTCGTCATATGACCATGGTTCAAAATGACGAGGTCAGTCACAAAATAGCCCTAGTGAAATAGCCCTAAATGTAACTAAATTAAACTACTGTCTCCATAAAAGTATTCTGGAACTTCCCCTGCTGATATAAAAGCAGAAGATCTCACAATCACAGTGTTCTCAGTTCAGAGTTGAATTGATAAATTGGTTTAACTCTGATTCCTGTGTGTTCTTTAGTTATCTCTAAATGACAATATTTCACAAAACTTCGCCCAAAACAAAGTTTTAACCAAGAAAACGTTAATAATAGTTAGCTTTTGGGGACTAGTTGTTAATTTCTAAAAATGCGCAAGCTCTAGAATTATATTTTCTAGAATTTCAATTTCTAGAATTATTTCTTCTGATTATTCTACTTCATTTCTGACTTTGCTTATTTTATCTTGTACAACCATGAATCTGTTTTATATAATTATTATCAGTTCTAAGATTCCAATCAAGTCCATAGGTATTACAAATAACAATCCGGGCATAAAATTTAATACTTTTTCCAAACAATCTATAAAAGCCAGATGTATTTTAATAAATCATACACTGCTGACCTTTGCTGTAGCGAATTTAACTGATCTGCAAAGTACGTTAGTAATTATTAACCCTTGAAACGACAACCGAAATCTTATCAAATATTTTCAGATATAGAGTCAAGGCTTACGATTCATGTATTATTAAAACGATACAAATATTAAGCACAATTTCATTGAATTATTTTTAAGTCGTATAGAAGAATGATATCCGCTTTACACAATGTATATTATTAGAAGAATAGTATCCGCTTTGCACAATGTATATTATTAGAAGAATAGTATCGCTTTACACAATGTATATTATTAGAAGAATAGTATCCGCTTTACACAATGTATATTATTAGAAGAATAGTATCCACTTTACACAATGTATATTATTAGAAGAATAGTATCCGTTTTACACAATGTATACTATTAGGAGAATAATATCCGCTTTACACAATCTATGCTGTTAAAAGAATAGTATCCACTTTTATACAGTGTATACTATTGGGCGAATAGTATCCGCTTTACACAGTGTATACTATTCTTTAATTTGATGATATTTATCAAAATTTTGACACCTAAAGTTTTTTTATTTTATTTTTTAATATAAACAAAGTGAATAACGCTCTTTTTTCTGTTAATGGTGCATTTTTGCTTTTTTATATCATTTTATTTTTACTTAAAACAGCCGTTACAAGAAGTTTTAACTTTCTTACATTAATCTATTGCAATCAAGATTGTAAGAACAAAATAAAGATATTTATCTCTTAAAATCTATGAGCAGTCCTTCAACCGCAGATAAAGCAACCCTGTCAAAGACGGCATTTCTTCAATGAAAAAGAGTTTTAATTTAGTTTACAAACACGTGAAGTGAAACATTTCAACACAACTTTTCTACTTTGAGCGAACCAATAGAAAAACTGCTAAGTTTCGAAAGGTTATTTTATGATGAACAATTCTTAATTCATTTGACAAGAAAAAAATCTGTAAGGGTTTTTTTTAAAATAATTTCGTCTCAACTGTAACTTTGAAATTTAGTAAAATAATTATTTGATTATTCTCTTCAGCAGTTGGAAATTCGTCGAACTGCACTTAAATTTGCTACATTTCATATTTAGAAATGGTCAATAAATCAAAATTATCACTTCAATAATAAATATTATTTTTAATAATAATAATAATTTGCAATAAATATTTATTAAATATTTTTAAAAGCAAAAAAAGTTGTTTTCATGTTGCTGTCTATTAAAAACGAAAAAAAGAAGTGTTAATGTTACAAAAAAATCAATCAAACTATTTATTAATGATTTTGTTTTTGAAATATTTTCAATTGCATATCCATTTTTTAAAATTATTTAGGTTCTGAATTTCGATGAACCTATTCTATATAAATAAAATAAAATAATTTTTTACAATTATATTCGATACAAACGTTTTCTATAGGAAATAAAAACTTCTAAAACTGTTGATGCAAATAACTTTTTCTTTGGAAATAAAACCTTCTAAAACAATTGATGCAAATGACTTTTTCTTGGGAAATAAACACTTCTAAAAGTGTAATTTACAGACAACTGCATTTACAGTAAATTTTACATCTGCTGAATAATTTAAAATATCCATAAATATCAAGTTATAGTTACTTTATATTCTCATTAGATTATAAAGTAAAAGGCTCGTATAACACACAATGAGCTTGTACAAAATGGCGTAATTTTTAAGAAATCTGATGGCTGCAATTACTATGGAGATTAATTAATATTTAGGAAATTTGAGGGTAAGAAACAAGGTGATATAATCATTTAGGAAATTTGAGGAATATTATTAATTCCGTCTTTCATTCTTAGTCAAAATCCAAGTTCATACAAATAAACACTTTTCAAATGATTTCAATTGTTTGAATTTATTAATTCCACTGTGAATAACCGTATTCTACTATATTTTCGATGATATACTAAAATTCAAAATCATTATGAAAACCAGAATATTGCGAATTTCGAACTCTTTGAACTGGAGCCAATTTTCAAATGAACAAAACAGAAACTCTCCAGAAGAAAAAGAATATAATTTTTTTAAAATGATACTTTGAATAAATAATAAAGTACTAATTTAATTTAATTTATTTATCAAGTTCAAATACTGTTATTACAAAAAGTACAGAAACAGTAACAATCGGTTGAACAGATAGATTCTATTTAGCTAACATTTCAACCAATTTAATTTAAACAAAACATAACACTAAATACTAAAACTGGTTATGGTTCCGATTGCTATGTGAAAGCTTTGATTGATCAAATAAAATTTGACATTTTGAAGACTTGCTTAAACGATGTATACAACGATTTACTAGATGTATCAAGATACCGAAAATGAATATGGAGTGTATGATAATAACATAATAATGCTTTAGTAAACTAAATAAAGAAATAGTTATCTCATGTTCAGCTAAAAACAGATCTAGTGATTGTGGCGGCCATGGAAAAAGTAGACTTCTCGCCAGTATGTCAGATTATAATAATGGCATGGGACTTAAACATTACTGCAGCATTTCCATGATGTGATAAGCTTTCTTTTCTCCGTTCATAAGCGATATCATAAATAGTTGAATTATCATTATGATCTATCATTTAAAATTCAATTCTGTAGAATTAAATTAATAATAATTATTCAGCGTTGTATAGTATATGAATTGAAAAAGATGGAGGAATTAAAAAATACGATCAACACTGTGTTAAATAGCGCAAACTGTATCTGGGTAATTACCAATACATGAAATATAGTTATCCAAAATTAAATATTGGTTTATCATAAATTTTCCACCTTTCATCGAGAGCGAAACAAAAGACATTACAGTTGATATCAATACAAATATCGCTAGAAAAGAAACATTTTGAGCTGAGTTCCTAAAAAAGATTGTTGCCATCTGCGCCATTGTATTTTCAGCTGTTGCTTATTTTACGCCGTGTTTTCACTTCTATGTTTGCTATGTTTATAATCGACTTTTTATTTGATTGTTTAGTCAAATGTTAAATTTTTAAAACTTTCAACAAAATCATCACTATATGGTAGAAAAATTATGTATAAATCATAAAAATAGCTCCATCAGTCACTGGGCATATGTTAAACTTGAATGGTCGGACAGCCACAATTAGCTGAATGCGTACAGTAAATCGTGATAGATTGATCCAATTATGATCGTCTATTGCACAGAAGCTTCAAAAAGAAGCACGTGTTGTCATGAATGAAGGGACCATTAAACAGCCGATATTACAATTATTATCTGTAAATTATGAAGAGATTTAAAAAAATCCATGCTTTTAATATTTATAATGTATAAAGAATTTTTTAGTTAAAACCTTGACTTATCTTGCTATATGCATTTTGATGAATAATTTATTATCCTTAATCAATATTATTGTATGAAATACGGGGTCCATTACAATGAGCTGTTTGAAATTTTAAAACATGCCCATGTTAGGAATTGGAAATTTTCAATCTGTTTACAGCAGCAAAATACCCTCTCCATTCTTAAAAGTATGTGTGTACGAAGAACATACTTTTTATAACTTTTTCTTCAATTCTATAAAGCGAAGTGAAAGAATTAAAATAAATATCTTGTACAATGTCGACATAAATTTAATATATAATGAATAAATAAAAAATGAAATTGAAAAAAAAATTGCACATCAAATCCAAATAAGCTCTTAAAAAAAGATTAATATAAAACTCTTTTACACTGGAAATATCGGCAGTAAAATGAATTTATATTGGTACTTCTCCATTAAATGGGCACAATTAAAAAAATCGCCAAGAAGTTGCCAAATAATTTTTAGTCAGAAAAAAATGAAAAATCTCCAAAATGACGTCACATTTTCTGTATCTACACGTGGCGACTTTGTTGGCGTTTCATTCACATTGGCGACATTTGTTTTGCCATTCGCTTCGCTTAGCGACTCGACTCGCGTTTGGCTCACATTGGCGACATCTTGCGCCCTATAACGGAAAAGGACCTTTATATTAAAAGATTAATCACATTTTCTTAAGTAGGAAATCTATCTCAAAAAACGTTTCAACAGCGGTTATATCAAATGGGCCGTTTGCTTATGATTTCATTCCTGGGGATTTCTGAATATTGTAAAAAACTCCCTGATATTTGACCTAAAAGGGCAAAAAAATACTTATCCCTCATAAAAGTGATGGCCACATTAAACTAACTGCCGGCCACATCAGCAAATGCAACGCACGCGTGCATTATTAAAAAGGGATTATCTTATTGGAAGAAGCCATGCTCTTTCCCCTCATGAGTTCATACCTTATCAGCTACGAAACACTACTCATTTAACACATAACATGGTTAATCCAAAAAAAAAATTTCGCACCTTCATTCGACCCGAAATGCGGCTAGATTGCGTTACCTAATTCCGTATAGCATGGGAATGTGCCGTTTTTTTCATCACATAGCAATTTTTAATATGTTCTGTAACCTGCATAAATCCTCAAGTATTTGGAAGGGTTTTTTTCCATCTCATTTATAATATATAGGCTAAATGGCAGAAGAAATATGTTTTACTTGCTGATTAAGACATGGCAATCTTTAAGGTAATTTCTTATTTAAACTAACTGCTGGTCATATCCGCATATGAAATTTACGTTATTAAGATGGGATTATCTTATTAGAACGAGTCTCGCTTTCTAACTTAATGAATTCGCATCTTCCAAGTTACGAACAGCTATTCATATTATATTTTCTTCAGAATTTTAGTCGAACAAGGTTGATCCAATAATAGTAATTTCGCAGTTTCATTAGATATGAAACGTGACTCGATGACGTAACCTAATTTCGCATGGTACCAGAGTGTGCCTTTTTCCATGAAATAGAAATTTTTAGTATGCTGTGTAGCTAGCATGACTTCTGGGGTATTCGGAAGGGTTTTTTCCCATTTTGCCTCTAAAAGATCAAAAAAGGACTTCTATCCCCATAAAAGTGATGACCACATTAAACTAACTGCTACCCACATCAGCCACTAAAATGTAAGCTTGCGTTATTATGAAGGGATTATCTCGTCATAACAAGTCCCGCTTTCCCACTTATGAATTCATACCTTCCCAGTTGCGAAAGATTATTCATATTATACGGTCCGTCTTAATTTTCAATAAACAAGGTAGATCCAATAATAGCTATTTCGCACTTTCATTCGACCCGAAACGCGGTTCGATAGCGTAACCTAGTTTCGTATAGCACTGAAATTCGCCTTTTTTTTCTATGACATTGAAATTTTGAATGTATTCTGTTGCTTGCATGAAACCTGAGGTGTTTAGAAGAGTAAAAATCGCTGTATCCTCATAAAAGAGACGGCCACATCAAACTAAGAGGTTGTCAGATCAACAAATGATATATGCGCATACGTTATTAAGAGATTATTTTGTTTAATCAAGTCTCGACCTCCCTCTTACGAATTCATGCCTTCACAGTTATGAAAAGCCATTCATGTAATACTCTCCGTCTGAACTTTTGATGGACATTGTTGATCCAATAATAGCAATCCCGCAATTTCATTCGGCCCGAAACGCGACTCGATAGCGTAACCTGATTTCTTAAGGAATGTGACTTTTTTCATGTCATTGAAATTTTTACTATGTTCTTTAGCATGTGGGAGTCCTGATGTATTTGAAAGATTTTTTTTCCTTCTCAACGATAATATAAAGGCTAAATGATAGAAGAAACATATTTTACATACTGATGAAGATATGGCAGTCTTTAGGGTAATTTCTTAGTTAAACTAACTGCCGTTCACAACAGCAAATGAAACGTGCGTTATTAAGAGAGGATTATCTCGTTAGAACATCTCGCTTTTCAATTTAATGAATTCATACCTTAGCAGTTGTGTGTCGCAATCATTCGACTAGAAACGCGGTTTGATGGCGTAACTTTATTTAACATGGCACCCGAATGTGTCTTTTTTTCATGACATTGAAATTCTTTTCTGTAGCTATCATGAATTCTTAATTAGATTGAAGGCTTTTATTCCTTCTCATGCTCTTTGTATTATTAATACAAAGTCAAACTAGTGCAAGAACAGTGGGGGTTCCTCTATAGGCTGACCATCTAGTCGGGACATGTGTCTTGCATCCCAGGGCCCTCTGTCAAGAAAGCAGATACGAACACTTTACGCTTTGACCCTCATGGGATGTCGTGCCCCTGAGTTTAGTGTCAATGGCACAAAAGCATGATTTACATACTGACTAAGACATGGCAATCTTCAGGGAAATTTCTTAGTTAAGTTAACTGCCGGTCACATCAGCAGACGAATCGTGCTTTGTTATGAAGGGATTATAATGTTAGAACAAATCTCGCTTTCTCACTTTATGAATGCATACCTTCCCAGTTGTGAAAGGCTATTCATATAACACTCTCAATTTGAATATTTGTTGAGCAAAGGGGATCCAATAATAGCAATTCCGCACTTTCATTCGACCCGAAATGCGACTCGATGGCGTAACTTTATTTCATTGGCGCCCAAATGTGTATTTTTCCATGACACTGAAATTCTTAATATGTTCTGAAGCTTTAATGAATTCTCATTTAGATAGAAGGCTTTTCTTCTTTCTTATTTAGAACTAATATAAAGGTAAACTAGTACAAGAACACAGGGAATTCCGCAAAAGGCTGACCACCTAGCAGGGACATGTGCCTTGCATCCCCGAGCATGTCAAGAAAGCAGAAAACAGGCACTTTACACCTTGGTTCACATGGGCTGTCGTGCCACTGAATTTAGTTTAAATGGCACAAAAAGCATGATTTACATACTGACTAAGACATGGCAATCTATTGGAAAATTTCTTAGTTAAATTAACTGCTGTTCACATCAGCAGACGAATCGTGCTTTGTTATGAAGGGATTATAATGTTTGACCGCTGACCCGAAATGCGACTCGATGACGTAACCTTATTTCGTATGGCACCCGAATTGTGTTTTTTCATGACACTGAAACTCTTAATATGTTCTGAAGCTTTGATGAATTCTTATTTAGATAGAAGGCTTTTCCTCCTTCTCATTTATAATTCATGCAAAGGCAAACTGGTACAAGAACACTGGAGTTTCATTTATAATATAAAGGCTAAATGGCAAAAGAAACATATTTTACATACTAAGACATGGCAATTTTTAGGAAAATTTCCTAGTTAAGCTACTGTTGGCCACATCCCCAAATAAAGCTTGCATCCATTTTTTTTCGCTATCGAGCAGGAAATTTTTTTAAAGAAAACTTTTTTATTGATGTCTTCCAATAATATTTTCGGTTGGTAATCATTCCTTCTCTATAACACCATAATAACCGAAATCAGTTGTAGTCTAGTTAAAAATTACTATTGAATAGTTTTAATAAAAACCGTTATTTAACTAAAATTGCTCTCAATTTATGCGAAAATTACAGCACCAAACACTAGCGCACTTCATTTCTATGCTTTTTCACACAACACAAGAAAAGCGCGATTGCGTTTCGCCGCACTAAAATGACTAAACAACAACAAAAAAAAACCTCCTTTGTAAAAAAAAAAAAATGTAGTTATGCGAAACTAAATTTTCGAAATATTTTTACTTGAAAAACACAGAAACGACGCTTAACAGCCGTATCTGGTTTCGTTAAAAATTTTAAACTCAACGAAAACCAAACAATTTCCAAACATTCAAATAAAGAGTATCTCTGATTGTAGAAAATAATAACTCAGATTTAAATTTTTTTTATCTTTTTCAAAAGAATACTTTTTTTTCTGTACTGTACACTTTTTTTACTTGATATTTGCTCCGAATAATAATTCCATTCCGCCCTCAACACAAAGAAGGGGAATTTCAATTCTCTTTTAAATCTTGCGCGAGATACCAGAGAAAAGATATCGACTTTAGCAGATGCTGCCTCATTATAATGAATCCCTTGCCATTGAGAACAGCTCAAACCGGATAAAAAATAGGAATTTCCTAATTTAAAGACTTTGCGAAAAGTCTGATCCGCAATAAATATGAAAAATAACGCAGAAAAGGAAGAAATAAATTTCGAAATATTGCAATTTTATTCAAAGAATATCTAGCAGAGACCTGCATGACTCGTTATTTAGAGAAATTATTTATCCCTTTCAAGGTATCCGAACACGTTTGAAGCACTTTTTTAGAAAAACATGATTTAGACTATTGCGGGTATCGGAACATGCGACTCTTTTGATGTAAAGTTGAGACTCCTTTGTTCCAAAAGAAAAGTTAATAACTTATTATCAAAACCCTTAAAAAATAAGAAAAAATATTTTTAAGAGCCTAATCTCTCAGCAGCTTCTATTAATATACTCGTTAATTACAAATCGCTACGCTTAACATTACCTTGATGAGATAAATTTGAACTAATGTTTTGTTCTGAGAAATGAGACCCCAAGACCATGTTTATATTTCAGCCAATTGCATCTCATTTCTGTCTCACCCAAACAGCCACCGTTATATTAAACAGACTTGTGAAATGACACGGAACTCAAAATCAAGTTGGAAGAGTTGAATATCCAGAAATGTCCATATCGAGCAGCACAAGTAGACATTCTATTAGAAGAAATTCGGCGAATTGAGGCTCGCATATTCGATGCACGGAATAGTCTTCCAGAAGGCTACAGTGAGATGGGACTCCTTGGTCATGTTTATCTTTCAGCCAATTGAATTTCATTTCTGTCTCATCCAAACAGCCACCTTTAGATTTAAAAAGATGTGTGAAATAACAAGTTCACAAAGCTCAAAAGCAAGTTGGAAAAGTTGGAGGTCTAGAAATGTCCATATCGAGCAGCACAAGTGGACAACTCTAAAAGAAATTCCACGAATTGAGGCTCTCATATTCGACGCAGGAAATTGTCTTCCAGAATGCTACAGCTAGATGAGACTCCTTGACCATGTTTCTCTTTCAGCCAAATGTATTTTACTTCTGTTTCACCCAAACAGTCATGGATATAATAAAAAGTAAATTTAGAAGTCAACGAACAAATAAAATCTCCTTGACCATGTTTATCTTTCCGACAATCGCATTTCATTTCTGTCTCACTCAAAGAGCCATGGAAAGTAAATTTCAAAGTCAACGTCAACGAACAAATAAAATCTAGAGTCGTGCTTGAAACTTCAAACAACAAGGTATAAGCCAGATTTAATCAAGCTTTCAAAAGGCGTGCAAAGCCATTGCTCCCATTGATGTAACTATCAATATATGTGTTTTTATATGAATGAAGATTATTCCGTATTTAAAGTCGTGTATTATAAATAAAAAATCAAACATACATTAGAAAATACTATAATTTTAAATCGAAAATTTTTGATGACTCTTTAAAAACCGGAAAATTTTATATAAATTGTTGTTTGTAGCTCTTTCGTTTCAATAGGTTGCCAACTCCTGAACTAGGGTTTGACGGTTTTGTAAAACCAGTTTTTTAAAGTGAATTCGTCACACTCGAAAACTGGCTTTTTAAAGTGAATTTGTCACACTCGAAAACTGGCTTTTTAGAGTAAATTTTGTCACGTATGAAAACCAGTTTTTAAACTTAAAAAAACTGGTTTTCTGGAACATCTGCATCTTCCACTTCTTCAAAGAAACAAATAAATATTATAAACTTTGTCTTTTGGGACCGATTTGTCTATCAGCTGAAGACTTAAAGCGACGAGATGCCTATTTGTAAACAAGTGAAAGTATACTTGAATTTCTGTTAAATGAGCTAAAAAATTTAAACGCTGAAATAAGTTTGAAATTATTATATGTTTTAGAAAAATGGATTCAAGACAGAAGAGAAGTAGAACTAGCAACTTTTTTACTGCATATCTTCAAAAAAATTCCCCAAATAGAGAAGAAATCTAGTGTACTTTCTTTAGATTCAAAAATCGAAATTATTATGTTTTCTGGAATTATTGGGTTGTTCGGAAAGTCATTTCGTATTTTTTTGTCAAAATGAAAAGAAATTTTCGTTTAATGAATAGATTATTTATTAAATTATAAAATTGCCATTCTGGTCTAATACCTTTTGCCATATTTTTGGTAGTAACATGATTACACGCTCATAAAAGTTTTGGTCTTTGCTGTAAAAAAAACTGATCGAGGTGGTTTTTGGCCTCCTCATTTGAAGGAAAAATTTTGCAAATCAGTTCTGGTACTGATGTACTGTTAACACATCTTCTCCACACATATTGGCTAATTTATTTCTGGCTTGAACAGCATTTTTACCTTTTATAGCAAAAAAGAAAAAAAATGACGAAAATGCTGTTTATTGCTCTCCATATTTAAAAGGGCACCATCCAAAAACTACTGCGAAGAATCAGCTGCACTTTTTCACACTCAAGCCTTGCTATATCAGCTCTTAAAACATAAAATGATTTTGCGGTTTAAGTATGAAATTGGGTGCGAAAAATGCAATTAAATCCTTTGTCAGGAAAAAACGAAATTACTTTCCGAACAACCTAATATAATAACTCGAATATTTCTAAATTCTTATATGGAAACCGATTCTGATGAAGACCAAATCGAAGAAACTACTCATCAGAGTAATGCTTTTTTAAAAGAAGCCATTAAAAAATCAATTCATAAGTTTCTTGAAGACCCTGAAGAAAACTTACTAATCCAAAGACAGTGAAAGTTGAATTTCCATCATTTGAAGCAAAAAATAAAAGAATAAAAAGCTTGTTATTTGATGCCATATAAACTGTAAAACCAAACTCAGCGGCTAATGAACCAATATTTTCAATTTCTTGACAATATTGTGTCCAAAATAAGAACAAGACTCAGCCACCATTCAGTAGCTATTTTACATTTTTTAAATCTTGGAGAAATTAAAATTATTAAAAATAATATTTGATTTTTTTTTAAGTTTTCGTAATTTCGTAATAGGTATATGCAATCCTTATTTTTTATATTTTGATATTGATTTTGTTTTTGTTATTTGATGTAAATAAAATAAAATACTTTTCCCTATTCTTTTTTTTAAAAAAAGACCCGAAAACTGGTTTTTTGAAATTATTGAATTCGAAAACCGGTTTTTCAAAATAATCGGGTTTTGTATAAATCCTAATGTAGACATACACTATAATTAAACTTCCCTTATAAACAGCATCGTGCAAAGCTAATAAGTGAATGGATTGTTACGAAATTTGGCGTGTAAACTATGCATTAGATGCGCTCTCGGAATTTCGAAAAAAAATATTCTTGTTCCAAAATGTTCACTAATGAGCGCCTTTTCCGGAAAACATCAAATTTGACACAATTAACGACCAAAACGGAATACAGAAGCACTATTAACAACACTGAATAAGCATTATGAGTAATAAAATTTTTAAAAAACAAACAAACAAAAAACAGGAAAGGCTGAAAACTCCATAATGTTTCATGTGTGAAACATTACAACTGACCAATTGTGATCCGCTGTTGATCCACTGACACACTGTCCATGCACTTGAAATTTTGCAGCTGAATAAGAATGGTTACATGGAGCACATTTCCTTACATCGTCCGGGACATGATTAACAATTACTCATCTTCTGCTATTTCTTCCAAATCAGTTCCTGTTTCTGCAAACTGAATGGATTTTTCCTCCTCAAATAGCGTAATTTTATTTTTATTTTTTTCTTACCTTTACTTAATGCATTTCGATGACAAGGCGATCAGAATAGGCGATATTGTTTCTGTATTTGGCTTTGGTCGTTTATTTTGTTAAATTTAATGTTTTTCCAGAGAAGTCATCTTCTAATGGACATTGTGGAACTTTTTTTTATATATTCTGTGAGCGCATTTTGTGTATAGTCTACATACCAAATTTCGTTGCAATCCGTACACCTGTTTACGTTGCACGATGCTGTTTATAGGGGAAGTTTATTTACAACCACTCTGTACTTTAATCATATTTCTGGGTTTAAGATTTTTAAAGATTAGCAATAGAATATCAATAATTGGAATAAACATTAGTAAATTGAAAATTGGTATTTAACAGCATAAATTTAAGCAAATTCTTAAGAAACTTTAAACTGACTTCACCAAAAATATTACTCTTATGCGAACAAAATTTATACCAAAATAATCTATAATGTTTTCTATAGGGAATGAACAACAATCATATGGTTATAATAAAAAATAAAAATTTTAGAACCAATCGAAGATTTATCATGAAATTTTTATAAATTTTTAACATTATTATTAAAACAAAAAGTTGTAAATTAAAAAAAATATTCACCCAATCTAAATTCTTTTTGTTCATGCCCTAGAAAATTGTATAAAGACATATGTCACCAAATTTTATAGTAACATGATAATTATATTTTGAGTTATTTGATGTGAAGTGAGCAAAAAAATAAGTGAAAATCAATTTTGTGAAAAATGCATTAATATACATTAAATGCATAAACATGTTTTAAAAATAAATTAAGAGTGCTCATTCTTAAAGTTCACCATATTTATAGATCCTACCATCTTTCTCCGCAGCTTTTAATAATTTTAATTCTTTAATCATTTTATTTATTAATTTATTTTTGGAAATTTTTGCATTTGGCAGTGATTGCAGCTTAGATTCATACATTGTCTTTGCCGAGCTCAGCAAATGCTCCCACTGTATTTTCACTGATACACTCCAATAACTCTAAAAAATTTCAATAATCCTATAAAAACTTCTTTAAAATGTATTACAGACATAAATGCTCCTAATCTAAGGGTTCGGAGCTCAACAAAGACTTCTTAAGGTTCAAATTTCAACAAAACGCCTTTGAAACTCATACTTAAACACATACTTTTTTCATACTTAAAACTAAATTTGTGTTTGTACACATTTTCAACATGTTTTTGGTGCTTTGAATCGATGCTTCCTGTTTACCTATCATTACCAAAATATTCCTATCTTGGCTTCTAATAAACGTAAAGGCAAAAGTAAACCTGTTTTGGATAGCCCAAAGACTGCTCTATCGAATAAAAAAAACGCAATTCCATTTTTGTCGAAAATTGACTTTTTCATCGTGTTCGGATACCTTAAACTCATCCTTAGCATCCACCAAAATAAAGAAACCGCCATCTATGACTTACGTCATTAATCTATGAAGGTGAAGAAACAAACATATGTAGTCTGTTTCGAAAAGCTTTAAAAAAATAGCAGTCATCCCCCCTACCCTACTCCACTTTCCGCCATTTTTTATGAAACCAAAGATCGAACAGAAACGGGGTCTAAATGCTTTTTTTTCTCCAGGCATTGAAAATAAAAACAAAAACAACACCCTACTTCACTTTTCCTTTGTTGCCATAAATAAGGAAAGAGTCGAATTTTGCCGTGAATGGATGTGAGATTTGGAACGTAAACCAGACAGACAACCGCCATAAGATATCTATTCACGTCTGAGGTAGCGCCATTTGATTGCGTCTTTTAAACGAAACTCGTTTTTATGTGCCCATATATATTGGAGATTTTTAGTAATATTTAAAATTTTTATAGTTATAAATTTTTTTTTAACTCAAAACAAAAGGATATGATTTCAAGCAAGACAAAAAAGCATGCGTGCTATGAAATGTACTTCAAATATGTAAGAAGCCGAGACCACGAGATTTTTTTACAGTATTTTCTGAGTATTCAAATGCAATATTTTTATTTCATTTAAAAGAGCTATGCACTCTAATGTTTAATAGTTAGGGTACTTTTTCGTTATATGGGCACAAAGAAAAAATCGCCAAGTACTCGTTAGTCGGAAATAGTGGGAAAATCGCCAAAAGTGCAAAACTATTTCATATTTTTTGTAGTTACACTTGGCGAGGTGGGCCGTGGTGACCTAGTGGTAAGGTCTCAGCTTCGGAACCGGAGGGTTTCAGGTTCGAGCCTCGATTCCACCGAAGAATCGTCGTATGAGGGGGTATGTTGCAGCTAAATCTGTCAGGCCAAACGTCCTCCCGCTGGTGTGGCGTGGTGTGGAGAGGGGGGTGTCACTTCAAGTGTCGTCCTCGTCATCTGACCGTGGTTCAAAATGACGAGGTCCGTCCCAAAATAGCCCTCGTGTTAATTTAAACGGGACATTAATGTAACTAAACTAAACTACACTTGGCGACTTTGTTCATATTATCGACATTTCTTTTCGCTTGGCGACTTGACTCGCATTTGGCTCACATTGGCGATATCTTGCCCCTGTATAACGGAAAAGTACAATAACTAAATTTTAATAACGTTAGGATTTCTGATTATTTCTTTCCAGTTATTAAATTCAAGATCAGTTATGTTAAAGTTCGGTCAATTTTCACAGTTTAGTTAGTTGTTGTTACTTATAGCACTTAATAAGGCCGCTGACAGAAAGCTGTCAGCGATTTAAGTCGAAATTAGCATCCTGAAATTAGTAATTCTGATGATTACCGATCAACTCTTGGATATCAATATACATATTGTATATTAATATCCAAGTTTTGTAAAATAAAATCAGCTATAACTCCTCTTTGGACAATTCAGCCGATTATTAAGCAGAAGGATTTTTTTGACGTTTGGAACATGCGTGAATTGATTTATACAAGCATCAAATTGCTTGTGGTAATGTTTTGATCTTTATCACGACAAATCAATAACACGAGGTATCGATTCAATAATCGACGCGAAATTTCAGTGCTGAAACGTTAAATAAAAGATGCTGGAGGGTTTTTTTTTCAATATGCTAAAAAAAAATGTCCTTGAAAGCGAAATGCGTCTTCTGTAAATAGAGCCAAGAGGAATGTGCAAGCAGTGACAGTTTTAGGTGCTTTGAGGTTTTAAGTAATGCATGTTATCAACCCCTCCATTAATAAAAAGGCAATTTAGTTTCCCATGTCATAAAACGTTTAATTTTGTTCAACAGTTTTTTTATTGTAGAAAACTTTGCAAAATTAGGAACGTTTTTATTTATTTAGATGTTAATTCAAATATAAAGGAGGGAAATGGATTCCAGTAATTATTGTTTTGTAAAACTAACTATAATTATTAGTATTAATTCCTGTAATTGAAAATTAAAGCATTGATATATTATAAGTAAGTAATTAGACATAATCATATTAATTTAACGATGAATTTAATAATTCAGTATAAATACACATTACAATATTAATATTTCATAATTCTTAGAATCTACATTGTCTTTAAAAACATTCCTTAATTTGGCGAATATAGGCCTAGGCAGTCAGGTTGATGTGACTTTCTATTGAGCAATACATAGCCTCGTGTGAATCCGCTTTTCAAAGCTCATGGGATCCAAAAACCAACAGCATTTGGTTATATTCTTGCGAATTCCGATCATCGCCGGTTTATGTCGATAAGCTCCGGTTTCTTTCGAAACTCGATATCGAGAGAGCTTACTATGAATCTCCAATCTGTTTTCAATCTGTGAAGAAGAAAGTAGTCAGTATAAATACACATCACAGTATTAATATTTCATCATTTTTAGAACTTACACTGTCTTTAAAAACATTCCTTTATTTGGCGAATATAGGCCTAGACAGTCAGGTAGATGTGACCTACTATGCGCAATAGGTAGCCTCGTGTGAATGCTGCTTTAGTGAATTCAAATTGTTTTGGGATCCAGAAATGAACAAACAGCATTTGGTTATATTCTTGCGAATTCCGATCGTCCCCGGTTTATGTCGATAAGTAGAGATAAGCTCGGGTTTCGGTGGAAACTCGATATCGAGAGAGTGTATAATACATTCCCAATCTGTTTTCAATCTGTAAAGAGGAGAGGATTCAATATAAATATATATCACAGTATTAATATTTCATAATTCTTAGAATTAAAATTGCCTTTAAAAACATTCCTTTATTTGGCAAATATTTGCCATTTTGGGCCAAGACAATGAGGTAGATGTGACTCTCTATTGCTCTATAGATAGCCTCATGTGAATGCTGCTTTACATTACTGCTTGAATTCAAATCATCATGGAATCCAGAAACGCAGCAATTGGTTTTATTCTGGCGAATTTAGATCGTTGCCAGTTTATGCCGATAGGTAGAGATAAGCTCGGGTTTCGGTGGAAAAAAGAGTACCACGAGAGCGTACTACTGACTGTCCACGACTAGAACACTGCCAGACAATAATCTATGCTTATGGCGGGCATTATAGAAATATGTTTCAGAAAGGAAGGTCCATTTTGAATGGGTGGAATCGGACGAAAGTCTTGGAAGGGGGGCCCCAATCTGAATCTATTAAAAATTATTCGCTGCTTATTCGTCTTTTCGCTTTAGTTGCAGTTGCATGCGTATATATATTCGCTTGGCTTAATTCTTTTATATTTTATTAATATTTTCTTTGATTAATATTAACTGCATTTCATTATAGTGTGAATATTAGAAAAATAAATAAATTTGGAAAGGTTTCAAGCATATTTAATAATGAACATTTTACTTTATAACAGAATAAAAGAAACATTTTAATGGAAAGTATGCAATATTTACGATTAATTATTGTTTTTATGTTAAATTAGACAGATTACCTTCCGTTTTCTACGGAGAATTTAATATCAATAATTTATATAAATTTAAAACAAATGAAATGAAGACGATTAGTTTTTTGTCAATAATGATTTTACTTCTTAATTATTTTTTTCTTCTTGCTCAATCGTTAGACATACAAATAATTATTCAGTTTTCTATTTGATTTGCTTTATTCCTAGTATACATATGACGGGAATATCAGATATTTTAAATATTCCGAGTAGGAAACTGATTTTCAGCTTAGTGATTTTTTTTTTTGTTTCAAAAATTAAATGCAATAATACCTAATATCACCAATTTGGTGCTAAACGTTAAAACGTAAGGTACCAAATATCGCCAATTTGGAGCAAAACTTGTCAATGCAAGAAACTTGAATGCATTTCTACCTCTGAGAAATGATCTCTTCCAACAGTAACATGCTTCTATAACACCCGTAGTAAACATAGACGGTTGTCTGGAAGTGGTTTTGTCATGGACAGACAGTATATATTCCCAATCTGTTAGGAGGAGTTATTACCCATAGATGAGATTTCTTCTCATAGAAATTCGCTAAGAGATGCAGTTACACTAATATAAGAAACACACTGTAATTGCAAAAGAATTCTTCCACTAAACGCAGTTACAAAAATAAAAGACTCCTATACAATTCAAAGTGTTATGACAATTTAATGTGCTGCGATTAATTGGATAGGATAATGTTAATTCATCTTCATTATTGATATTACATTCTTTTCTCATTTACAATGTACTGTTCCTTTTAGGTTCAATATTAAGTCTTCCTGCGATGTTAATAGTTTTCTTATTTTGGCACATATCATAATATGTTTTAATAATAAAGCATGAAAAAAGAATTTTAAAAAGTTCATTTTTATCTTAACAGAAATCATTTTTATTGAGTATTTACCATCTGCGCATGTTGGTCGATATTTAGCAAGAGAAAAATAATGATATGTAACAAATGTTTCGGACACATGCCAAACGGTATGGGGATATCGGTATTCACCGGATTATATCGATATATGTCATCGACATATTGGTCCTTCATAGCAACATACATACTATTCAAATGTTCAAAAGAATGTTGAAACCGAATGCTTTGTGATATCCATTTTGATACTTTTAGGCAATATGGATATTTTTCTTGATGAAATACCTTTAAATAGTCATTTCAAGGATATCGAACTTGCATCTCGTGTGTCGCATGTGAGTCACAACAAATATCATTTCGGCCCAATACACATAATAGTATTTAACAAACTTTTTAATGAATATATTACATTATTTTTTAATTTGTAATTATATTTAATTATTACTATCGAACCACAGTTTTTACAATAATAAGTAATTTTATACCTTAGCCAAAAAAAGAATTGAAACGATGATTGATTGAAGGTTTTAGCCTCATTAAACGAAAAGTTTCCTTGGTGTTCTTCGATTTTTTTTCCATGGATATAGAATTAGTAACTAAAAATTTAAAAATAAAGGAAACCTTTATCCAGCTGCCGTTCACATTTAATAATAAATTTGGGACACCTGAGTATTACAAATACTTGCAAATAAAGTTTGAAAATACTCGGAAACTAGGTAAACCATATTACTGATTTCAGTAATATGTTTGAAGGCACTCAGAAATATGGCTGAAGGCACTTCCACCCGAAGGCACTTGGAAATAAATACTGACTGACTGTACTACTGCAAAACTGGCTGGAACTGTGGTTGAGTCCAACGACCCATCACCGGCTATGGTACAATTCTTTCCGAAGGAAGTGTGTCCCATTATCAATGGGAGGAGTCAGATTCCCCCACATTTATTGTACCCACCGGGTTGGCGAGATTTAACCACCATGCCGGAAGCATCTCATCCTCAATTACTAGGTGTCACCCGGGGGGGGGGGTCCGGAAAATAGGTTAGTCTTATTGCAGCATAAAGAATGTTTACCCCGAACTTAGTGGCCGAATGGTCAAAGCAAGCGACGCAAACACAAGATTTGAGGGTTCGATGCTCGGCATGGCTGTTGTATCCAAAGTATGGATTCTTAGTTTTTTTTTTTCTTAGTTATTGTTTCCTTATGTTCTGCAACATTCTAGACTTTTCTTTGTTATGTAAATTAATTATTTCTCGTATATTCTGTTCGTGCATAAAAGCTGATACCCACTAGTAGTGGGCAACTTCTCGGCCTTATAAAGTTGCAAGTCGGTACTTTCCTTCAATAAACTTGTTTGTTAGTTAAAAGCTGACGGTGTGTTTATTTAAATCTTCGTGACATTATTACTGGCCTCCGATCCACCAGGAAGGGTCACGGATAAACCATGAAACACTGAATGACCGTACCGCCGCATCAGAAATGCTGGCGGGAACTGTGGTTGAGTCCTAATGGCCAACACCGGTCACGGTACAACACTCCCCGTAGGAAGTGTGTCCCGTCATCGATGGGAAGAGTCAGATCCCCCCACCTTTATTGTACCCACTAGATTGGTGACATTTAACCAAAATGCCCGAAATATCTTATCCCCAATTACGAGGTGCCCCCTCGGGGGTCCAGAAAGTAGATATATGAAGTTATTTCCACGTTTGAAAGTACTTAGCAGAACGAGTAGTTATTTTCTCGTGTGAAAGGAAATCAGCCATTTTCAGGCATAATATTATAGGCATTCAACTTCAATAAGTTTTGAAATGAATTACAACAAAACGAAAAGTAACTAACGTACAACGTAAGAAAAAGGGTAATAGTTGAAAGAAGATAAGTGCCAGGAAGACAGAACTTCCTGTTATCTTGGTATTTTTTTCCTCTTTCCAAGCATACAATGTGTACAAGAATTATTACAAAGCGTACGGTATACTTTGTGTTCCAATGTATACAAAGAGTATGGTGAATAATTATATCTACTTAATCACTGTTTAATGTCTTGGATGCCGCAATGAATGGGCTGTTCAAGCTGCTAAAAACTGTAAATTGAAATTTCAACAAGCAACAGCCTTTAAAACAAACACTCTTCACTCGCTTACCCAATATTACTGACTAAAAACTAAAACTAACTAAATAATACAGAGCACTTGTTTTTATGTCGCTTTGCTAAGCGCATGCGCGTCAAAGTGAATGACAAATCCAGTTCCAAAGGGAGGGAAGAACGTCAGTTAGATGCAACAAAAACAGTATTCTAAATTGCTTGAAAATTCGAATTCGAGGTTTTGAAAAATCATCATGTTTTGGACCTCCCTGAATCCGAAAAACACAATTTTGAAATTATACCTATCTGTGAACAAAATTCAAAAATGCTTAGAGTCAAACAATGTCTGTCTGTCTATCTGTGAACAAAATTCAAAGATGCTCAGAGTCAAACGGATGAAATTTGTGCTGGGTCCATACACCAAATTTATTAGTTTCTATCAAATTTTGTACGAAATCCATTCAGAGAATGTCTATATGTCCGTCTGTATGAATATAAGTGAACATAATAATTACAAAACAAAAACTACCTTGATAAATAACATTTTGTACACATTTAACATCTAAAGTACAGCTTTATCAAATTTTTCATCAAATCTGCCGAGGAATTAACTGTCTTTCAGTCCCTACTTTCTGAAACAAGTAAAAGCAATAACGTAAAATCTCAAATGATTTGATTAATAAATAAAAACTGGCATGCGATCTTGTGACTATAATCGGTCAAATTTTGCCACTTTTGATTTTTCTGGTACTTGTGCATTAACACATTCGCTGCCATTAACGCTCCTGTGCGTTACAAATAATATGTTATTGTACCAAACCATCTATGTTATTAAATGATACTTTCTCTACTACAGTTAAAAGATAGCAAAGAAGGGGGCATCTAATTAGACAGATGGTTCTGAAGTCCCTTAATGTTCCTTCAAAGCAACTCTTTTGTCTAGACACTTTGGCTTGCTAGGTCTTTCAATTCAGGGAAGAGAAGAAAATCACTCAGCTCTAAGTCGAGTTCTCAATGAAGGGACAGGAAACTTTCCAATACTGTCAAAATAAAAAATAAAAAATTTGTTCAAAGAGTTGCTCAACAAACAGAGGATACTTGAATTCCAAAGTTGATCAACTGCATTCTACAATTGCGACTTTGATTATTATTCAAACAATCTATCTTCATATTCTTTTCTTAAATTATAGCTCAGAGAACTTCCATAAGATCTCCAAAGTTTAGTCCAGTTATATTAACTTCCCGTATGAAAGCAACATTAGGGCTATTTTGGGACGGACCTCGTAATTTCGAAAAGTGGTCAGATGACGAGGACGACATTTGAGCGGGAGGTCATTTAGTCATGACGGATTTAACGTGCAGAAGACTCCCTTACACACGGTTTTTCGGTGGAATCAGGTCTTGAATCTTAAGCCATCCGATTCCGAAGCTGAAACCTTACCACTAGGCCACCTCGGCTAAGATCTTCAAAGAAGAGTTAAGGTCCATTTCACATCACTAAATGCAATATTCTTCAAAGAAAGGATTAGAATTCTGATCGAAAATCGATTATGTCGAAAAATAATCATGTTTGCATATAACTGCGGCCAAGATTGTTAAGGCCCATCTCACATCACTGAATGCAACATTCTTCAAAGAAAGGATTGGAACTCTGATCGAAAATTGATTATGTCGAAAAGTAACCATGTTTACTCATAACATTTAATAATGAATTGATTTTTATCCTTATACTTGTTTTTCAAATTCATCAGGATTTAAAATAAATAAATAAAAATAAAAAAAAACCCTGCCTTTGGAATTCATTTTGCTCAAAATTAATGATATGTTTTTTCCACTCGCCCCCAAGAAGATAAATTTGTTATTATGGGCTAAAACTAATAAAAAAAATAAAAGAATAAATAAAAATCATTGCTTTGTCAGAAACTATAAAGAAATATGTCATGCTAATTCTGAAATTGGAAACAATTTCTAAACTCCACCGGTCGACTGAGAAAACACGCTAACCAGTTTATCACAAAAATATCCGAAAACGTGAAATCCTTGGAAAATTTACGATTTCTCCAGTTTCACGGCGAAACATTTCATCAAATCATCAATTTAACTTCTGCAGAAACAATTTTCCGTCATTAGTTCCATTTCCGTTTTTGCTCTGATAAAAGGGACGGATGGGGGAGGAGGGGGTGAGAATCCTGCGCTTATGTGCAGTCGTTATTCTATTCTTTAAACATTTTTCTTTCTTGAAGAAATTTATATTCATTTTTCCCATTTTCAACTCGGTGATAAATGAGAATGAAAAGATGGTGCAGACTTTTTATCGTTTTAAATGTGGAATCACTAAGTTTTACCCAAATTATCCAATTTTTTTATAGTTTAATGTGGGGTGCTCCAGATATTGAAAGGGGGAGGCAGTTTTAAACTATAATTATTCTACCGAATTCTATATATTTAATCTTTCCGCCATTCACACCACTCGTAATAGGATTCTAACCGTAACGGAGATACATTATATTCACATCAGTATTTAAAAGAATAACGAGTTTGAACTGCCATTATTCACTAAAATATGGTGATAATAAAATAGTTAAAAATAGTTAAATAAATAGTTAAAATAGATTGAGCGAAACATTTCTGAATGTAATTCTTTAAGTTAAATATCGTCACCGTTAAGTGAAATATCATTATTCGTTTTAAACAATTATTAATATGAACAATACAAAAGGTGCCCAAAAATCAACGCAAAATTTCAATTTTCTACCATTCGTGCAGTAAAGTGTTGTCAACACTATTTTTTTTTAAATCATTTGACAACTGATAGTTTAGGGCTAGTAAAAATGGAACGTTACGCAATAGTACAAAGTTGTTTTTTGTTGTTGTTGTCGTTGTTGTTAAAAGACATTTCAAAAATAATGAAAATCTGGTGACCACTATTCGAAAATCAAAGAATTGGCCCCCTAGAAAGTGCGCTTTAATACCGTTGGATTTCTTTTTATGGAGTTATTTGAAGATCTACGTCAACGAGCCGACAAGCACCTCCACAAAGAGGAAATATAACGTTGCATCAATGAAATTCGGCCACATTTAAGCAAAATGGTCATAGAAAATTTCAACAAAAGAGTGCTTATATACCAGCAAAGTCATGGAGGTCATTTTCCTTATGTGTTATTCCATGCATACCCTATCCTGTATACTTTACGATTTAAAAAAAAATATAACAATATAAAAAAAATGTGCATTTTATTTCATTCAAATCTTAACAATTTGTTCTATCGTGTAATACTCCATTTTTACTAGCCCTAACCTATCAGCTGCCAAATGGTTTTTTTTAATATGGTTGCCAACATTTACTACTTGAATGGTGTCACATTCAAATCTCGAGTTAATTTCTGGACACCTTTTAGACAGCCGGTTGATTGAAGTCTCTCTGTAAGTTGATGTCGATCTGTTGTCTGTTGGATGCCTTTGGAACCCAACTTGAATTTAAAGCGGACAGTTTCAACGGTTTTACTTTTATTGGAGAAGGTAATAAAGAGGTTTATTGTGTATAAAATTGCTAAATATTTAGTCTGGTTTGTCTTTAATACGCATCTAATTATGTGCAAAGTTTCATTTATCAGAGTCTTTGGAATTTTTAGTTATCCTGATCACATCTGCCTGGACGAAAAGGCAGACAGACTTCCCTTAAACAGATTTTGTTCGGACCTTGTTGGAAAATACAAATTTGATTTAAGGATCACATATCAAATTTCCGTATAGATCAATGTGTTTTTAAATTTTCAAGTTCACAAACAATCATAATTCCAAAAATCGCTTGCAAAAAAATTATATAAAAATTTGTATTTACCTACCAGTAAAGGTACAATGAAGATAGGGAAAATAAATAATATGGGGCAGTTGAGTTCCAAATATTATAACCTGATATAACAGATGTTATACAAGTCATATAACTGACCTCCGATCCGCCCGAAGGCAAACGGAAAAACCACGTAAAACTACATGACCAGACCGCCGCTACATCAACACTGGCGGGAACTGTGGTCGAGTCCTAATGGCCATCACCGCTTTGGTACGACCTTCCCCATAGGGAGTACACCCCGTCATCAATGAGAGAGTCAAACCCCCACCTACTATTGTACCTACCCGAGTTGGCGAGATCCAACCATCATATCGGAAGCCTCTCATCCTAAATTAAGAGATCCCCCCCAGAGGTGTCATAGATTTCATACAAACAAAACCACATGTTTCCAGGAAAACAACAACGAACACTATTCATCAAAAAATTCCGACATATGAAGGTGTCTTAAAAAAGGATCGTGATTATTTTCAATTATTTAAAATTTATTACTGCTCATGGTAACTTTAAAAGCTATCAATATAAATTTAATTTGTCTCCTTCATTTAACTGTGATTGTAATATTGGTGACGAAGAAAATGTTGAGCATGTTCTTCTTCTGTGTTCCAAGTTTGCCAGAGCAAGACAGAACCTAAGACTGGCTCTCCAAGCTATTAATATAAATTGGCCTCCAGATTTTCATCAACTTGTTTCCACTAGAACTGCTTCAAAAATTTTGTAAATTTATTAGTGACACCTGTAATCCTTCATAACTGTTAAAGTTTCTTTTTTTTCTTTTTTTATGTGTTAAATACTTACTGTAAGCCCGGTGTGATACTGTGTGATGCACGAGCATTTAATAAATGTTTCAATAAAAAATATTATTTTCAAAGAGCAAAAAAAAAAAAAAAAAAAAAAAAAAAAAAAAAAAACTTTAGAAGAAGGAGAATTGTTCTCAATTTACCTTATTTAGAAATTCCTTTCCAAGCAACAATACCGACATTGCTCATATTCAAAATCAAAATGAATTCATAGTCACGAATTTTCAAGTTACTGTATTAGAATGTAAGTCATCAATCAATACAGTTCCTGCAAGTCAAAATGGGATATTATAAAGAGGAAAATACTTTCAGATTTTCATAAATCAAGGAATTGCAAGTGCAAACATCGATCTATTAAAGCAATAATAAGCATGAAATTAATGATTGTCTTATAAAAAATAAACTAACAGAATGGCATCTTGATTATGACGCCAAGTATTCTCTTGAATAAAAAACTAGTAGCAGAAATTTCTGAAATATTCCAATTGTGCTGAAATGTTAAAACAGAATCTTTTGCCTAAATGACAAACAACCCCCAAAACAAAATATCGTTATAGAAAATGATATTGTTAATGAAACCAGAAATATAAAAGAAAAACAGTGCAGTTAAAAAAATAACGATTTATCAAATGAATCCTCCAAAATAACAGAAGTTGGCAGCAAACAGAAAAAAGTAACAACTAAGTAAGAAAATTTCTGATTTGTCCTTGAATTTAGTTAGTATAAATAATATTAAACGCATGCCACAACTCAGAAAGCTGGGCATTCCCTCCCAGTTCTAATTTCTATTAGTCCACGACAGATGCTCAAAAGTTGTTGCTCTTGACAATTACTTTGACAGTATTGCTTGAAAATTACATCTGAAGACTTGCGAATAAAATAAATCTTCCAAACATGCAGAACAGTTGCCAATGTTATTGATTTCGAATACATATATTTGCTGATAAAGAACTTTTATTAATTTGTAAGTTCAGAGTAAAACTTGTAGGTAAAAACTTTTATGAAAACTTCTAAGAAATCTTCCACACCTCCAATATTTGCTTTTCCTACGAATACAAATCCCTCAAAGTAAAGGCAAATTTTAAAAAATCGAAATATGTAACTACTAGATACGAAAAAATTTTTTTCGTCCTTGATTTTAGCTAGTATTGACAATATTAAGTGCATGCCACAACTTAGAAAGCTGGACATTCATTCGCATTTATGGCTTCCATTTGTCCACGGTAGATGCTCAAAAGTTGTTACTTCAAGTTACTTCACGAATTACTTCGACAATGTTACTTGAAAATTACTCTGAAGACTTGCGAGTGAAATGAATATACCAAGCGCGAAAAACAGTTACCAGTGTTATTGATTTTGAATCAATATATTTGCTAATCAAGGACTTCTATTAATTTGTAAATTCCCAAACGCACAGCTGCCATAGAAGAAACTTTCCACATCTCCAATATTTGTTCGTCTGCTTTTCTTACTAACATGTTACCCTCAAAGACCTTAAAGCCATTCATTTTTCCTTCCCCCTCACATCAATTTGACCCCGGGACATGTCGACCCCGAATGGCACTAACAAAACCCATGTAACAGATTTCTACATATTGGAAAAGTATTCCAACCCTCGGGCATCCGATATTTTGGAGATATACCGAATAGGTATGCCTCCCCTCTCTAGAAATGGCTCATCATTACTGGCAGTCGTCAACTGAACGACAAAAATCTGATGGAGGCAGACCCCCCCCCCTCCCGTTGCGCCATCAGTGATGGGTAAATGGGAAAGGGCCTCAAGAGAAGGGTCGGAATGATAATGCAATTACCAGATCGACGCTTTGCCCCGAAATGATTGAGAGAATAGGAAACAAAGCATGGCGTCTGCCTGTTTAAAATTCATTAATGGCCCAAACTGCTGCAGAGAACTAGAATGTCTAGCTGAAGGGAGACAAAAAAAAAAGGGTTAGAAGAGTAACACTTATTCGATGATCGCTTCTGTCTTTACTGTGAGAGGGGAAAGGGGTAAGAAAGTTATCTTTTGAAACGTTCTTTCCAATTTTTTTAAAGGATTCTTTTCTGAAAATTATCTCTCTGAATTATAGTGCAGAGCTCTTAGTGTTATCCATATTTAATGCTACAGCAACTAGCGGGGAACATAGAACTTCCTATGAGTGGCTCCCTAGATGTTTTAGATAATGCTTACAACAATCAGTAGCCTGCAGAATCAGGGAATTGCCACTGCAGGCCAATTCGTGTACATCTAAGCACGTCATTTCTCTAACGCAAGCAAAAAGGAAACGTTATCGCTGTAAAAGATAGTCTATCTTAAACCCTCGTTGAATCTAAAGATGGCGGGAATTTAAGTTAAGTGTTCTATAAACTATTCATACTCGTTGAAGACGTGTAAAAGGGTCAAGGAATTTCTGGAGAGGTTAAATACTTTTACCCCTCCATTTTTTTGATGTAAAAGTCTAAACTAATCAAATTAAGAGATTTTATTTAAGAATAAATCCCTTCAGAATATTGTGTTACATAGAGACAAGCGCTGATTGGAACTATTAAGAGATATTTTTAAAAATCTGATATGATTTTGAGTTTTGAAATTTTTTTTAACAATTAGAGCATTAATTTCAGAACTTAGTTTAGTTTAGTTAGATTAACTTCCCATTTTAAAGCAACACTAGGGCTATTTTAGGACGGACCTCGTAATTTTGAATAGTGGTCAGATGACGTTCAGACTTAGAATGGTATTTAAAGCAGATATGAACAATGACATTTTTAGAAATACATAGTCACTTGTTCACCGACAACTAAGATACCCGATAAGTTGAGTTTAGTTTAGCTGAATTAACATCCCGTTTTGAAGAAAAGTAAGGCTATTTTGGTACTGACTGCGTAATTTTGAACCGCAGTTAGATGAGGATGACACCTGAGTTGCTACCCTACCCTTCAAACTTCCTCACTATTCAAAGAAAGGTCACATGGCTCGTTTATGTAATGAATGCCAGACGTTTCTGCATTGGAATCGGGTTTCTGGCATGGAACGCAGTTGAGATCTTACCACTGATTCAAAGTGAAGTAGAATGCTTGAATCTTTGAATCAAACAGAAATGTAATTATTTTAAAAACTAATGAATTTTTTAAAGAATTTATTTAAAAGGTGAGGATAAAGTGAATTTATCGAATTTATATTATTTCCTCAGATTCTTTACTTTGAAATCGGTGCCCTCTTTTTATTATGTGAGAACATGATCCTGTTTTCGTTAGGAGTTTTTGAATAATTGTAGGCAATAAATAATTGAAGTTCAAAATGTGAAGGCTATAAATTGTTGAAGTCTCAAAATGTGAAGGCAACAAATTGTTGAAGCCAAAATTGCGATTTATCCCTTTTATCATGTGAGAACATGGTATTGTTTTCGCTGGAGGTTTTTGGAGTCTCAAAATAGGAAGCCACAAAATGTGTAGGCAACAAATTGGCTACTTGTCTTTTTCTTCCTATAAGCTTGTTTAAGTATAAATAAATTGTTTCATGTGTGTACTGAAGCTTCCTGTTTTTATTGAAAGGGATTATTTGATATTTCATTTAGCTACAAAATTTCGACACTCATGGAATTACAAGACATAATATAAGAAATAGATTTAACAATTGCGTCTTGAATCATTACGCCGATTTAAAAGTAACGTCTTTAAAGAAGATAAAATTAACGTTAGTCACATAGTTATCAATTTCCAAATACTGATTTTTATGACAACGCTTTACTCGTATTTTATATTTTAAGACAAGGTGGCTAGACTTTTTAGCTTCTATACAGACCTTTAACTGAATAGGCGAAGTGGTGAATATTAGCTAAATCTGGTTAATTAGTCAATAAATGAGGCAATAAACAAGTATATTGTTAATTTATTTAATCAATAAGTGGTAAGGATACGGATGACATATTTTGCTATCATTTCTACTATTTTTACATGAAACATGGCTAAATGTTATATTCTATAGAAATAATAGGAAAGGAAAGGTCTTCGGAGCTTACCCTTTTAGACACTAAGTATAGTTTCTTTTTAGTGTGAATGATCTTGTAATTAGAAGGAACACATCCATTTTCTGAACTAAATTAATCATTCTAGCATTATACAAGAAAGTCTCCTGGAGCTAACCTTTAAGCAACAAATATAGCTTCTTTTTAATATAAATTACCTAGCAAGTAAAATGAACAGAACCATTTTCTGCATTGAATTAATCATTTTAACATTACATACTGAAAGTCTTCAAGGCCTAACCTTTTAAACACTAAATATAGTTTCTTTTTAATATGAATTATCTAATAAATAGAATGAATAGAACCACGTTCTGTTTGAATTAATCATTCTAGAATTACATAGGGAAAGTCTTCAGGTACAAACCTTTTAAGCACCAAATTAATTTCTATTTACTTTGAATTTTTATGAATTTTCTAGAAATTAGAATAAACATAAACATAATCAATAGCATTACACGAGAAATAGCCATTTTGCAAATAATGACAGATACTCAAGAAATAAATGCATAAATTTCTGCTATAAAAATTCCTTATAAATAAATATGTAATTAGTACAAAAGTGCATGTTCATCATGTTTAATACCTGGAAAAAAGGCTTTACAATATTTAAAAATGAAAGTTTGCATTTAAAATTGCGAGAAAGTTTTTTTTCTGTAACAGCAAAATATGAATATGAATAAAATTATCTGTAAAAAAATAATGCTAGAACTATAGAGCAAGAAAATAAATGTCAGAATTTAGATCGTTATTTAAAAAATAAGGAACTAAACTTTAAAAAAAATCGAGACGTTTTCGGTTAATCTCCTAAGCTCGATAGCTAGAAAGTTAAGAATAAAATTGAAAGAGATTTTATTTGTTAAATAATTTCTACATATATGATACTTCTAGATGAAACCGTCATATTAAAATTTATTTTTTTACTTTTTATTATCGTTGTCGAATGCCACCACAAACTAAAATGTATTAGTTCGATAAAATTGCTTTTGTTGATAACCATCACTAATCATGGAAAAAGCAAAATATCACGTTTTAATTTATGAGGTGTTAAAAACTTAGATCATAAATTTTCTTCCCTGTATAAACAATCAAACTTGAAAAGATTTTTTTCGTCTGAATCATATACTGATCACCTACGATACTTCTGTGCCTATAATCTACATAAAGCGATTGAATCACAAAATAAATAAGAAGTTCATTTTAATGAAATATTTGACCAAAGAACAATCACAAAAAGAGGAATTGCTGATTTTATTTCCCATATCCATCTCTTTTTCAATTTTAATCGCTGAAAACGTGAGAACAGTTTGTCAAAACAAAACAATTTGGCTGTGGCAGCTGTGTCAAATAAATCCAAACTAGTCAAAACAAACTGCCAGATAATGATAAATTTCAACTCCGAGCGACGACGAAAGAAAATAAATACATTACTTGATTTATTAATGCATTATGTGTGAAGAATTTATATGCCTAGAAAATTTACATTCAATAAAAGTCATTTCACACGAAACTTTTTTAGAATTTAAAACAATTGGATTATTATAGAAAAGAAGAATTTTGTCATTTTTTTATCGCTTTGTATATTCTAATTATATAAGATGTTACGCATTGCATTTGAAAATAGAATAAAACAGATACATGAACTCAATAATTCTATTCAAATGTATAAACGGATAAGAGTGTTTGAAAATGTTACGATAGCAGGAACCATAGCTTAACTGTGTTACTATTTATTTGTAGTCATAGTGAAAATGCGGCATTCTTTATCGGATGAATTTGTGCGGTTTCTTTAAAGAAATGTGTCCAGATCTATAAAGCGAGCTTTAAGTCAATAAACCAGTTGTTAAATGTTCGCTTTCAATAAGCTCTTTATGGCAATCCTTTCAATTGGATTATCGTTTTTATTTCAGCTCGAGTAAACAAATACATACGTAGAAAGATAAAAAATGAATGCATGCGCATTCGTTCGAAACAGAGATATTGTCATTTCATTCATGACTTTAGTTCGCTGGCTGTGTGACCAAATCCAATATAAAAGTGTAAATACGAATCCATTTTGGATGAGGAAAAAAGTAAAATAGAATAAAATAATATTTGGACATCTTATATAATAAATTTAATAAAATCCTTTTCACCCTCTTTTAAAATAAAACCACTGTAACTGACTTTCATTGTCTTTAATCTGTTAGCTGTTTTTGACGAGTATATTTGTCATGGAAAAAGTTCAACATTTTGCATTATGACGAGTTTATTTGTCACGAGTAAAAAGTACAGACAATTTGGCAGTTTGAATTACAATTTTAGTAAACATTCAAACATATTCGTATAGTTCAGACTGTTTAAAATATTTTGAGGTCAAGTCGAAACCAAAAGAGCAAATAAAAGATTATTATGCGTTGTACCAGGCTTTCACCCTCTTTTAAAATAAAACTACTGTAACTGACTTTCGCTGTCTTTAACCTGTTAACTGTTTTTGACGAGTATACTCGTCATGGAAAAATGATGAATCAAGAACGTCATGGATCTTGTTCTGATACAATGTGCTCACTACCATTCTCTAACAGCAAATTAAAATAGTGAATTAGTTTGCTATGTTTAAATGCCTTTTCTTTTTCTTTTTTTTTTCATATGCAAAAAAATATATGTTAGTTTAAGCAAATAAATAAATGTCATTATTGAAGTAAAAAAATAAGTCATTTCGCCACAACCTAATTTCATATTATATTTACTCTACTTTTGATTCTGGCCGCGGTGGTAAGGTCTCGGCTTTGGAAACAGAGGGTTTCAGGTTCAAGTCTCGATTCCACTGAGGAAGCGTCGTGTGTGGGGGGTTTCTTGCACGTTAAATGTTTCAGGCCAAACGCCCTCCAATTGGTGTGGTGTGGAGAGGGAGGTGCCAATTCAGATATCGTTCTCGTCATCTGGCCGTGGTTCAAAATTAGGAGGTTCGTCCCGAAATAGTCCTGGTGTGGGTTTACAACGGGACGTTAATATAACTAAACTAATCTAATCTGTGTTTGACTCGTCATTGATAATTTTTTGCGACACAGTTTAGATACGCATTTTCCGAAGAGGTCGAATGGTGAATGTTGAAAATGTCGCAAAATATTGAATTTTAAAGACAGACCCCACTTTAAAATTATATTTAATCCTGCCATTAATTTAATGCTGTTTTTTTATGAGTTGGTGTTAATCTAAATAAAAACTGCTTCTCATTAATATTCCAAAATGGTCGAAAATCATCTTAATTTTTATTTTAAAAGCTTGATAATTTATTTCTCCCTATTAGCCCCTTAACTATTTTTCATTATTATAGCTATTCAGATGGCACTTTTGTGTCAGAAATCATCTAAAATGTAGATACCCATGAAATGTTTAGCCAAATCTGTCAAAGGATTGATCGTCTGTCGGTCTTTTCTTTCGTGTGTATAAAAACGCAACGATTTAAATCCACGAAATTCGCTTTCTATTAACATCAAGTTTCCTTATTAATATCAAATGTGTGATTATTTACATTTTAAAGCAAAATTTTCTTAATTATATGCTCAAATATAATGATTTTGATATATTGCTCGAGCGCTTTTCATATATATTTCATATATTGTCAAGACATTTCATATATTCGTATAAAAATGCATATAAAACCAAACTTTTCTTACTTTTTCAATTAAGAATCCCAAAGATGCTTGTGAATTATGAGTTATTTATGCATCGAATTTCAGTTTATAAATTTGAAAAGCGATAAATAATACCCATATTATTCAGGTTTACAATAGTTCATGGATTAAACAAGTAAAAAATCAACAGAAAATATTGCATTACAAAAAATTTTATTGCATAGCTGTTAAAAATTAATAAACTCCATTTTATTTCATAAAAATAAATTGTGATATGATATCGGGTTTTATATACATTTTCAAATATATGAAATGTCTTGACAATATATGAAATATATATGAAAAGCGTTCTAACAATATAAATATCAAAATAATTATTTTTGATCATATAATTAAGAAAATTTTGCTTTAAAATGTATATAATTACACGTTTGATATTAATAAGAAAAATTGATGTTAATAGAAAGCGAATTTCACGGATTTAAATCGTTGCGTTTTTATAGATACGAAAGAATAGACGGACAGACGAACAATCCTTCGACAGATTTGGTTAAAAATTTCATGGGTATCTACATTTTAGACGAATAATATGTGTATAGCATTTTATATACTTAAATCTTTACGTTTTGTTATAATAGAACTCACTTATACTCGAACGATCAAATAGATTGATTCCGCTCAAAATTTGTTACAAATCTACAAATTTTATCTAAAACTCACATAATAAATTTCATCTATCTAGCCCAACACGTTTTTCAGGTATTATGTTCACAGGCAGGCATAATGATTTACAGGCATACATATTGTGTGTGTGTGTGTGTGTGCGCGCGCGCGCGTGTGTGTGTGTGTGCGCACGCGTGTCAGCTCAATCTACGTATTTTAAATTAATTCGTTTGTACAGCATTTGCGTCTTATACCTTATGGAAAGATTGCTGAATCCCCAATGTAAAATATGCACTGAGAAAAATACATTTTTCAGTTCTGTACATGAAATGATATGCATTCAGACTCTTCAAGAAACTCTCAAAAAGATTAAAGAACAAAGACTCTTCAAAAAATTTCTTCCTGGTATTGAGGAAAGTGAATTTTGAAATTTTGTTCATGAGATGACATGCATTCACACTCTTCCAAATTTTATAATCTTCAAAGAAACTCAAAAAAAGAGTCTTCTTTCAAAAAAAGAAAAACAATTCTTCCAAGTATTGGGGAAAATGCCTTTTCCAGTTTTATATATGAAATCACCTGCATTCAAACTTTCCCCCCCCCAAAAAAAAAGAAAAAAGAAGAAGAAGAAAAATATCTTCAAAAAAGTCATCCCAGTATAGAGAAAAACAAATTTTTCAATTTTGCATATGAAATGACATGCATCTAGACTCTTCAAAAATTTAAAATCTTCAAAAAAAAAAATGAAAGAAGAACTAACAATGAACTTTTCAAAAAAATCTCTGTACTCTTCCGGAAAAATTCCGACTCTTCCAAAATTTATACTCTTCAAAAAAGACTCCGAAAAAGAAGAAAGTACAAAGACTCTTCGAGAAAAATTCTTCCAAGTATTAAGAAAAATACATTTTTTATTTTTATTTTTGTAATAGATGGCATGCATTCAAACTCTTCAAAAATTTATATTCTTCAAAAAAAAAAAAAAAAAAAAAAAGAACAATGACACTCGGAAAAAAAAAACTCTTCAAAATATAGAGAAAATGCATTTTTCCAATTTTGTATATAAAACGACATACATTCAGACCCTTACAAAATTTAAATAACTCAAGAAGAGCCAATGTACAATACCGAACACACTTGTCAATTTTTTCTCCATATAGTCAATCACAACTTTAAACCACTGGAAAGGAATAAGTTATTAAAAAGCAAACATATGATTAAATATATGTTTACAGAAGCCTATTAAAGAAAAGAAAAATAGTTGCTGAAATTAAAATATTTGATTAAAACAAATTTTTTTGAAAAAACATACAACTTTAGTATAAAATCTGAAGAATAAATATTTGCTAATGGAAATTCAAGAGCCGATATCCCCTTAAAAGAAAATGGATTGCAACACACAAAAACCTATAAATTTTTCCAAACACCGGCTGAATATCTTCACCACAAAAATCCCATTCTTTTCTATGGCTTCTTCTGCCCCAATAGGAGCGTGCTATCGAGCTAAGAGCGATAAATAACTCTCTGTTTGAAATGTAACAACAAAGGGGGTTGAACGAGGAAATAGGCGAAATCAATTGGTTTTGGGGAAGGAAGCAACGTCCATTGGAGAATAAAAAGAATTGCGACGAGAGAGAACGTTTCCTGTTCATTGCATCTTTATAGAAAGTGGTAATATTTAAGAAAAATAAAACTATCTTTTCATTCAATAACTGGTTCACTTGAGAATTAAAATTGACTAAACAAACCGAGCCATGTATGCTTTTCGTGATTCAGTGAAAACAATGTTAGCTTTCAATTAAAAAATGAAACTTTATACTAAAATGTAAACATTTTTTTCCTAATATATAGCTATGCATATTGTTTGTATTTAATTTCCGCTCCTCTAAGAAATTATCTTGCGCTAATTTTATATAATGAATTAGCAGAGGCATAAATATATATATATTGTTGTATAAAAATTTGTATTATTGTATAAAAATTTGTACTTCACCATCGTAACTGGGCTTTTTAAACCTATTCCACAAAAATATTTCATAATTTTAAAAGAATTTGTACATATAATAATCTAAACGTCTAATCTAGAAATGATTTTTTTTAGATCTAATATTTCTAATAGGAATAAAATGAACGAATAAATCTTTAATTAGCCGGCGTCCTGGCCAAGAGGTAGCGTGTTTTCCCCGTGATCTGGGCGTTCTGGGGTCGAGTCCAGGTTCGGGCATAGTTGTTCTATCTGTGAGATGCGTGAACGAGCCCCCCCCCCTGTAAAAAGGGGTTGTGCAAGCGAATGTGTGTGTCATCTTCATATGAGCTAAAAGTCAGACTTCTGCCCTCTGTGTGCTCAGGGGTCTTTACCCTCAGGAGCTACTGCACTCCCTTTCAGTGGAAACACGGACATGACATCATCAATCTTTCATTAATAATGAACAGAAGAAAAGATAGTTAAATGCAACTATTTGTAAATTTTGAATGAAATAATTGAAATCAATATGATTTTACGCCCAACTTCTACTTATTTACTAGCTGCCTATGGCTACCAGCTGTTTCGCCTGGAATATCAGCTTTTCTTTGCTTTAAATTATATGTTCATTATTTTTCAAGAAAATATTTTTAAGTATTAAAACTGCTGCGGCCTTTTTGATATCCTTACACCTATTCTATTTATTGTGTACCTGAGCCATCTTACTAGAATCAAGTTCCATAATATTTCAATACTATTAAAAACCTAACTGAATGGATAACCTATTTTCTAAATTTCGAAGTACTGCAATTTCACTTTTATATTCCAAGTGTCAACTGTAGATATATTGAGGAGCAGAAACCTTCTTCATCGGTTTCAACAATAGAAGAAAATTAAGTTATTAAATAGCTGATAAAACAATGAAACCGAACCAATGAATTTCAGTTCAACAATGACCTTAAACTAACCTTGAAAATTATACGGAAAAAAAAACCTCCAAAATTCTCCAAAACTTAGGAAAAATTTTCAGTGCGATTAAATAAGTATATTTATAAAGACAAGCTTTTTAAATGTTAAAATTGTGTTAAAGTTAGTTTGGAGCAATTACATGCTCGATAATTATTTCAGGAAAATGCCAAAACTCCGCTTAATTTTTAATTAATTAAAAATTTTAAATAAGTCCCTTTGAGTTGCACATTACAGCCCGCCAAAAAGCACGTATGCCAAATTTGGTAGTTCTAGATTTAACAATCTATCTTGATGATTGCCAACACACAAACACATATCCACACTTTCTCTTTTATTATTAGTACAGATTATACAGAAAGTTTTTTGAAGAGTGTGTTGTCAATGTTTTCAAAATTGAACTTGAAGTTAGAATTAATAGCTTAAGACGTTTTCATCAGTATAAAAAAGACGTTTTACAAGTTAAAATATTAATGTACGTCGTTTTCTTACAACTACAAAAAAAAATACCAATCAAAAATCAAGGTCATATCTGCTAATAATGTAAGACAATGCATATGCTAATGCTTTATAGGAGATACTATTTCATCTAATTTAGTTTAATCTATTTAATCTAATTTTCATTTTTCATCTATTCATCAGATTTAGTGCAGATATACTATGGAGGATGATAATATGCAAATCGGACCGATTTTTAAAAAATTACAATTTTGACTAACTAATAACCAATCAAAATATTGTTTTATGTGATAACTCTTTATCATAACTTATTACTTGGGGAAAATGACTCTTGTATAATTTAAAAATTAATTTCATATTGTATCAATTTAATTGTTGTACAAAAATTTCCTAATGTTGGTTACTTTTAAATATATTTTTAATATAAATTTCAACCATAGGTTTCATTGTTACAATGAAACTCAAACTGTTTTTCATTTATTCATCAAACATTTAATCTCGGGATTTTTTCCTATTGTTGTAAGTTAAAAGGAAAAAGGATTCTATTTATTATCGGCGCAGTTTATATGAGGATTCAGAAAATCAAATTACATTACCATAAATCACATTGGTTAATTTCAAGTAGGTTATCCAAATATTTAATGGCACTATGATGTCATGGAACTCAATTCCATTAGGAAGGTACTCACTAAATGGAGCAGGTTTAAGACTAGTAAAATGAAACGGCTGTTATGCCTATTTCTGTATAATATTTAAAAATACCTCCTGAGAGAATCATGAACATCATGATACGAATAAAAAATTAATTTAAATCATGGATAAAGAATATTACTGGCGTAAAAAATAAATGTAAACAACATTTGTAGAAAATGAAACCAAATCCATGAATAGAGACGCATTTAATTCATATAATTCTTGCGTGAATGTAAATTGAATACAATTCATAAAGACGCCCAAACTTATTGATCAAAGATTAAAGCTTCCCAAAAAGCCACCGTGGAAAAACATAAAATATTCCACTCTGTTTCATATTTCTAGATAAATTACTCTCTTCTCTGAATATATTTTTGTAATATTTCTTTAAACTTCCTCTCAACCAATAAGATACATCGATTTTTCATTTTAAATAAAATTCTCAAATGTGATTTATGTTTATTTCTCCTAGAACTGGTTGGCAATTCTCGTCAACAAATCGTAACAAACATTTTTGATGTTATAGCTTTTATTTCCTTCTTTACATTATTTTAAATTTTACTCCAGTTGAGGATTCCATCTAGAAATCGTTGTATTAAAGCTATAAATTCTTTCTCTTTCATATCTGAATGGTTTCATTACAAAAAAAAATTGAAAATATTTCATTCTTATTTAAATTCCGAGTTCATTTACGGACAATTAATGAATGAAATCATCGCATAATGATATTATGGACCATTCTACGTTATATAAAATAATGCAAAAGGAAAAATTCAACAACAAAGAAATTTATTTCTCTCGACTGCATCTTCTTTATTCAATTATTGGAAGCATCATAGCAATATTGTGAAGATATAACTTATATGCCTTTCGATAATGAAGTACTGAAATTTTTTAATGTATCAGAAATCACAATCTCAAAGACACATGTTTAAGCATATCATACTATTAAGAAAGCAAATGGCGCCCAGAAAACAGCTATTCTCTAGTTATAAGTTTAAAAAAGAAAAGAATGGCTTAAATATTTTGTGATTATTACGCTTCCCAAAACTATTGGTCATGGGTTATTCCTCTACCTATATTTAGTACTGTATTGCTACTGCATGGTTATTATAATTGTGCTGTCACAATTTCTGCTTTTTGAAACAACTTAAGAACCATATTTGAAGACATCTTTTGTATTTGCTGAAAATTATTATTCTTTTCTAGAATCTCCAGATGCTCATAATTATACATAAAAAGGCTTGAAATATTTACTTCATTTGCATGAGCACAATTACACAGTAGAAAAAGCAAATGGCGTACAGGAAACAACAGTTCTCGAGTTATGAATTTTTTTTAAATGAAATAATAATATAAATACTGTATCATCACTACTCTCCTCAAGACTATTGGTCATGGATTATTCATTTGCCCGTACTAAGCACTGCATTGCTACTGCATGATTTTCCTAATTATTCTGTAGCAATTTCTACTTTTTAAAACAATTTATAAACCATATTTGAAGTCATCTTTTGTATTTGATGAAAATTATTCTGTTCTAGAATCACCAGAATCGCATAATTATACATAAAAAGCTTAATATATTTATTTCCTTTGATGCACGAACATAAGTGCAAAGAATTATGCTTCATGGCCATAATTATACAGTAGAAAAAGCAAATGGCGCTCAGGAAACAACAGTTCTCAAGTTATGGATCTAGAAAAATAAAATAATGCAATAAATATTTTCTCATCATTATGCTTCCTAGGATTATTGATCATGAATTATTCCTTTGTACATACATCGCACTGCATTGCTACTGCACGATTATCATAATTGTGCTGTCGCAATTTCTACCTTTTGAAACAACGTACAAACCATATTTGAAGGCATCTTTTGTATTTGATGAAAAATATTATTCTATTCTAGAATCCCCAGAATCGCATAACTATACATAAAAAAGTTGAAATATTTACTTCCTTTGGTGCATGAACATAAATGCAAAGAATTATGCTTCATGGACATGATTTTACAGTAAAAAGCTACAGAAGTCTTAGGATAACAGTTTCTGGCACGTTGGAGAGTATTTGGTTTTAAGTATTGAATATAAGAATAATAATCCCATAATATTTTTTGAACCTGAATGAATGCCTTAAAGTTCTGAGTATTTCCCCCTGACTCAAACAGAATTGAAATAAGCTTCCCACAGCTTAAAGTGTGGATTTCCACCTGCAAATATAATTCAAGAATCCATAACGAGGCGTCTAGATGGGGGATATGGAAATCATCAAGCAGCGTGAGACGAAACTAATTAATCAGAAAGCTTTTTAAAAACCAGACCCCCATCAGACAAGAAGGCCTATATTTCAGCAGCCATGAATGCTATGTAGAAGCAATTAATGTTTGTTTTTTAAGAAAATGTTGATCTGCTTCCCAAAATCACAGCAAAGATGAGAGAGATTCGGCATTAAAATACAGCAAAGCTGCATTTCAGAAACCGTGGTGTTTACGCAATCTAGCAAAAAAAAAAAAGAAAAAAGAAAAAAAAAATTAGCGGCCAACTGTGTAGAAGCTGAATAATGATTAGTCGAATTGCAAAACACACACGCCAGTTCTAGGAATGTTTCATGAAACTATCAAAGTTCACAGTGCTTCAGGTTGTGCGAGGCTAAATCCTTCAAAGACTTTGACATTGACGCAGTAGGTGTTTTCATGCTTATTTTTTACAGGAGTTATATCATGAACGATGATTCATCGCTTAGTTTTTTTTTTTTTTTTTAACATAAAAACTTTCAAGCATTCAACTCACCTAAAAGGAAGAGGGAAGAAAACGACTTTTTCAGTAGTTCTTCTCAGTTGCAAAAACAACTTTATTTTCAAAAAAAGTTTTTTAATGCTGCAGATGGCATCCATTAACACCTGCTTTAATTATTCCAACCAATAATATTCAGTGTTGTGTATAAGATAATTGTATGATAGAAAACTTAACTCATAAATTGAAAATTTCGAATTTATTTCTGTCTCATTTAACTTAGCAAATTAAATTTTCATTCTGCCTAAATAGTTAAAATTATTTTATTATACAAAATATTTTTAAGAAGAAACATAAATTTGAAAAGAACATCTTATAAATTACTGCGGAGCTTTTATTGTAAAATAGAGATAAATATTTTTGCTTATGTTATTTTATGCCTCGCAAGGATTTTTTTTTTGGTGGGGGTGGGGGTGAGGGGGTAGCATAATACTTTGCTTGAGCAAATGTAGTTTACACTGTCGATCAGTGGGGACTTGCATAACGTACTTTTAAAGGTAATTCTACTTACAACAAGTTAATTAAAAGATAAGGCTACCTTTTTTTTTTCGCGAGAGCTAATACCTTTTTTTAATTAGCATAAAGGAGTATTAACAAAATAGATTAACTTTTTTAAGTTAATTTATTGATTTTCTCTCCTTTTTACTTCATCATCGTCATGGCCACAGAACAGCTTTCTTCGGTTTATTTCAAATTTTATGCTAAGGGTCATATTGATAGAAGAATATTTTCATTAATATTAAATAATTTAAATGAATACGTCGTGTATTTTTTGATAAATAAAAGTAAATCTGCACAGCTTATATATTGCAAGTTTCATCATTTTTCAAATATGCTAATGTCACTAAAGAGTTTTTCATTGAAATAATGAAAATTAATTTGTGCGTGTGCGTGTGTATGTGTGCGTGCAGCCTATTTTCAAATAAATTTGTGGAATGGGAAGATAGAAATTTAAGCAATATTTAGGACTTATTCCTAACAAAAAGATTATTAAATTCCCAATATAAGATATATATTTAGAAAAATGCATTTTTTATTTTTATATATGAGATAACATACATTTAGACTTTTCAAAAATCGATACTCTTCAAAAAAACTCCAAACAGAAAAAAAGAATAAAAACTCTTCAAAAAACATTTTATGCCTAAAAACTTTTCTGAAAGATATTTAGGACTTTCTGGTACAATATTCGAGTTGATGAAATTCTTTGAATCCCCTTTCTGGTTAAATTCTGAAACCTATACTTCAGTTAAATTTAATTTCCATCTTGAACTAAGATGGCATCAATTCTGAAGTTAGCTGTGTAATCTTGAGTATTGGTTGAATGGAAGGGGTAGCGGTTATATCCTCAGCCTTTCATCAGCTGCAGGGCTTGTCGCCATGAAGAATTTGGTTTGCTCCAATTCAATCAACTCAAGCGTTAACTCACTTCATTTACTGACAAATTTTGGCATCGATATATCATTAAAAAGTAATTTTGTATACTGAATTTGGTGTGCACCAGACCTAGATTCACAGGTCTGCAATTAAATCTTGTTGGAATCCTTTGGTTCCAAGGCTGAGGGCCTTACCACTAGTCCACCGTGGTTCCTCTGAATGTTTGAAAAGTGAAACTCAGCATAATGATAGATTCAAACAGTTCCAGCTATAACTCTCTAGATTTACTGACAGAGTTTGTCACCGATATATCTGTCAGAAATCATTTAGTTTGAAGATTCTGGAGAGCACCAGATTCAGATACACATTTCTACGATTAAATCTTGTTGGAATCCTTCGGTTCCAAAGCTGAGGGCCTTACCACTAGTTTACCGCGGCTCCTCTTAATGTTAAAGAAGTGAAACTCAGAATAATGATGGATTCAAACAGTTCCAGCTGTAACTCTCTAGATTTACTCATAGAGTTTGCCATCGATATATCTTGAAGAAATCATTTAATTTGAAGAATTTGGAGTGCACCAGATTCATATCCACAGCTCTGAAATTAAATAGTTTGGTTTCGAGGCTGAGGGTTTTACCACTAGTCCAACGTTGCTCTTGTTAATGTTCGGGAAGTGAAACTGAGGAAAATGATAGATTCAAACAACCCAAACGTTAACTCACCAGATTTACAGATTTTGACATTGATATATTTGTAAGTAGTCATTTTGCAGGCGACTTTGGTCATTGTTTAAATTAACCCGATTTTGATTCAGCTACAACCAGGCAGTACTTTGGTTTAATGGATATTACGTAAGTGACATAACATTTCTAAACCCATTACAATTTTTTTAATTCACTAGCTAAAATATATTCCTCTGTACTTTCTCACGAATTTCGAACGTTAGTACTTTTTTTATGCTAATCTTCGAATCGCTTTCGGTTTCGCATCAATTATTCTTTAACCATCATGTGAGACTTCACTAGAACAATGGAGTGAAATCATTTAGAATTTTATGAATGCATTTTCATTCTAAACAATAGCATTGCTTTCTCAAAGAAACTTCAATCAAAACTATTTTTCGAAGTCCTGAATGTTTTCTTCTTTTATTTGTTTTTTAACATACATACCAGGCATTTAATGACGCGTTATTTCTCTAAAAGTAGTCATATAACATTTCTTCGTTCTGCTAAGTTTGTTGAGGGAAAAGTGTAGAGAATGGGTTAAACAAATTTTGCTCATTCCTGGAAGTAGGCCATTTAAACATTTTTGGAAGAAGGATTAAAGGATGAAAAAGCAATGAGGAGTACTATTTTCGTCTTTAATCAGAACCAAGGACCTGCCCAATCAATCATTGATATGAAAAATGACTCACATATCATGTTTGAGTTCGTAAGTGAGGAATGTCAAAACATGTTGACATTGTTTAAAAAGAAAATGCACATTATTTTAATAAATAAATTAACAGAAGCTAGCTGTACTTGCGAAGTTATGATGCTTAACTTACCAAAGCTCTATTTTTTCACTTTTTTGAGAAAACAAATATTAAAATTATAGCATGGATAAATTTTAAAGTAAACACTTTCTAGATTTTTTTTTCATTTCAAGTAATTAATTGATTGGAAAATATTTAATTGCAGATATGTTTTTCTTTAGAAAATTATAATCTTATTAATTCTAATCGGAAAAATATTTTTAATTAGAAATTTTTTAATTAATTTAAATATAATTCGAAAAATATTTTTAATTATAATTAAAAATTATAATTAAATTTATTACAATTGAAGAAATAATTTTCATTAAAAATTATAATTTTCATTAAAAATTATAATTAAATTAATTATAATTGAAAAAATAATTTTTATTAAAAATTATATTATATTAATTATAATGGCAAAAATATTTTTCATTGGAAAATTATAATTAAATTAATTACAAATGGAAAACTATTTTTCATTAGAAAATTATGATTAAATTAGTTATAGTTGGAAAAATATTTTTTATTAGAAAAATTTATCTCATTAGGATTATATTTTTTTAATTAGTTCAACTTATAGGTACAATAAATGTTCCGCTGCTTCGGGAGTAATAGATAAAATATTTTTAAAAAATCGTTCTAAAAAATGCCTTTTTTAGATAGAATTGAACAAATTTTTAAGCATAGACGAAGAAAAATAAAAATATGAAAATTAACTATTTAAAAAAGTGCTGCTGCTATTCCTTAACTCGAGCTACATGGATATATATGTTTTATGAAAATAATTTTAACCATTTACTTACTTTAGTAGAAAAAATAACAAATCTTTTTTTTAAAGTTTTTCTTTTTGCTGTTCGTAGAATATTTTGAAAAAATTTACCAAGCGTTAATTATTTATAAAAATTTTATTTTTTGACTCTAATTTAGAAATGGTACACCTATCAATATTTATATTGCTATACTACAGCAAAGGCCAGTTTAACTATAGTAGATAAATTGGTTTCATATTAAATATTCGCTTCTTGTTACTTAAAATAAATCCATTTATATATTTATTTTTTGTCCTTGTATAATTTCTCTTCTGTTGTTAATTCTTTTTAAAGTTGATAGTTTGCATAATTTTGTTCAATGATTCTTTTTTGTAAGCAAGCGTATTTTTGAGTATATAAATTCCAGGAACTTTCTCATTACTCGTTAAAGGATTGGTATATTTATATTGGTACAAATATCGAATGTATCAAACTTTCCAGTTGAAACCTTTCTGTTTTAAAGATTAAAAACAGCAAAATTGCCAATTATCGTTTTCATTATTTCAAATCTAGGAGGTTAAATTTTTTATACTCTATCTAGATGAACTGCACCGTTTTACAGCATAACGTTTTTTTACTTGAGTTTCTGATGATCGAATTTGATGCAAGAGTTAAACATTGACAGATATGAAATATCAATCGATAATCTCGTTTATGCTTATATTAATGGTCAGTTAAATGGTCGGATCTATTAGGATAATGTGATTAAACAATTTAATGAAATAGTAAAATTTTCAGATTTCTTTGCCACAACGAAAAGTATTTATTTATATATGAAAAATATATATTAAAAATATTATTATGGATAAACATACTATAATTTAATAGATGTTATTAAAATATAACATTTTAGATTTCAAAATGAATGTCATTAACCACAGCTTTAGCATTGAGAAATGGTAATGTTACTAAACGATTGAATAAAATAGTTAAATTAGTCAGATTTTTTATACGACAACGAAAAATATAGACTGAAAATTTTAAATCATACTTGAAATATATATTTAAAAATATTGTTAGGGATAAATGTACTATAATTTAATAAATGTTATTAAAAATATAATATTTTATATTTCAAAATGAATGCCATTAACCACAGCTTCAACAATGAGAAATGATAATGTTACTAAACGATTGAATAAAATAGAGAATTTAGTCAGATTTTCTATACAACCAAGAAAAATATTGACGGAAATCTTTAAATTATACTTGAAATATGTTTAAAAATTTTACTATGGATAAACGTACTATAATTTAATAGATGTTATTAAAAAGACAATATTTAAATTTCAAACAGATGAAACAATAATATTTGAGAGATAATACTTCCGGAAGATATCTCGTTTAATATAGCAGAATGGTATTATCTTCTCACATGAAGTGATATAATTGCTGGTTAAGGTGAGTGTAAGTGACAAGCTATGATTGATGGTTCACCTCTTTTCCACGATTCGTGTTAAGTTCGCTGTAAAAATAAAAAATAAAAACACTGAATGGCTCTCAAACCATATAGAGAAAAATTCGCTTACTAAAACAAAAGCTATTAAATCTATCGTAAGTCACTCTACTTCATATCTACCAAAAGATCGAACTCTTTTCCCGTGCGTTTCAATGCAGCTGTATTTTTTATTCCCACATCTATAAACATTTGTAACCAACTACAACTAAACCATAAATTTAAAAAAAATTAAAAAACAAAACAAAAAATTTAAAAACAAATTAAAAACATTTGTATTTACTTCATTCATTTGAATTTCACTCATTTCATTTGTATTTCAGTCACTCTACTTTATATCTACCAAACGATCGAACTTTTTTCCTGTGCGTTTCAATGCAGCTGTATTTTTTATTCCCACATCTATAAACATTTGTAACCAACTACAACTAAACCATAAATTAAAAAAACAAAAATATAAAAAAATGAGAAAAAAATTGTATTTACTTCACTCATTTGTATTTAAGTCTCTCTACTTCATATCTACCAAAAGATCGATCTTTTTTCCTGTGCGTTTCAATGCAGCTGTATTTTTTATTCCCCCCTCTATAAACATTTGTAACCAACCACAACTAAATCATAAATTTAAAAAAAAACCATTTGTATTTACTTCCTACACATGGCAAGCAAAATTGAAGGGCGAAAAAGAAATGACACGAAAAGGGATTAACATCCGAGGGTTAACTCAGCCTTCCAACGTACACCCACCCATCCAACCTAGCATTCACCATTTAATTTGTCTCATCTCCAAGCGTCATTTTGACGAATAGCGACTGCAGACGACTTTTTTAAAGCACCCTTATAGTCTTTCCCAGGGAGGCGCGGGAGCTTGAAGAAAGAACGCGTTTTTGGCGCCTTCGTGGCATGTCGGGATATGTATTCGCGACACTTCAACAGCAGAGAGGGGGGATTTCAACCCCTACGGGAGTGGATCAGGTTACCCCTGGAAGGAGGAGCCAGGGTTTTCCTATGACTCAAAGGGGTGGGGAGGTCTCCCATTTTTACTCTGCCTCCCCTCTTGTCTTTTTTTTGTCCTCCCGTGCCTCTCTTCCTGTCACATTTGCTCTTAGTCTTAATGCTGGGAAGCTAAATGAAAGATTTGCTTGGGAATGAATAGAGTGTTGGCCTCAATTTGGGGGGAGGTAACATTAAAATTCCAGCGGAAGTGCTCGAATACGTAGCAGTTGTTTGAAACTGGAGAAACATTATGACTTATTTGTTTGGGTAGAACCTTTGCAAAATAAAACATAAAAAAGTATCGTGATGAAATGGACGCTGACAAAATGACGCCTCGCTGCTGTAATATGTCTTGTCTACCGAGATAGGCGATTAAAAAATGATTTAGCGCTAATCAAATCGATTTGCACTTTTATGAACACACAAAAAGTTTAAACCGAACAACATTTTCATTGTTACTTCTATGAGACTACCTCTGAGCTCGTAGAAATGAATTAGTTCATAAATCAGTCTCCAGAAGTGCGATTCATTTTATATTTATACATAACTGAGCTACCATCTATTGCATACTTCCAAATATTGCATTGAAAAATTCGAACAGAGATTGTGATAACAAAAGATATGGATAAAACAACTGCACAGTTATTTCGTGCGATCAGTTCATCTGCTATTAAAATTAGCGTGCTACATAATAATTGGACAAAACAATATTATTGCTTTTCCCCCTAGAACCCATTTAGAATCATCAAAAGAGTACCTGGGTTAAAATAGTTTCTGGATTTTTTGGTCCACAGATGAGAATTTTTCCATTGAGAATCCATTATTATAGTTAATCAGGAAACTGGTTGGTGGAATCTTATTCAGAATCTTTTTTTTTTTAGAATTAAAATGTTTGCATTTTTTTATTAGAAATATCTCTAGTTAAAAATGATCTAGTATTGAGGATCTAGTATCTAGTATTTTGCAAATGTTTATTAAAAAAAGGTGTTTAAATAATAAAATATTCTATCTTTAAATTATCTTTTTCCGTCGCATTTTAACATCATTGCTATCGTCAGATTCTTGCCAATGGAAGGCAATGTCTCGTCAGTCAATATCGTCAATATCAATAATATGGAAGGCAATGTCTCGTCAGATTCTCGTCAGTCAATATCGTCAGATTCTTGTCAAAGGAATGGTACTTTGAAATTTCCTTTCAACCATATACACGCCACGCAAACATAATTGATAACTATATGGATAAATTTAATGTTCATATCTTCTTTAAAAATCAAGGTAGTGGACACGATATTCGGAATATTTCCCACATATAGTCTCGCAAAAAGTTCCACAAATAAAGTCATGTAACTAATTAATTTTAAATATATCCATATAATATACAATTATTTGTAAAAAAAAATCAATTCATCCTGGACAATTTCTTTTATTTTGATTTTCATTCTTGAAATTCATTTGGTATTTTCCTTATTAATTTTTCTGAATATTTTTAAACTTTTATTTTGTCTTTACTTCTTATTACTTCCTCAATTCTTTGATCATATATAGTACTGTAATAAATTTTGTACACATTACAATTTTCAAATTTTCAAATTAAGTTAATTAAAAATGATATAATATTTCATATTACCAGTCTTTTTTTTAATGTTAGAGACTTAGGAAAATATTTATTTTCAATTCGGCAAAGTTCACTACACGCGTCTGCATTTTTGTTGTTTTCACTTATCTTAAAAACAACTGTGATTTTTACTTCATTAAATTCAGGTTCAAAATTATCAGATTTTTCATTTTATTCATCCAACCAAAGTCTCTAAAGAATTGAGCCAATTAATATGGAGTCTTCTATATCAAAAACTAATCAATCTTTATTTTAATTCCCCGAATAACATCAAAATAACGGGAAACGACTCTTTCAAAATACTCGTAATGCAACTTCCTGAATTGAAGCGTTCTAAGAACTGAAATACTTGAAACACAATCTTGCCTTAATCGCTTCATTTAAAATTAATGCACATGATAGACGCCATTTTATGTATTTGATTTCAAATTCGAAGTCTTGAAATAACATCTGCCCATTTATTTCAACACAGGCTTGCGAAAATAAAACAAAAAAGATTAAATGCGCTGAATCATGTCTTGTATTAGTTTCCGGTCTGACACATCCAAATGCAAATTATGTTCAGCTGTGGTTTAGAACAGGTGAAATATACAATGTCGAGGTTTTGTCAGCTATGTTCAAATAAATCTGTAATCTCTAAATCAGATGATACATTTCGCTTTCAGCACTTTCATTTGAGAAATGATTCAGCATTTTCATGTTGTGCTTAACAGAGAATACTGAAAAAAAATTCAGCAGAATCGAAAGAGGTCAAATCTTGTTATGCCCGACAAATTTAATTTTATTTAAATACAGTAACGGGATAAATATACTGACTGGATATGTTTATGGAAAATTATGATTCTTAATAGATAAATTTATGAAGAACGGTTAAATTGAAGATTAAGTGTGTCCCCTGAGTTCTCGCCAATATGGCAACCCAGATGAACGCTTTTCAACCAACCCTAATTCTTTTTTTTTCTTACTACTTTTTCCTATAATTAAGTTGTACATGAACTACAACATTGTTATGAAAAATGCTAAATTGAAAATAATAACAAAATATATCGATCAAGAATTTTAATTTTGTTCATTATTATAATTGAAAGTGTTTTTGCAACTAATAAGACACTACAATTCTATTTATAGTATACAGAACAATTTTAATGTAACAAACAGAAAATGTTAATTTACATTTGTTAGCATGCGCTTTAAAAAATATTCGGCCCTCTTACTTTAAAAGTCAACTGCAATAAAATTCTCCTCGGTTCTCATTTTTTTTCTTCTTTTTGGTGATCTAACGTTTTTTTCCTTGATAATTTGTTATGTTGGCAATCGTTCAAGAATTGATATCGGGTAAATGCATTTTGAATTTGCAGAATAGATGAAGGGTGATGAATATATATATATATATATATATATATATATATATATATATATAAAGAGTTGATGAAATTAGGAAAGGATGTTTGTCTGTATGAACTGTTCCTGTTAACAACACTGTCCTTATGTTCATTGTGCTAGCGAATAGCGAAGCTACTTGATTCTTGCTCCCGCCGCTAGCGAAGCCGTAAGATTTTTTTAAGTTAAAAAATTCTGCGCGGTGCCTTCTTCAGATGCCTAAAAGCATTTCGTACTCTAAATTTTGCTATTTACACAACAGACCGACTCAGCCGATTTGAAAAACTTCTTCAAAATTGTTAAGATAAGTAGTTAGTGATCAAGGGTTAAAAATAATAATAAAAAAATTTCAGTAACATATTAAATAAATCTTTGATTAAGATAAAATTATAATACTTATCGGGTAAGATCATAATTTTGAATGCATAAAGTGGCTATCATAACTGTTTCATAGACGTGTTTGTTTATTTTGTCCTCATCTTTATTAGTGATTTGGCATCGTTTATGCAGCAATGGGAAGAACTTCAGATTTAAAAAAACAAAAAAGAAAAAAACACTTTTTAGTTAACTTTTTTCTCTCTTTATGTTTTGTAAATGATATTATTGAGAAATAATTTTTTAAAAAGTTTTTTGCCTCATAATGTGTCAGATTAAAATGTTGTGAATAGTGTATTGAACATAACTATTCTGTCACAGCAAATTTAATTTTAGTAGTTCTAAGATTTTAAAATAATTCAAGTTACATATAGCTGAAATATGATACAATGACGAACATGAAAAAAATTATGACAAATTTGCTGATGATAAATTATAATAAAAAAGCTGAATAATAAATTTGAAAAGTAAAAGGGATGAATTTTTTTATCAAGTTAATTAAAAATTTTACAAGCAGAAAAAGAAATCATAGATTAACATACAGATAACAATATGAATTAGTTAATAAGAACGATATATGAAAAATGGGGTTTTCATAAAATAAAATTATTATTGTGACAAAAACTCGTTACTTTTATAAACTCAATACTTTTTTCAATTCCTACAATTAATTTACACTCTCCCTATATATATCTTATTTATATATAGGGAGTCTTGTTTATATATCTTGCTCAAATTTTCAATCGTTAATAAAATACTTTTTATTCATCCACTCGAGTTCAAAGACATTTTTTAAAACTTGTAGTGGATGACACCTGATGTTAATGCATATTTTTTTTCAAATATTAATTTATTAATTAAATTTAATTAATTTTTAACTCTTTAAATAGAGTTTTAGCAGTTTGTAATGAAAATAGAAATGAACAGGCAGTAGCTCAATCGGTAAACTGCCAGGATTTCAGTATTTTTCACGTGAAAGTAAAGGATGCGAGTTCAATTCTTGCAAAGGTCAATAATTTTTTGATAATTATTTAATAAAAAGTAACTAAAATAAAACTTTTCTTTGTTCACCTAAGAAGAAATAGAATTAAAAATAAATATATATGTATATACATTTTTTGTTTCTTTTTGTTTATGATTCTGTCGTCATCAAGAAAAAATATTCTAAGATTCTTTAAGCCTATTCTTTTACTGGCGAAATTTTAAAGAAAAGATGGCGATAAATAAAAAAATTATTTATGTGTTTATCATTTTTACTGCAATCATTTTAAAAGCAAAAATTAGATATTAAGAGCATTTCATTATAATTAATGATTGCATAACATATAAATTTGTATTGAATTAATCAAATTTCTCAATTTTTTAAAGTTAAAAGTAAAGTGAGTTTTCGCAATGATATTTTATAGACTCTAAATAAAAATTTTAATGTACTTACAAACTTTATAGACCTTCAATAAACTCTTAGTTTGTAACATTTTCTTTAGGTTTGCTATTCTTTTATTAAATGGTTAACGAGTTTCAACCATTAATCGGCCATTTTTGATAATCAAGACAATAATTCAAAAGAACATTGTTCACTCCCATTCTATATCAAACAACATCCCGGATGTAACGTAAAGGAAACAATTAAAATAATAAGTTGGATCGAGTTGGTTATCTATTATCGATCTATTTCAGAACCATTCTCGGCTTTGAAATTCGATTACTTCAAGCGTGAACTGAATACCTCACTTTTAACACTTTTACTTATAGAACTTTCACAAAAGATTCTGACGACAAAAGGCAGTTACTTCTCGTGTTTTTTTTCATGAAAGTTTATTTTTTGGTTTTTATTTATGAAATAATAATTGTCTTGCAATTCATGGAGAATTCATCTTTTCAGTGTTTTTTAGAGATTTTTGCTCGCCATCGGCTTATTATTGGCGAACATTGGCGACTTAAAGCTTCATGTAAACAGCATAAAGAATAATTTTCTTGGATGTTTTTAATGAGATTTAAAAAGTGGAATATAAATTTCAAAAACTATAAAAACGTGGCAAACTGTTCAGTTCAAAATAGGAAATAAAGAAATGCCGACTTTTATGCTTAGTGTGGTCATGTCTGACTACAAGAATGAAAAAAATTAATGCATAAGGAGGATGGGAGGAACGAATGAAAAAAAATAAAACCATGTTCTTCTTCTCATGTAAAGAAATAGTCAGGTTTCAAAACTCACTAAAGTCACTCAATATAGCATATTGCAATAAGAATCATGTATGTATGTATTTATTTTGATTTAAGGAGCGTCAGGCGTGGAGTTCTTTACCAGTATTTTTCATCTTTCATAATGTTACGAAAAAAGTTCAATTTTTATCCATTATCTAGATTTATATAGTTGTAAGAGCAATAGGCAAAAATAAAACGCAGTCCGAAGAGAGGATTCAAGGGAAAAAAGCCCGTAGGAATATCTTTTGACTTTTACGTCTTCAAAACGGAATTTTTTAAGTAACTCGTTTTTAGTTTCAGCATGCGTTAGAGTCACTGTGGTAAGAGGTGGGGTGGGGGGAGGGAAGACTGCAAACTCAGAACTTTATGTTAAGGTGAAATCAGAGTTTGGGTAATTAGAAATATTTTCTTTTAGATAAAGAATGGGGGCTGTGGTGACCTGGTGGTAAGGTCTCAACTTCGGAACCGGAAGGTTTTAGGTTCGAGACTCAATTCCACCGAAGAACAGTCGTGTAAAGGGGTCTATTGCACGTTAAATCTGTCAGGCCAAATGTCTTGTGCCAGCTCAGATGTCGTCCTCGTCATCTGATCATTGTTCAAAATGACGAAGTCCGTCCCAAAATAGCCCAAGTGTTGCTTTACAACGAAACGTTGGTATAACTAAAACTAAAAAAAATTAGAAAGTATATAGATTAAAATCATTACATATATGCATGTATAAATAACCCGTTTTCATTTCAGAAAAACCAGGCTAGTAGTTCTTAACAAAATTTTGTATTCCTCGCAATATTCTGTAAAGAATTCGATTTTTTAAAAAATCTCTTATTAAGAATACTTTTGTGAGAGCCCCGATGAAGTTCAAAATAAGAAGTCAGAAAGCGGGAAAAAAAGACTGTGAAAAAAAAAAATATTTTGAAATTTTCAAAAGAAGCATTTTGGGATCTTCACATGTTAGAGTCATCGTGGAAAAATAAGAGAATCTCAGAAGTAGAGTGATTAAAAACGATAATATTTTAGAATGCATATTAATTAAAATCCTAGTATATTTAAATATAATCAGCTGGCATCTTTTAACCCCTTAACTGATTTATTTTCTTTACCATCTAATAAGATAATACCTTCTATTTCGGAGATATTTTCTTATTTTGATTCAAATAGAAATCCATTGAATATTTGACTTATCTATGAATTCGAACTAATTTTAATATTGAATAATAATCGTTATGACTGATTTATTTTTTGCTTACAACTATCAAAATTCAATAAATCGATTCTCGTATGACATACGCCCAAAATAGTTAAGTGGTTAATGAGACGGAAATAAGTCTTTATAGTTATTTTTGACAATTTTTATATGAAATACATTATTTTTTATTTTCATTTGCAATATTTTAATTCAAGAGCGATAGTAGAAAAAGCTTTCTTTAAAAAATAACTTTAATTTTTTTTAAAAAAAGCAGCATTTATTGAGGAACAGTTGAATTTTAGTTTTCAGAAATCACATTTCAACTTTACATGAACTCTAAAAAAAGAATGATTAAATAGTTAAGAAACTGATAAATCCTCAAGATTAGCGAATGTACATTCGACGCATAACACTATATTGATTCCACAAATAAAGCAATTTGTGTAGTCATCATTTTAGCTAAGTGGAGCTCTATTTTTTTTTTCACTACACTGTATTCATTCTACAAATAACTCTATTTTCCTAAATAGAAACTTATTTACATAAATCGTTCGTACTATTTTCATTTTCGTTTAACATTGAAATACATAAGTCAATGGGAAAAGTGAAATGCCATTTTTTTTTTTCAAATACTCTTCATTCATCCCATAAATAACTCAATTTAATTCAATCAAAATATATTTACATACACAGTTTATAAAAATCATTTGCAAAACCTACTTTAATGTATCAATAAAATTTGAAATCAATCCAATGTTTTTAAGCATTAGTAACACTACAAATAACAAGTACCAACGAATAAATCAAAGTTACAATGATTCAGTGAACAAGCGTGAATATTAATATCAAGAAAACCATTCGAATTCTTAAAATAATTCTTGTTTGTTAAAATTCCTCTTTAAATTAGTTTTAAAGCTCTTTTATGAATTATTTGTCATTAGCCGAATGTCCCATTATCAATCAGTTCTCATACTCCAAATTCACTTTAAATGAGATGTTCAACTTAAAGTTACAATGATTCAGCGAACAAGCATGAATATCAAAATCAATAAAATCATTCGAATTCTTAAAATAATTCTTGTTTGTCGAAATTTCACATTACATTAATATTAAGGTTTATTTTTAACAAATTGCTTGTTGCAAACCGAATGTTCCATTATCAATCAATTTTCATATTCCAAATTCACTTTTAATGAGATGTAGCTTATGAAAATGAGAACTGTTCTTCAAGCGCTATATTTAATCAGCTGCCATCTAAAGAGAATCTCTTGTCTGCAGACAAAGAAACAAAACCCAAATGACACATTTCAACTCGTTTTTCTATTGGACAAACCGCAACTAATAAAGGGCGGACGCTCAAATGTATTTTCCAGCTGTCACGCCTCTTGTACTAATCTGCTTTAAAAAGAAGTCAAGCAACGACATTCATTTGGACGGGTGAACATTCTTAATTGCGTGACCGAAACTTATGCTTGTGACTTGAAGGGGCAAATCGCTTAGTTTTGATGGAATAGGATGGGTAAAAAAAAGGGGGAACGACAAAAAAATAGAGAAAAAAGTGCATGGGATGCCGAATCCGATTATACGCATCGTTATAATCTTGTGAAAATAATTTAGACGAGACACACATGATCGTTTTGTTGATTAACGTCGGCGGCGGTAAGGCGCATTTGTTAGGTTCTAGAGCGGCTGCTTTCAACAAGATCCCCTATTTTTAGAAATGTTTTCGATATTATTTAAGGTGGAGAGCTTGTTTCTGGGATGTTTTATTTTCAGAGCAAGATGCAAGGTATGGATTTCAGTTTAAGAGAGTGGGAAACTATAGTAATAAATCTCGGATTTTTTTTTTGACAACATTTAATGATTTTGAGATTCTAGGAAGAAAAATAAACAACCCAACTTGTTCCATGAAATTACAAACAGGATAGGATTAAGCTCTATTGGTAAATACAATTTAATGCAATATTTTGTTTTCAGAGAAAGATGCAAGATTTAAGACAGTGGGAAACTTTAGCAATAACTCTCGGAATATATATATATATATATATGACAGCATTCAGTTGTCTAAGGATTCTAGGAACGCATCTAACTTGTTATTTGAAATTACACAAAGGGCCGGATTAAGATCTATAGGAGAATTTAGTCAATATAATTTAATAAAATGTTTTATTTTCAGAGCAAGATACAAGATATTGATTCCAGTTTATGATTGTTACTATTTCAAAAAAAAAATCTCGTAATTATCGTAATAAATCTCGAAATTTTTTGACAACATTCAGTGATCTTGAGACTCTAGAAAGAAAAATAAATAGCCTGACTTGTTACATAAAATTATAAACAAGGTCAGATTGAGCTCTATAGGAAACCGCAGTCAATACAATTCAATACAATATTTTATTTACAGAGCCAGATGCAACGTATGGATTTCAGTTTAAGACAGTGGGAAACAATAGTAATAAATCTCGGATTATTTTCCCCCAACATTCATTGATGTAAGGTTTTAGAAACAAAAATAAATAGCTTGACTTGTTACATGAAATTATAAACAAGGTCAGATTAAGCTCTTTAGGAGACCTTAGTCAATACAATTTAATACAAAGTTTTATTTTCAGAGCAAGATGCAAGGTATGGATTCCAATTTAAGACATCAAAAAACTATAGTAATAAACTGCCGAATTTTTTGATAACATTTACTAACCTTGAGATTCTAGGAAGAAACATAAATAGCCTAACTTGTTATCTGAAATTAAAACAAGGCCGAATTAAACCCTGTAGGAGACTCTGATCAATACAACAGTTATCGCCATCCGCATACATTATGTATTAAATAAAGAAAGCAAAATTCATATAATAGCATTGTCTGGCAGCAAAAAATTAATAGCGGGCGAATTGTGATTTTAGTTCTCTTTTGATCTCGATATATAATACAAACCTATGCGAAATATAGATTTCAGTTTGAGAGAGAGCAAAACTATGGTAAAAAAAATCCAGGATTTTTTTTTTTACAACATTCACTGATATAATAATTCTAGGAAGAAAAATTAATAGCCTAACTTGTTACATGAAATTTCAAACAAAGCCGGATTAATCTCTATTTGAGATCTTAGTCAATACAACAATTCTCGCTATACCCATGCATCATGTATTTAATGAAAAAA
>JAPMOQ010030207.1:1149794-1175977 GCA_026543055.1 Argiope trifasciata
CTGTTTAATTAATTAATTAAATAAAAAAGTAGAAATTGGATCAGGAAATAAGAATGAAGTGAATATGAAGTTTAGAATGAAGTGAATATGGGTTAATTTAAAATAAAAATTGGGAAATTAATTTTATTAGATTAAGATATATATATATGTATGGGCGAGAGAATGATTTTAAATTATTTATTTTAAATCTCCATACAGCTTCAAGAAGGCTAAAAACAAATCCCACATAAAAAAATTGATTTTTTTTTTTTTTTGGTATATTGAAAAACATTTTAAGCTTAGATTGAAGTTTAAAGTCGATTCTAACGCTATTAAATTCTACTTTTTGTTGTTGTTGTTTATTTCCCTTTTTTTCCGTTTTGTTTTGTTTAACATTTTTATATTTTACTGCTGAGCATTGGGATTGGGGAGAAAAGAATAAAATAGTTGTTCAAAAAAATGAAGAAAATATTTGTTTTGTAACTTTATTAATAATTAAATATAGTAATTATAATTATTATTGGCATTTTTAACAACATGAGAAATATATTACTGTTTCTTTTTCCCTTCTTGGATAAAATTATTTGGAAATTATATGAAAAAAATTCTGTATGTAATAAATGGATCATGGAAAAAAACCTATTATATGTTGGAATATCCTGAGATATAACATATTATTTGCTTCATAGTGCAACAGTGTGCCTTCACGGAAAATATAGTGAAACAGATTTTAAAGATAACTGTATAATTAAATTGAACCTTCGTTAGCATACAGCTTATTTCAAATTTACAATTCACATCTTTATATTTAACACATACAACAATAATAAAAATACCAAAATCAGTAGGATAATGTCAAAATATCTTCTTACTGAAAAGCAGGTTTTAATTTTCGGTTTAAAGGAACGAGAAAACATGCGATAACAGCGGCAAGCTTCTTGACCTGCCCTCTAGTGATTAGACATGCAATTACAAAGTATTAGTTGGAATCTAACGTAATAAATGACAGGAATTTAATTCACTTTCATCTAATCAGAAAAGGTTTATTTGGAAGTAAGAAAGACAGAATGATTAAGTAAAAACTCAGTACTAATGATTTTTCTATATTTTTTTTGCAAAAGAATATGATTAAATTTATGTTTTAATACTCTTAAGAAACAACAACAACAAAAAAAAAGATTCCGTTCTAAATAAAATGGCGCTGCTTTGCCGCTGTTTCGAAAGAACAATCGAAATAAGAAAGAATTCCAGCTTTCATTAAATTTACGTAGATTGAAAACCACTGGGCTTTCTTTTTAGTGTTTGACTTTTTTTTAAAAGATTTCTGGAATATCAGGAATGATTGCTTACGACTAAGTCCGTGATTGTGATACTGAATAGTGAAACATCTTGTTGGAAATTGGCACGACTTAGAGAATAAAATTAAAACGAGAGTTTTTAGGTTACAGTAAAAAATAATGTGTAAATAAAAATGGTATTATTATTTTGGTGAAATATGAATAAAATAATAAAAATAATGACATCATTATTTTATTCAAACTTTGGAAATTAATAGTTGATGAGATCACAATAAAAATTCATTAAAAAAGTATAAACTAAGAAAAAAAATAACATAAAACGATAATATAGATAGCTATTGCAAACGATTGTTTTAAAACAAAAAGAGTCAACAGAAATAGATTTTTACTGTTTAATATACATAATTAATGAATAAATTGTAAATGATTTTAATGGATAAAGTAATAATAATTATAGTTAAAATTTTAATAGTTCTAGATATAATAATTCCAGTAAATAAGAATGCAGTTTTAACAAGCATAAAATTGATAGTTTTTTTCAAATATAATAATTGTATGATAAAAATTCAAAATGCACAATAATATTCATTTTTTTCAATTCATCTTGTAAAGAAAAACAGAAATTTTCAATGCTTTTTTAATTGAATACAGTTATAAAGTTTTCGAGTTAAAGAATGAAAAATTGTTTACAGATGATAATTGTGGATAAAAGTATGAATTTTTTTAACGAAAAGTAAATAAATAAAAATAACTCAAAAACAAGGGGGAAAAAAACTTTTTTCTCAGATTATTAATCTTGACTTCTAATTAACAAAAATGAATTTGAATTGGTGGCTCAGTTTAAATTTAAGTTAATAGGAAATTCAAAAAAAAAGGTAAAAAATACAAATTAACTATGAATTCGAATTTGACACGCTCCATTGTATATAATTATTAAAAAAAGAAATAATCTATCCTCAGTGCAGACTTTTAAAAATGAGTAGCAATAAATTTTCTAATTTTAAAAATTCATTTGAAATTTAAATAAATTTCCTTTCATAATTTTCATCAAATTGTTTCGCAAAATTAAGCTGTATGTATGTTTCAAAAATTCATTTCGTTTAAATGTTTAGAGCCATTAATATCGATTAACATTAGTATTAAATTTGTAAGCAGACATAAAAATTCTTTGACAGCTAAAAAAGATTTAAATTGTAAATTCTTAAATAATTTTAATTCATCATCTAGAAAACCAGATCTGAAGATAATGTTAATAATTCTAGATAAGGAAATTCGGATTCTTTAGTCAGTAATGCCTTTTGCCTTTACCACTTTTAAATTTAGTTACTTTGGTAGGAATAAAAATTACTTCTATGTCTAATTTTTATTCATATCTAAAACATCCTCCTTAATTATTTAAATAATATTTTTAACTGAATAGGAATCAGTGAAATGTTGCCATCCATGAGCAGTTAAATTTCAAATGGAATTTGTTCTATCCTATCAACAAATGCCTAAATAAAGAATATTAGAAATAATTTGATTTCGCTCTTTTATTGAAAAAAATTAATCCAATATTCAAACCATCTCAACAGCTTTTAAAAACAATAAAAATTCATTCTAAAAATGTTTTTTTTTCGTTTATTCGCTTGAATAACAGTTTAAGAGCAAACAAAAGTAGTTTATAGAAGACGACAATATTTTACTCTTTTATAAAAAGGAAATCATCCAAACAAAATGCCTTCAGGAAAAATCCTTTTCCATGAAATTAAAATAAAGCCGAGATTATTTTTTACTATTCAATAAATTTTATCCTCCATGAAGCTATAAAAATGCGAATAAATATTTTGACATAAGAGCTGAATCAATAGATGAAACCAAGCGTAAAGAAAGAAAATTTAAGAAATGCTAAAGAAATTTAATTATTTCTGGAAGATGAAACAAATCCTGCCATCATAGATTATCTTTCCTTTTCGATGAATTTCAGCAAAAATGAATAATAAATAGAAAGTTCTACAGTTATATTTTATGTTTTTATTTATTTTAAATCTTCCTCAGGAAGTCAAACGATTTTTTTTTTTTCATTAAGAGCACATTTGAATGATAGTAGTAGGTATTTTAGTAGTAGGTAGAGCACGTTTGAATGGTATAATAATAGAACTTATCAAAACATGTTTTTGACAAAACAATTTTTATTATTAAAACATGCATGCTATAATTTAAGACGAGATATTTAGAGGTCAATTGTACAAAATTAGTTGTATCATATTATCGACATATTATTATGAACATAGAATTTCATTTCACGTTTAAAAAAAAATCGTGTTTTCACCACCAACTACATTGCAAACTACTATCAACTACAACTAGTCTCAAATGCACAAAATTTGTCGAGCTATATTATCTACATATTATTATGAACATAGAATTTCATTTCATGTTTAAATAAATAGACTTTTCAGTATTACAAACTACAACTAAAGCTCAAATGGACAAAATTCGTTGAGACTGATTACTAGTAACCATTCATTTGGAAAACATTGCGATATAATTTATTGAACCCACAATCCAACATAAAGAGGGGATTCATCTTGCATAAATGAAGTAGAATACAGACATCTATGTTTCATATACTGAATGCAAGCAATATAAACACATTAAATCTCCCATATCAATTAATCCAAGATCAAATTTGGTGCAGAAATTTTGATTTGTTTAATTCTTTTAACTAATTGAGCTATTTGAATGGCACCGTATTGCAAGTGGTTAAGAAAAATGGAAATAATTTTGAGTAAATAGGAATTCTAAAGCCAGAATTATTCGAAACAAAATTTTAAATATATACCTTTTCGTATTAGATATGTTTTGTTTGTTTTCTTCTATATAAATAGTTCTTTTTATGAAATTTTAAGTTTAATTAATAGCTTTTATTAAATACACAATAATTGTTATAGAGCGACGTTAAAAGGAAAATATAATTTCCTGGTACTATATACTTATGTAAAACCATTGATACTTTCAAATTCAGAATCCTTATTATTACATTTCCTAATATGGAATTTAGGAAATTCTGTAACGTTTCGTCATTAGCCTTTTTTTTTTTTGAAATAATAATGAATATTGAAAAAAAGACTTTAGTGACAAAGATCAACATTTTTTTCGTCCCTTATTTTTCAGAATCGATCTGTCACTAAACAAAAAGTAAAATTCCGGCTTTTTTTTTTCTTTTTCTGTGGGCTTTTATTTGATCGCTACCATGTAAACAATTTTTGATACATAATGAAGCTTTCAAATTGTATCCCTTCTCAAAAATGTTGTCAAGCATTTCTTTCTTTTTTTAATCATTTTCATCACCGTTAATTGATTTTGTTAAATAGGAGCATTATACTTATTAAATCGCTGTTGATAATTTTTTTTTTCAAATTTTAGCATTATTTTTAGTAAAGAATTATATTCACATCGAGGAAAAGAGTTGTTCAACATTACTAACGTAGATAAAAAATATTTTTTTCTATTTTTCTCTTGGATTAAATTTCACAAAAAGGGTTTATCATATTTTAGTAAAATCGTAAGAAGTTCAAAATGATTTGATGTATTAAAAGTCAGTTTCTCAAAGCTTTCAAAAGAGGCCTAGTTAGAAAAGTTAAATTTCAGCATAGTACAAAACAAAATCGTTATATTTAATTATTTTTTAAAAATTCAATCCAAAATATAGATGGAGATTTCCTGCACAGCTACAAAAAAAAAATGCCAGTACTTCGTTTTTATTTAAATTATAACGTTACTCGAAATATCGAAACAATAATGATTCACGAGCAGACAATTTTTTTAAACAAAAATAACTCATCTATATAAATATTTATCTTGTGCGGCTTCCAAAAAAAATTTGTTATTTAAATTGTAGGATTTGGCAACAGCTGCAGCAATTGACTGATTACGCAATTTCACTTTCCGAATCTAAATAAACGAAAACGATTTCGTTTGAACCTTCTTTTCAATTAGATGAACTTCAATCTCAACAGTGCAGTTGAATATTAACGAAGTGATGAAAGAAAACGAACTCAATGGACAAATAAACTGATTCAAAAACGAATCAAAGGACTTTTTGAAAGGAGGAGAAAAAATCTGTTTGAGAAACTGGTACGCTTGCATAATTGTGAGTGAAATTATTTCTTTTTTCATGTTTTATAATTCTTTGTAAATTTCATGTGATTTTTGAATTTATCTTTGAAATGCATGTAAAAAAGAATTTTTTATGGCCAAAAATTTTTACTTTTTACTGTTTTTAATCAAAACATTAGAAGCAAATCAGCTACGAAGGGCATTTGTTTTCCTTTTAACAATAACTGTGTTCGTGTTCACAGTTCCCCGATTGTAAAGAAAATAATAATTATACAGAATAATTTTCTTGTTTTTGTGGATTATTTTTAAGGTCAATGAAATACTAGCCTAACTGTGAGTATTTAATAAAAGTATTATTCATAATTATAATTAAAAGAACACATCCTTTTCTTTTTCATTTTGAAATGGATACAATAATAATTTTTAGAGCCACAACGTATAAAAATAAATTTTTGTGGATGTATATATTAACTATCTTGAGTTCGAGTCTGTTTTGCCATTCTTTTATTTGTTATTGATAACATACTTTTCTTCAAATTATTGCTTTATAACAAAGGTTCGTGAGAGAAACTTAAGATTGCAAAAGAGTGAAGAAAAATAATTTTCTGGTTTTGCATTAATGATGGTGCCAAAGTTTTTAAGAAACTTAACCTCAAATGAAGACGTCAACTAAAATACTGCTGTTGCATGGATATGGGAAGGATTTTAAGTTCCCGAGATGTTATATTCGTTTCTCTTTTTTTTTTTTCAGTGCTCTTTTCTTTATTTCATTTTCTACGCAATTTTTTTTTCTATCTTTCTTTTTCGTTAGCTCTCCGTGTAACTTTGAAATGAAGAAAAAAAGGGAAACGAAGAAAAAAAAGTGCAAAGAGAAGAAGAAGAAAAAAAGTTGTAGAAGATGGGCAAGAGTTGTAAAAGCGAAAGGAAAACGTGTCTGCGTTGACAGCTACGAACTCAAATTAGTCTGGGAGAGATATAAAGCGCCATCTGGTGTAGCGAGTCGTTAATTAGGCGGAAACATGAACAGATTGGGAGAAATGCGAATCAAGTACCGTTAGCAGATAGAGTATGGCAACCGCACACTCCTTGGGTGGTCTGCATGACAAAAGTTTTTGGATTCAGAACTTTGGAGCGTTCACCGCGCCATGCGATGATTATCTCACATCTGAGATTCACAGAAAGTGAAGATGAATTACCGTCGACACCGATGTGTGAAGGGTTGGAGATCTGGGAGTTGGAAAGGGACCATCAATCCTTAACAGAATGAGGAAATAAAACCACAAAGAAAAATAAAAGAAAACTTGTCTTAGGTGATAGAATTATAAATAAAAATGTTGCTTTTTTTTCTTTCTTTCATAAATACTGTTAAGTTAGAGAATATTTATCTTTTCATATATTTTCAGAATAATTGTTTATTTTTTTATTGCAAAAGATAACATTGTAATGGTAGAAGAGGATATTTTGAAAATGTAATACGTAAACTTAACTTCGTTAATCGATCAACAAATAAGTTTGTATGTATCCGACTACTTTAAAAACACTAGTTATTATTTCTAGTTTTATTTTTTATTGTTATTTCTTGTGATTCAAACTTTCCTCTTTCGACAACAGTTTATTTTTTCTAGAAAAAGAAATGCCTGACCTATCATCCAAGGGTAATTTTAAGCAAAACATATTTTTCAGCTAAAATTTGTTTTTAATTTTCATTAAAACTTTCCACCGTTAACATATCTAAAAAACTAATAGAGGTATTTACATAAAAATTTCAGCATTTGTTTTAAATGATATGAACAATGAAAAATAACCCAAAATTTTTATTGTTGGTGAAATACTTTTTCATTTATATTGTTTTTAGTAAAATTAAATTGTGAATTGATGAAAAGAAATGCATATAAAAGTATATTTTTACCCATAACTTTTTTGCATTTCAAAAGTTTTCTTAGATTTTGTTTCATTTCATTCATCATTATATTCAATAGTCTTTGTGCTAAGAAAAATGGGATTGTTGCATTATAATTTTATGTAAAGTGTTAATCGCTTTAGTCAAATTTCATTGAGATTTATCACAAATTTTCCTGTTTCTCAAATTATATTACATTTTCTTATATTTATAGTGTTTATAATTGACAATACATCTAAAAATCATAAATAGTTTTTTTTTTAAATCCAATTTTTCAAAAATTTTCTTTCGAAAGTAGTTGGTTACCTTAAAATATTTTCAAATAAATTTATTTTTTATTTTTAAGTATTTAAAGCCAGAAAACAAATTTTGAAAATTTCTTTCCATGTTAGACAAATTCTTAAGAATACTAAAAGTCCTACTTAATAATAATTAGTTGTTTAATTCTTTTATTATTATCATCATTATTATTATTATTGAAATAAGAAGGATAAACACTATTCAATGGTAGGAATTAAAAAAAATTATTCAGAATTTTAATTTAAACTTTAATGAAAGTTTAACTTCAACAACAGCCATGGCACTCACTAACAAAATTCAGGATCTAGAAGTGTTAATTTATAACTCTTCTTTTATTATTATTATTATACTTATTATTTTCTCCTTATTATTATTAAAACTGAAATAAGAAGGATAACAATATCCAATGTAAGGAATTTTAAAAAAATCAGAATTTAAATTTAAACTTTAATAAAAGTTTAATTTCAACAACAGCCATGACATTCGCTAGCAAAAGTCAGAACAGAGATTTTTTATTTCATGGTTCTTTTTATTAATATTTTCATATTATTATACTTATTGAAATAAGTTTTAATCTCATGTTTCTTCTTACTATTATGTCTGAAATAAGGAGGATAACAATTTTCAATGTTAGGATTTTTTAAAGAGAATCAAAATTTTAATTTAAACTTCAATAAAAGTTTAAATTCAGCATCAGCCATAGCATTCGCTAGCCAAAGTCAGAACCATGAGGTTTTAATCCCATGTTTCTTTTTTTTTTTAATTATTATTTTCTTATTATTAATATCACTATTTTCTTATTATTATTATTACGTCTGAAATAAGGAGGATAACGATAGTCAACATTAGGATTTCTTTTAAAAGCACCAGAAATTTAATTTAAATTATAATAAAAGTTTAACTTAAACAACAGCCATGACATTTTGTCTTAACTTGAGGTTTTCGGAGCCTCAAAATGTGAAAGCAACAAATTGTTGAAGATTCCAAATGCATCGGCAATAAATTGGCGATTTATCCCTTTTTATTTTTTTATTTTGGAGTCGGCTTTCACGGTATCTAGATATAAGATATCAATATACATCTAGATATAAAATATCTGGAATTCCAGAGCAAAATAACCTGTGCAAAGGGTCTAAAAATTTGGAACAGATTTAAAGTATGCAAATACAGAAAATAGGTTTTTGTTTTAATCTTTCCTTTACTCATGTTTACATTCAAGCTTTTAAAATGATATTTTTCGTTGGTTCTTCCGTTGTTTTTAAATAAAGGAAGAAAAAAATCGTTTTCGGAAAGAACGTAGGAAATATTTGACTTAGTAAGAATTTAAAATGAAAAGATTTCATATACTTGTTCGTTTGCAAAGCAATGACAAGTTAGGAAAAGGAAAAATATGTACTCTTGCGCAGAAATGAAGAGATAAACACAAAATGCTGGTTTTCATAAACATAAGTAGATTCTGAGCTACTGAGAGAAATTCATACAGCTGTCATATGAAGTAAATGTGTTATTGAATGATTAATGAAACACAAATATTTTGAATCACTTTATCAGACACCTAAATCAGAATGGAGCATAAAAAGTGAAACAGTCAATTTGACAAAGGAGTAGGGATTTGCATTATATATATATATATAAAGCAAATAACATTAATCGAAAAGCATATGGAAGTGATTTTACTGCTGGTAGAATTGTGTATCTTAGAACGGAAAAACATATTTATTCGTAAATAATGTTGTTTGGTGATAAATCTAATACGTTATTCAAATGATGATTTCTTTTCTGTGCAAAATCTCTTTATATTTACTTATTATTTGCAAAGGTAAATTGATGCATCGATTTAAAAGTAGTGATTTATCTGTGCATTCGAAAAAATAGATCTATAAAGGTAGATGAATAGGCCTTTCATTACACAATCCCAAGCAGCTTTTGCATTAAGCCAGTATTGCGCGAAATAGAAGGTCACGCCTACCTCATCAAGATCACGTGACCAGTCGTCAAGCAACTCATTTATGTTTGCTACATTTCTGCAAACATTCCATGTTTTTTCGTAAATCGTCTTTTTGGCATAGAAAAGCTTCTCTCGTTATTTCATTTCCTTTTATTTTCGTGAGCAAATTTTTAAAAGCATTTATTTTCCTCTGTTTGAATATCTAAGCATTTTAGACGTATTTTTACCACCGAAGTAGTAATTCCATGTATTCTCATAAAAAACGTTGGAAAAAAAATTGAATGTTAAAGAAATGGTTTGTAGGCTTCTCCAAAATAATAAATAGGGTATAGAATGTCTTAGATAAAATATAAACAGATATATAAAATTTGGAATATGTAGCCTAATAAAAAATTATTATATAATTAATTTTTTTAATTTGACCAAAGATGCCAAAAAAGTTGATAACTGTGAAAATTAATTATCAAAGAACAACTAGAACAATTATTTGTTCCAGAATAAATAAACAAAATACAGGAAATTAACGATTTAAATTTTATAAATAATGTAAAAAATAATGTAAATAATAAATCTTTAAATAATAAATGTTAATAAAATAATAAATAATAATGTTTTAAATAATGTAAAAAATTTTAATTGCTAAATTTTAATTTTTAAGTATCGTTTCTGATAGTTCAAGTTAATGTATATTTCTAATAATTACCAACCCGAAAAGATAAAATAAATTATCTTAACTAACAAATGTAATTAACAGGAAAATAATATGAGCCATTTTATTCAAAGTTATGCCGGGCTTACATTCGGCCAATTATAAGACGTCAAGTAGTCAGCGCATGCGTAGAAAGGTTGAAAAATGCTGTTTGGTTGATGGCAAGCAACAACTACAAGCCGTTGTATTGTATATTTTCTTACTGCACATGCGTTTGTACAAATTGGCGGGGTTTTTTTTTTTGGCGTCAAAAAATTGATCACTTATCATAGATTGATTTTGACCTTTTTTATTCTTTTTTTTTATCTGATGATTAATTGTATTTTTTTGCCACTTCTTTTCTATAATTTTCTTAATTTAGCTATGTTGACCTTTTTATTTTATTTTACCATGCTTCTTTTTGTGAATATCCATCATTTTAATGCGATACGCAGCGAAAAAGAAAAATTCAGGGAAGCCAAAACGTCTATTTATAGCCAAGCATGGAATGCTTGAATCATCTTTTGAAATTGTGGTAAATAATTCCCTTTCTACACATACGCTGCCTACTGGCCGTATGTAAACCTGACATTAGAATTCATATTTTGTATAGCATCAAAATGTTTCTAAATAAACAATTAAGAATACTACACACCCTATCTACATTTTAAGAAGGAGCTGAAAAAGATATTTAATTTTTCAGAAAAAATGTGAGTAAAATTACAAAAAAAAGTCGACAAAACAGTGAAGTTAATGATGTGAGATTATTTCTTTTGTCTAAAAAGATTCCAATTTTCACATCAAGTTTCACACACGTGTACGCAGAAAAAGTATAGTTGATATTTAGTCGAAACAACTATGCACCATTATTCTAACAACGTTTTCTAAAATTTTTACTTTTAACAGCGCAGACGCACTAGCAGAAATTTATATTAAATAAAAGAGATTTTAATGACTCAATAATTTTTGGGAGCTGTTGAAAACTCACAGGCAGGTGTTTCCTACCATCAGAAACTTTTATTTACAAATTAAATGAAAATAATGCTTTAGATTTGTCTAATATACTTTCGACCAAACGATACTAGAAATCATTTGTAAGAATATTTGGCATATATTACTTTCTATTTGCTTTTTCATCAAAATAAACCTTAAACCAAAAATTAATTTACTGAAACTTTATTAAGTACTAGCCGCCTTTGGCGACCAGCTGGTTCGCCATGAGTAAAGCGTTCTAAAATTTTCAATTAAATCACATATTCATTAGCCTTGAAGTAATTCCGGGTATTGATTGACCTGAAATTAATATTTTCTTTAAGATGATGGACGGAAAGTTCTAAAAGTACACCTTTTCCTAATAATATTCTTTAATTTTATAAATCAGTTAGTTTTAACCATCGATTATGCTTCCAAAATATTAAAAAAAAATCGGTGATGTTGCCAAAATATTAAATATATTTTTTTAAAGAAAGCGAGAAAGGGAAAAAAAGTATTAAATTAATGATACAGATATTGCAAACGATTATATAAATATGCCATTGAGTCGGGACTTCAATGCATATCCTGTCTAAATTCAATCAGGTTTACCGTAAATAAAGAAGATTTATTGAATTAATGATATAGATATTGCAAACGATCATAGAATCCTTTGCTTTGCATTTATTTTTTAAAGAAAATATCACATTTAATATTTATATTATTTTATCCAGTCACGTGCTTAAAAGTTGCATTTCTGTAGATTTATTTAGCGATGATAATTTTTTTTATTTGAACTTCCGGCATTGTTTTATTTTATCCAGTCACGTGATAAAAACATGGTTAAAATATTTCTTTAAAAATTCGTTAAAAATAGAAGCGTGCATTATAAATTAAAAAAATTGATACCGTTAGAAAGCTAATTTTTTAATCTTTAAATTGATGTAAAAATCATGTTTATGCGATCATATTTTCGGAAGTTATAGTGGAAAAACGTCAAAATTTCGCTTAAATTTTAATTAATTCAAATTCTAATTAAAAATTCGAAAAAAGGGCTCCAAGGTGCACATTCCGGACCTCCAAGGTATACATGTACCAAATCTGGTAGCTGTAGGTCCAACGGTCTGGCCTGTAGAGCGCCAACACACACACACACACACACACACACACATTGAGCTTTATTATAAGTATAGATTTGTTTCATTATTTATAAAGACATTTCTTCACAGGCATTGATTTATCGACTCGGATTTATTATTTTATTTTATTCAGTCATCATTTATTCATTATGCATTTAATATTTTGTATTTTCGTACTTAACATAAGATTTTGCTTTGTTTTTTATTTTTTGTTCATTAAAGACATCATAAAATATTTCTGTTATCGTACTTCACTTCCATTTTTTGCTTTTCTTGGGTAAAATGAAGCTTCGATTCAAAATGATAACGAAGCAGAATTTGTTATACCCAGGGGCAGATTAAAGGTAAAGTGCACTAATTCGCTCTAGGGCCTGGACTGAAGGAGTCCATGAAGCAAAAAGTTTTTTAATTGTTATCATTATTTCTTATCGTTGTAGATTCAGCAATTCCTAAAATTTCTCAAAATCATTTCAATTTATCGAGAAATTAAAAATCTGGTTTAAATCGACTCGTTTTAAATCAAGCATAAATGATGAAACATTCACTTACGGGGGTTGAAAAAGAGATTATTTAATTAGAAGTTGCCATTTCTTTGATTTGAGTGACTTTTTAAATTCTATTTTCAATGATTCCGAAATATTTCAGTAATTAGTAATCACTAAAGGGATTCGCAAGTAATGCTAATTTATTAGAACTTTGAATGCAGATAATACGATTCTAAGAAACTGTTTATTTCTGTATTCTTTTAAACTACACAATACAAAATCTGTGTTAAAATTTAAAACTTTTTTTTTATGTATAAAATGCATTTATCTTCTAACATGGATGTGCAAAAAATATAGCTTTCGTTTCTGACGAAATCTTCTCTAACTCACGCTTCCATCTCTGGGTTCAAAATAGTCTTGTGGTTCTTGAATATTTTTTTCTCAATCTATTGATTTATGTAGAAATTCTAAACAATAGTACGAAGTAGCACTCTGGAAATAACAGAAGCGTTTGACTTACACCGCTTTGTTGATAAACAAAACATCTGCTTCCATTATCACTAGAGCTTCCAATGTCATTTTTTGGCAGTTGAGTGATGATCTGACTTCATGTTTTCTGCTTGCAGATTGATTTATCAAGATCTGGTTTCTGTTTCTGAATCATTTTATTTTAGAGAAAAGAAACTCACACCGCTGTCACTTCAACTCGTTTTTTCTTTATATATATTTATAATTAAATTATTAGCAGAAATGGCGAAGTAACTAACTTTTGTTCTGAGTTTCTGAAAATAGTAACTGTAACAAAATTGCAATGTTTACATCCAGGTAATAAATTTCATATTCGTTTTTTTTCTCAATTTGTAACTCTGAAAATTAATTTCATTGCAAAAATATAACGATGTAGATGAAGTAGAGCTTTTAAAATTTTGCCAATGAAAAATACTAAAATAATGGAAATTTACAAAAATTGAAGAGTTTTTTTTTTAAACTAGAGATGATAATGAATATAGAACTTTGTTACTAGTATTGAGTTGCTAGTTATGAGGTTCTGTTATTTAATTAAAAATCTTTTTAATATATTTAATTTGCTTGAAATTCATCGTAATTTTTAGTAAGTGATTTATGATGATTTATTTATTTACTTCTTAAATTCTCATAAATATTTTTAATTTTTATTGAACTGAAATATATCATGTTATGAAAGATATTAATTCGAATTTTCGGCAAAGTAATTTTTAGCTTCTTGCATTTTCTATACATTCTTACCATAGATTTTTAGTTTCTGAAAGGTATGGGAGTATTTTGGGAAAAATTCGTTTAATTTTAAAATCAAATATCTGAAAAAACCAAACTTCACTCGGCTTTTTTTTTGTAAAATTTTAGGGGTTTTTTGGAGGGGGGAGAAAATATTTAGATACGAATCACATTCTGATTACATATGAATGGTTTTCAATCTCATCTACAAATAAACTTGCCATTTAAATAAATAAAAATAATGAATTCACTTAGTTTTAAATGTTATTCAAACCGTCTACTATATTAGAGTATTCATTTTGCAGTTTATCTATCATTACTGATATTTTTGAACTGACATTCAGTTTTATTGTGCTGAAATTAGATCGAAGATGGCACTTGGATATTGTCAACATGCGAGAAGATAGAAAAAAAATTATAATAATTATAAAAAAATTGCTTTTCTTTTTTTTTCTATGTAAAATTGAATTTTTACAGGAAAGACACCTGCATAGATAAATTTAAAAAGCAAAATCTAATCTAAATATAAAATTTAATCCAAATAATTACAGAAGTTTCTGAGATACACGAAATAAATTTAAATTTACGAAAGAATTACACGTTTCAAATTATAAGAGATGCAATTTTGACTTATCGACCTCTAAAATATAATTTTTGCTTAGATAAATCACAGTAATTTCCGCCATAAAATGAACTACAGCTGTAAATAGTTATAAATTCAAAATTCTAATATAAAAAAAAAAACATCCTGCAATTTTGATTTCGGTTAAACGAAAACTTCCAGAAATCGAGAAAAATCTATTAACAAAATTCCAAGATTAGATAACAATTCCCCGAAACATGAAAGATTGATTCTCTAAACTTTTAATTAATAAAAGTTGAACTCTGCCAACTGAAAATCTAGTCTCGCCGGTTGAAAATTCTAATTTCGTAAGCCATTAGATCTCTCCGCACGACTTAAAGAGATTTTGATTCAATTAACAAAGCGGGTTTCTGGAAAAGTTGAGAATTTTTCTTTTTTAATTCTGCACGATGCCATTTATTGCCAAAGATGAAAACTTTTAAGAAATATGAGAAAGAGTTCGAATTTCCTTTCGTCTGAAGAGTAATGAATCTTCATTTGCGGAGACACCACTTTAAAAAAAAAGGAAACCGAAATCTTTATTTATGAATAAATGTCAAAAAGAATTATCATTTTCTCTGATTTCTTCGTTAGTCATATTTTGTCTCACTCGCCAATTCTCACTAATCTTCCCCCAGTTTTTTCCCCTTCTTTCGGTATCATTCATCAATTAACACGAAATAAATATTTGAAACCGTAGATGATGATAAATGGCTCTTCAGGGCCAGACTGCTTTGTGGGAATATTTCGAATAGACCAAATGACAGTGAAATCAACCAGCGGGAATGGTCTCCGAAAAACTTTCTCGCTTACCATATAATAAAGATGAATTTGTGTTTTAGACGCTTTTCCCCAACCGATTGAAACCAAAATTTGTAACAGAGCTAACAACAATTGATAGCTCAAAATCACATACCAATCGGTTGATAAAAAACTCAATTTTTTGTCCACCGATTGAAATCAAAATTTGAGAGAGTTTTGCAACTGCAATCACAATATCATATACCAAATTTGACATGTAATAGAGCTTTTGAGTTATCGTATTTACATGTTTCTGAAAACCGTAGATGTTGATAAATGTGTCTATAGGACCAGACTGCTTTGTTGGAATATTTTGAATAGACCAAATGCCGGTGAAATCAACCACCTGGAGTTGTCTCTCTAAAAATGTCTCGCTTACCATATAACAAAGATGAATTTGTGATTTAAAATCGTTTTTTTTTTCTCAGCAGATTGAAATCAAAATATGAGGCAGTTCTGCAACTGCAGTCACAAAATCATACACCAAATTTGGCATGTCTAAGTCATTACGTCTTTGAGTTATCGTATTTACATGTTTTTGAAAACCGTAGATGATGATAAAAGAGTCTTTAGGGCTAAACAGCTATGTCGGAATATTTTGAATAGACCAAATGGTGGTGAAATCAACCAGCGGGAGTGGTCTCCCTAAAACTTTCTTGCATATCATGTAATAAAGATGGATTTGGACCCCTCCCAATTGATTGAAACCAAAATTTGACACGGAATTGCAATTGCAATCACAAAATCTCACACCAGATTTGGTATGTGTAACTCATTACGTTTTGAGTTATTGCATTTATATGTTTCTGAAAACCATAGATGATGGTAAATGGGTGTTTAAGGCCAAGCTGCTCTCAAAATTGGGAGTTTTGTTGGAATATTTTAAATAGACCAAATGATGGTGAAATCAACCAACGAAGTGATCCCTCCAAAACTTTCTTGCATATTCAATCATAATGATGAACTTGTTTTTTAGACGTTTTTTCCTAAAAAATCGAAACCAAAACTTGACACAGAACTGAATACAATTGTTCTCACAAAATCACATACCAAATTTAGTATGTTTAAAATACGTCTTAAGCATTCTAGACTTACAACTTACGTAATAAACCGTGCAAACCAAATTTGCTTCGTTCGCACGTGAATTTTGTCGAAAATTTAATAGATATCTATAAATTAAATGCTAGGATTGCATGTCAAAATTGATCCCTCTATCAGAGCCTGAACCTTTTTGAGTTTACAGACAGATATATTTCCTAAAATATTTTACTGTCAGATTCAGAGTAATCTGAAACGTAAAGATTCTGCAAAATTTTGAGGGCAAATTGCATTTTCTCTCCGTATACTTTATATATAAAGAAGCAAAAAGTGTCAACAGGAACATTATATTTAAAAGCTCCACTATTGGCCTATAAAAATAAATAATACCTTTAATTAATCATTTTTGAATTCTTTAAAATATTAAAAAAATTAATAATAATATTTCAGAGAGAAGGTGGTTTACGTAATTATAAGAATGTTCTTTATATATATATTTATACGAAAAGACAAACTTATAACCAGATAAATATGTTTTTAACTTGCAATACAAAATCTTGAATTTTAATAAAAAAAAGCAGGAAACATTCCATCGTTCTTTTTTCATATTATTTAGTTTTCATGGTTTAAAATAACAAAATATCTAAAATATCATCAATTAATCATTTTTGAATTCTTTAAAATATTTTTTGAATAACCGAATGAAATTTGATTTTTCAGAGAGAAGGGGTTTTCGTAATTATAAGAAGGACTTAAAAATCCATCTAATTCTTCTCTCTATATATACGAAAAGACAAACTTATGACAAGATAAAAATGTTTTTAACTTACAATACAAAATCTAGAATTTTAATAAGCAAACCAGAACATAATTCATCGTTCTTTTTTCATATTATTTAGTTTTCATGATTTAAAATGACAAAATATCTAAAATATCATTAATTAATTATTTTTGAATTCTTTAAAATATTTTTTGAATAAAAGAATGAAATTTGATTTTTCAGTGAGAAGGGGTTTTCGTAACTATAAGAATGGCTTAAAAATCCGCCAAATTCTTCTCTCTATATGCACGAAAAGACAAACTTATGACAAGATAAAAATGTTTTTAACTTGCAATACAAAATCAGGAATTTTAATAAACAAAGCAGGAAATATTTCATCCTTATTTTTTCATATTATTTAGTTTTCATGATTTATAATTACAAAATATCTAATATATCATCAATTAATAATTTTTGAATTCTTTAAAATATTTTTTAAAAGAATGAAATTTGATTTTTCAGAGAAAAGAGGTTTCCAAAATTATAAAAATTATTTAAAAACCTATCTAATTCTCTATGCATATATGAAAAGACTCATTCATAAATAGAAAAATGTGTTTTTAACATAGAATGCAAAATCTGAAATTTTAATAAACATAGCAGAAAATTTTCCAACATTTTTTATCATAATCTTTAAATATCATAACTTTTAATTCCAAAATATCTAAAATTATTGTTTTACGAAATAGGAAAGAATATTTATGTAATTATCAATGCTATCATAATGACGTGGTTTTTTAATACAAAACCATCGGCACTAAGTAATTTATTGCAATAAGTTGTCTAGTGAACAAATAATAATTTGCTGTTTTCCTATTTTCAGAAACTATATCACAATGTACTTCGACACCAAGAAATGAAATTCACTTGTAAATCCAATTCTTTGAGTCACAAGAAAGCAAATGTCTTGCAGACATAAAATTGTTTCTGTTGTCTGGATTTGTGATGTATTATGAAAGAAAGGAGACGGAAAAATGAACTTCATGCTAAAAAAAAATCTATAATCGCTAACTAGATTATATTTTTCTAGTTCGCAGCAATATTTTTGAAAATATGGTATTGTGTTTATTGCAACATAGTTTCGCACTCCATTTTTATGGATTTTTTTTTTCTAATGTAATATGAGAGCATACTACTTTTATTGTCAAAAATTTTAATTTTCTTTTATAACGACATCTTTTCAACGATATAAACAAAAGAAAACTAATATTTTCAGTCATAAAAATATTTCATACAGAATTATCATCTCAAGTTAAGTGTCTGGGAGGCATTTAATTTTAAAATTCAAGTAAAAATGATTTTCTCTTTTATTGCTCCGGACGCAATAAACAAGTACACTTTTGAGGTGATTTTATTATAACTAGAAGATGTGCCAGTCTAGACAGGTTATTATCCGGTTAACAATATCTCGAATATGAATGTCATAGATTAACTAACAAAATTTGTAACAGAAAACCTCAAACACATTGGTTGTGTACTTAAAAATGAAAAAGAAAATTATTATTTGTAGGTCGCATATATTTAAAAAGTATTTGTCGAACATTATTATTTGTAGTGCTTTATATATAAATGTATTGCATTAAAAAATTTTTTTCCTTGATTTAATGTTTACGGATACTTAAATCAAAGCTAATCAATAATTTTAACAAAATTCCTTCTACATCAATGATTTACCGTAGTTGTCGTATTAAATGGAGAGTTATTTTTGAACTATTGAATTATTAACGAAAAAAAAATAGTCATCGTTATTAAAATAAACATATATATAAGTATATAAGAAATAGCTTTGAATGGACGGTAGAAATAAAATGATTGAAAGATTGCATCAATTCCACCAGTAATTATGAAACTGTTTCGATTTAAATTACAAAATATGTTTGTGACGTTTTTATTAACAAACAGCATGAATCAAAAATTCTATCATGAATTTTCATTGAGCAAACGATTTCATCTGTGTTTTGGTCTTTCATTATTTAATGTTCGTTTGGTGAATAAATATTAATGGAAAATGAACGAAAAATTTTGCTATTGTGTGAATGGAGCAGACGATTTTCAATGCAAAATTAAATGCAAGTTGTTTTTTAAATTACGAAATCATCAAATTGACAATTTTTAAATATCTAACTTGATAAAGAAGTTAAAATATTTTGTATTTTGTTTTCTATCTCGATCAAAAATACATTTTTGTCACTGAGATTGAAAGTTTGATTTAAAAAAATCCTTAACTTCAGTGGAATATAACAAATTATACGTGAACTGCGCAAAAAATGAATTCATCGACTATACTCTTGAAATAATTCTATCCTAACAATTTAATAAAAGTAATCGATAATACATTTGCTGTTGATGTAATATTTTTTCATTAATCTTTATTCATAATTTCTATTTCTTGATCATATTACATCAAAAATGTGAAGAATATGACAGTTTCATGAATGAATAATCTGTCACACTTCAATTAAGTAAAAGCCCAATTTCCGGAGGGTTTAGTGCATGTGTCGATACACTATCATTTTGTTTCAATACAAAAGTGATATATATTTCTGTAGAAATTCGAACAAAATGTGTCGTTTGAAGCAATAATCCAAGGCACTTCCTCCCCCCAAAAGTAAACAAAGTATTTCCTGACGGGGCCACGTTTAGTCCATTTACTTGGAAATAAATGGCTTTGAAACTGGCTTGCGCTATCAAAATAGTATTCCTAAGCCTGCGGCGACTTGAGATTTTCGAAAGCTGCTCCTCTTTCTCTCCATTCCTCCTTTAAAGCGGATTTGCGCGTAATATTTCATATTAGTGCTCTTTTTCCCCGTCGAGGAGAAAAGAGTTGAGTGCTGGTGTTTATTTTCCATTTCCTCCGTGTTATGATTGGATACACAAGGATGTCTATATATTAATGAATTTATATTCGTCAGCTAAGGCCAAGTTTTACTGTAGAGGCCCTGGGGAAACTGCCAGAAAGACATCTGCAATCGTTCGATACTCGACGATTGGTTGAAACGTCTGGCGTACTTTCTTTACACAACTGTTGAGTCAATAAATGAGTGTTGCGCATCCAGAAGGTCATGTTTGTTTTCACTACAATGTTAGTGTTTAATTTTCGTTGGGAGATGCGACACATTCACTCGATTCTCCAGGGACTGGGAGAAGGGAATCCGATCAAAAATGATTGCCTCCAATATTGGCTGCTTTTTAAAGGATAAAAACTTTTATAACCTAAATGCCTCCAGGCGGTAAAGTATAAACCCGTGAACTGAAATTCCCACATCTTAAGATTATTAAACATCTTTTAGGAAATTTTACAATGGAAAATTTCTCATCTGCGATAAATATTTTACTTGATCGTCGTAAATATGTCAGCGTGCTAGATATTTATAGTTGTAAAAAAAAATAGATATTGTTTCAATGCGTCGGATTTCAAAGAATAAAAAGGTAATAATTATGTCCCTAATGGGATACGCCAGAATGCGAGATAATATAATGAATGTTTGTAAAAAATGGGTATTGTTTCAATACGTTGGATTTTAAAGAATAAAAATATCATATTTATATCTATATATCTAAAAAAAATATTTAAGTTTTATTTCAGAATTTTTAAGTTATTATCAGATTTTTAAATAATTAATTAGCCCGAAAATTTTCAAATTACTCTCACGAAGCCAAAAAAAAATCAAAATGTTGAGGTTGAAACTTGAAAAAAATTAATAACTCATTGATATACGACAGTATGAAGTCATTTTACTGTACTTTTTGTGAGGTTTATCACATTTTAAAGACATTAAAAAAAAACCAACTTCAAAAAAATGTTGGCATGAATATATTTCTTTAGAAAAACAATTCTTATGGAATACAATTTTTAGGGATAGCATATGTTTGTATTAAGGCATGCAAATAGGAAATGGGAGCTATTACACGAATAAAAGCTCTTTGTTTCGCTGGAATCTCAAGACAAAAAAAAATTATACGAAGTGATGTCAATAAATAATGTCCATACTTTTAAACACGATAATAATAAAAAAATACGAGAAAAAAATGTATCAATAAAAGAAAGTATTACTAATTTTTTTCCTTTTTGACATGATTGCGATTCATGGTGAGACACTTGATCGAGTTCTGGATCAGTTTGAAAATCAAGTTTTCCCAGATCTTCGTCAACACATATGAGGTTCTCGTCTTAGTTTAACTTTTAACTACAGAGGAATTTCTTCATGGATCCAAACAGATGAAAATCTGAGGGTGCTTGTGAAACTTTTCTTGGGAACAGATGAAACTTTGAAATCCAGAATGCACAGTAGATGCCGCAAAACTTTCCAATGGAATCTTTGCAGTTTTGTGAAAACCAGAGATCGCATCTCTTTTATTTTGCGATAGAAGTTACATGAATGAGAATAAAATGTAAATTTTGTCACAAGATTATATATGGAATTCGAAAAGTTTCCACTGTTATTCAGTTCTCATTTGAGTTTGACATGCTTGTATCAAAAAAGTATTTTATCCACGCGATCCAAGATTGAAGCTCAATTTTAAATTTACAAAAGTGTAAAAGATCAGATGGATAAAATTCTATACACAAATTTAGCATCGAAAATATAAATTTACTAAATTTTAAGAAAAATTCATCGAAATATTGACCATTTGTCTGTTCATACTTTTGCATGCATGTAAATGCAATAATTAAAAACAAAAGACTTAAATAAATAGCATTTGTTATATCATCTTGTGACTACAAGTGAAATTCCGTGTCAAGTTTTGGTCATAACCTATTGGGGAAAAATATATAAATTACACATTCAATTTTTTTGGCACTCGTATATAATCACAAGAACTCGAATGTCTTCTCTCAGTCACCATTCAAAATGGAGTATAATTTAAGCATTTTCTTTATTTATTTTTTTAACTTTCATTTTTAAAAACACTTACAGAATGTTAAAAAGATGTAGATTTAATTTTCATCTAAATTCAACTTAAAGCAGTTGTATGTATTTATTTTTTTAGAGTAATAAACAAGTCCATGTTTCAAGTGAATAATTATGCATCGAATTATCTTTCAGAGGGCAAAAGGTCTCGCAAAATATTGTTCACTATCGCTTCTAAAAGACTCTTTCATAATTATTGTATGGTAATGGCATGAGGCTAATACACAAGAACCTTGTTTTTAAAAAATATAATATAAAACGTACAATTTGTGCAAAACTTTGGAAAAAAAATGTGAACCCTCGTAAAGCTCACGGCGCTGTGCAAAATCCACAATTTTTTGCCAGGATATATATAAGAAATAGGAGAGAAAGTTTCAGTGAGGCCTGCTCTGCTTTATTTAATGTGTAGAGAAATTGTTTCGCATTAGTATTCCTTTAAAAGAAATAATTTGCACCGCTATTCTTACAAAAGTACCACAGAATATCTTTAATCTCACCGTTCTCATGTCACTCTATCAGTGTCAGATGTGACGTACTTAGACACTTAAATGCAGTTTTTCAACTTAATACTGTTGCTGTCCAACAATCTGAAGTCATTCTAGATTTCACCTCATCTCGTCACTTCACCGACAACAAAAGGTATGGAAGCAACTTTGAAAAAGAATAAAGGAGGGAAAAAAAACCTTGACCGATTAATTTCTCCCATTTGGATCAACCGTGTATATAGATATGACGATGTCATCGTCTTTCTCCCCTGGAGCTAAGAGATGGTTTTTATACACACTTGTTGATTCTGCTGATATTGAAAAAGCATTCTTCAATATCAGCTTGGTCTGTTCACTGCAATCTAAGCTAGATTCTGCGAATTTCCGAAAAGAAAATTTTATTCTTCCGCAAGAGGAAGCTTTTGTATAAAAGAATAAACGGAAATAAAGAAGCAAAAAAAGAAAAAAAAAACATCTGCCTCGGGAAAAATGAGACTACATACATCTGTGAATAAAATACGAGTTGGTGTTTATGTTTGTTCCTTTTTAGCGGAATAAAAAATAAACCTGGATTTTTCGCTGCAGTTTCTCTTTTTTATTTCAGCTATAAAAAGTTAAAAAAGAACACTTTTCACAAAATATTTAAAATACATACTCAAACGATATTTTTTTAAAAGATAGAAGAATATAAATCACGGTTATTAGCCTACTAACTAGTTGCATATCTTGAAAATAAGATAGACTTAAATATTTTGAATATTTTTTGTGCCCAAAAAGATAAAACATTGGTGCTGTTCAAAGGATTCTATAGTTCTTTAAAGGAATAATTTTTGCGGAAGTTTCTTAGTAATGCATAAAATAATAATAATGTAATAAATATTTATTGAAATTTAATCAAGAAATATTTATATCAATTACTTTATAAGCTTATTTGAAATATTTAAAAGCATATTAAAAATACATTTAAAAAATAGAACAATAGGGAACATGGATATTAACATATTATTAAGCTGCATACGGTAAAAATAAGATACACTAAAATATTTTTAATATTTTTTACATATAAGCAAATAAAATTCAACTGTTCAACGGGTTCTATATTTCTTTAAACGAATAATTCCTGTGAAAATAATCTTAGTATTATATAAAATAATAATCTAATTAACTAGTTAGCTTTTCAACTAACATTTATTAAAATTTATTGAGAAAAATTATATTATCAACTACTTTATAAGCTTATTTTAAATATTTAAAATGCATACTAAAAAGATATTAAAAAAAGAAGAATATACATTATGGTTATAAATTAATATCAAGCTGAATATCGTAAAAATAAGATCAGCTAAAATATTTTGAATATTTTTTGCATGCAAGCAGAAAAAATATGATGCTGTTGAAAGAATCCGATAGTTCATTAAAAGAACAATTTTTAAGGAATTATTCTTAGTAGTACTTAAAATAATAATCATCTAATAACCTGGATAGCGTTTTCATGAAGATTTGTTATAATTCATTAAAAATTATAATATCATGTTAATAAATTAGTAACTTATGTTATAAGCTTCTCTATTATATTATGTGCATAGATTATGCATTTGTTTAAAGAGATTGAAAAATTTATTCACTCTGGTAGCAATTCTTTGTTCAAATATATTTTTTTCATTTTTGATTGAGTTTTATATCTAATTAGTTCCTGACTTTTCTTGGAATTAAAATTCTTAATTGAATAATATTTTTTACATAAAAACTATTTTTCTATGAAACATTATTATGTTAAAAACTCCTTTATCGTCTGAACTCTTTATTGTACATTTTTAATTAAAAGTGGAATACCAATTGAATCAGGCTGTTTTTAAAAACCAAATTTTTTCCATATATTATTAATATTTGGTATATTAGTACCGTAAGTTTTATTCTAAAATGCTGGAGAATAAAAAAGTATGTTTCCCTCTGAATGACTGACTTAAGTTTGTTTTAAGCAGGGCTTCGAACCGGAACTGAACCGAAAACCGAAAACCGGAAAAAACCGTTATTTTGGTCGGAACGAAAACCGGAACTGAACCGAAAAAAATATCGGTTTATTTCGGTTCGATATATCTTTCAGTCATTTTGTTACTGTTACCAACTTATCAATATTTTCTAATTTAACGTCAACTTTATAATTATCATTACATGTATACTGCTTCTCGATTTCCTATTTTGATATTCACTAGTATTTTTCTGTTTCAGTTTCGCATGAAACTACTTGTAGAAGACATATTTAATTCAGTTGATTAAACTAGAAGTATAGATGATTTTTTAAGAAAAATATCGAGTTATATTTTATTTTTCACATCTCAGCATGCGATCATCCACGGATGTTTGTATAGACTGTTTAGATCAGGGAGGAGTAAGTAGACAGGAGAGGCCCTAAGTGACGTAGCATGAAGCATCTATCAAGTCTTCTGCTCATCAAATGGGTGTTTGGTAATGGCGGCGATTCAAATGTTTCGAAATTTAAAAAATTTCTTTGCAGATATTTTATACAATCAGTTATCTAACAGGAAAGCATTGTTAATAGAAATTGATAGTTTAGTATGAGCAGTTTATTTGGACCCGCGTTATCAAATTTTGCTTTCCACGTCACAAAAGGTACAGGCTGTGCAACATTTAAAGAATATTTGGAACAAATTACAATTTTTTGAAAAGTCCATTTTAATAGTAAACGAGGAAACAAAATCTTCTACTGAAAGCGATGAAAATAAAGACGATTTAGAGACTTTTTTAAAAAGTAAAGAATTGGCAGTAATAAAAACACATAGAACCTCTATTTCTACCGAGATTGACATTGAATTCATTTTAAATAATTTTGACAATGTACGAAGGCTTGATATAAAGCATAATATTTTAGATTTCTGGGAAGAGAATAAAATTACATATCCGCACTTGTATAAGATTGCAATGGTGGTTTTGGCAGCTCCAGCTACATAAGTTAGTGTTGAAAGAGCGTTTTCAGGTTTCAAATTTATTCTCCGAGACAACAGAAGTAATCTCAGTGAAACCACGTTAGAAGATATATTAATAATTAGAGGCAATTTTCGTATGTTGAATAAGTAATATATTTTTTACATAATTATTGCAAGGCCAAGTGCACGATGTGAGAGTCAAACTACGAATGTGGGTAATCATGAATCTAGTTGTCAAATGCGATTTTGATAATGGATAACAATGCCAATGCTCGCCGTCCTCTGCTCACCGCTCTTATCGTACCTGCTGTTTGTATCAATTCACATAGTGTACCAATTAAAAAAAGAATAAAATCTTCTAAATTTTGATAGAATAACATTTTTTGTTTATGATAGAATTATATTTTTAGTACAAATAAGAATATACATAAAATGAAATTATTCATTTGGAACTGAACCGAAAACCGTTATTTTTGGCGGAGCGAAAACCGGAAC
>JAPMOQ010030207.1:1175987-1195538 GCA_026543055.1 Argiope trifasciata
ACCGAAAACCGTTATTTTTGGCGGAGCGAAAACCGGAACTGAACCGATATTAATTTTTTTAGTTGAACCGGAACGAAAACCGGAACAAAAAAAATTACGGTTCGAAGCCCTGGTTTTAAGCATGGGTAAATCACCATCTGCAAAAACAATATAAACATTGTCCAAAGATGCAAGTCAATGTATAAATAAACATATATCTTGAACATGAAAGTATAATTAAAGTGATTTGAAGTTGAGATAAAATTTTTTTCCTCATTTAACATGTATTCATCAGATTAACGATATTAAGTAACAAAGTCACGTTTCACCTTGAGCATTTGCCTAATTTATTTCTTTCTACCTAATATTTTACGATTAATGCAGATTTTCTCCTTTTCTTTAGTTTTTACATGAAATGTTTTAGCTTTGGCACTCGTTAGAAACGAACTTATTATCAGATGGAATCTTCTGCATTTTGCTTGGGATTAATATGTCTTAAATTTGTACTTTTAACTGCTTCATCTAATCTTTGTCTTTCGTGCAAATTTTTATTGATGTCATGTCACCTTCTCCAGCCAATCATTGATGAATTCCCTGACACATTTGCATGTTCCTCCCATGAATGATTTTTTGCCTCTGTTGTTGTTGCTACTTATGGCACTTTACAAGTCCGCTAACAGAAAGCTGATTCTTCACTATGATGTTCTTTGTTTAGATTTGAAAAAAGTGTGATATTCAAAAGAACCCAAATCTTTATGTTGTTGTGACTTATGACACTTTACAAGACCATTGACAGAAAGCTGTCAGATATTTAAGCTGAAATTAGGGTCTCTTGTTTGTTCATTAGCACCAACTAGAGCCAAGAGTACGACTTAGCTACTTTCATGCCTCACATTTGATTGCACAACCCCTTTTTACAGGGGTGCACATTCATACAACTCACAGAACACATAAGAACAACCATTCCGGAACTAGGAATTGAACCCGGGACGCTCAGACCACGGGGAAGACCAGCTACCCCTATGCCAGGAAGCCGGCTCCTTTGTCTCTAGGTTGTTTATAAACATTTTAAGGAATATACGCACTTTTATAAAATTAGTTATATTTTATACCAGTTGAATTAAAACTTTAAAAAGTACTTTTACTTTAAATTCAAAATCGAAGTGGTTTCTAATAATGCCCGCACTTCTCCAGATTTAAGGAATGCATTTACTAAGTTTAAGTTAGAGTATAACTGGAAAACACGCATGTAAAAAAAAATGCTGGATTATCCGTTTTAGAGGTAGATCTCCATTCGAAAAGCATAAAACCTTTGAATGCGTTCCCGCATTCTTTTCTACCTTCTAAAGTGTGCCTCAAAATTAAAACAAGATTTGAATTTGCCTCCATTCTTACAATAAAGTGTTGGCAACCCTATTAAAAAATCATTTGATTGCTGGTTATTTCAGGGTTAGTGAAAATGGAGCGTTACATGATAGAACAACGTGTTTTCACTGTTGAACAATATTTCAAAAATAATAAAAGTCTGGCGGACACAATTCGAAATTAAGAATTGATCCCCAAGATCGCGTGATTTGACACCGTTGGATTTCTTTTTATGAATTTATTGATCTATGTTGACAAACTATGCATTGAAGGAGGAAATTCAAAGCTGATTCAATGATATTCAGTTCCATTTATGGAAAATGGTCAAGAACAATTTCATCAAAAGAATGCGTATGTGGCAGCAAAACTATGCTGGCCATTTTGCCCTATGTGTTATTTCGTATATAACCCTAACCTTTGTACTTTACGATTCAATAAAAATATAACAACTATCAAAATATAACGGAACAAAAGAATTAATTGAAGAACACAACATAAATTGTGTTATTTAATTCAAACTTTGCATTAACACGTTGTTCTATCGTGTAGCGATCCATTTTTAGTAACCCTAAACTAGCAGCTGTCAAGTAATTTTTTAATAGGGTTGCTAATACTTTATAGCCTGAATGGTGGCAAATTCAAATCTTGCTTTAATTTTGGAACACCCTTTACATCGATCGATACTGTGAACATATTACTGGTCATGGTTTCAAATATATCTCCAAGACAGTCTAAAATCTGCAAATTTTTACTTGATTATGAAGAAAATAAATAAAGCCGTGGCTTAAAGGACAATTGCTTGTTTTAATGACCAATGTTTCAAATGCTGTCAGGATATATTCCTGATATGGGAGATTCTTCAGCCTTTGAAGCCACCGGCCACGCCTAATATTTTCCTCTCCTTTAAGCCTTTGCCAAGGATTTCAGAACCACACCCAGAGAACTCAGCACTTAAGTTTGTTGCTTTACTGACTGGAGGATCCTACTTTTGCAACTGCAAAATGTTTTTAAGAATTTTTGAAGGTGATTTTCGCAGAACGGTATTTGTTTTCTTCATATACCGAAAATTTATTTTGGTGATATCCTCTGGTGAAAAAAAAAATGCCTTTTACATGATATTAGCTCCTTTTTTTGGGGGGGGGGGGAAACGCCCAAGTTCCTCATCATCCATCTGCTGTTCCCCAAGAATGCATTTTTGTGCGTGCAATGCTTACAAGATTTGTTTTTGCTGATGCTGTATTTTTGCTCTATACAAATGAAAAAAAAGTTAACGATAAGCTTCTAAGACAGAGGTTCCCAAACTTTTTTGAACTGGTGTTCCCTTTTCTAGTGAATATTTCAATAACATACCCCTCCCACTCCAGATAAATAAGAGCGTACATATTGCATGGTGAAAACAAGAATTAATTTTTTTTAAATTACTAATAGATAGAATATTGTTGGAATTGAAACGCTTCTGAATTTCTTCTTTATTTGAAAAAGTGGAGCAAAAGTTTTAGTTTACCTGTTATAAGTACAGACAGGCCGTGTTAGCTAATGGCAGTTGGTGCACTTTGAATATGTCGTGACAGCAAAGTCCTCCAAGTTGCCATAACAAATTATACCACTGGGGGTACAGAATTAGGGATGAATCGGTCTTTGATTTGGATCTAAATTCTGATTCAAAGATGGATGAATGAGTTCGATCTCCCCTAAAAAGGGTTGTGTAGTGTCTGTTCGAGCAAAGTCGTACTTTCACCTTAACGGTGCTCGGTAACAACGAAAGGCGCACACTTCTGCCTTAATTCGAAAGAGAGATATCTCATTCGGCTTGGTATAACCAAGTGGCATTAGACCAACCAGAAGAACGGACAGGGATTTTGATTATACGAAGTAATACATAATAAAGTACTACTTTCTAAAGAAATAAATTGACAATTTCAGAGAACAATCAAAACGCATACTTAATTATATTAAAAATATTTTTATTAAAATTTTAAGAAATCGAATTTCTAACTTTATGAGAAGGCTGAATTTGATGCCTTTTAAGGAGCTTGTTAATATCAGGCTCGATTTTACTGAAAAACCATCGTAAGTTGCTGCGTTCAGTAACATGGAGCCGATTTCTCTTTTATGTTACTAATGCTACTACAGCACTAAATCCACGTTCTGCTAAATATGAAGATGGGAATACTATCAAAAACTCGTTGAACAATCGGCCATAATCCTGAATATAGTTGCAAAATCGACTTCTGCAGTCAAAATTCTTGGTAGCCATTCTTGAATTTAATTTTTAGTTCCTCATTTGCTGTCAGTTTTTATAATTCTTCTTCTAACCGAGATTATTATGTTGTGTTGACATTGGAAAAAGGATCCAAAACCCAGTCCGGTACGTGCATTTTAAAAATATCTTGGAATCGTTCATTGAAGTTATTGTAGACTTTATTTGATTAATCTTCTCATGCCCCTCCGTGCATATCAACGCCCCCTAATTTTCTATGGGTCTTTTACCACCCCCCTGAAAGCTTCAAACACCCTCAAGGGGGCATTATCGCTCACGTTGGGAACCTATGTTTTAAGGTGAAATTTAAGCGTGCACAAATTGATAACGAATGCAGTTTACAAAGAGTTCTATAATAAAACCGTCTTGTCAATATTTAACTAATGGTTTTCAAAATGCTGTAAATTAATAACATTTTTTAAGTTTGAAAATTATTATTATTATTATTACAAATTTATTTCGTTTTGAAAGAAATTATACTAATTTTTAATTTATTGCTCTTTTTTTAAATTTTTGACAACTTCAGTTTTTGTACAGTTTGAAATTGTAGTATTCTTAAGCAAATTAGATTTCGATTCTAATTTTATTTATCTTCTTTAAAATGTAGTTGTGTTTTATACTATTATATGGGATCTTATAACTTCGGATTTTTTGAGATTTTTTTTTCAGAAAAATTTCAATTTTATTCCATTTAAGATGTTGATACTCCTTTTCATCCATTCTTTACTATTCCAGAATGATCTAATACAATTTCCAATGTTCCAATCAAACCAGTTTCGTTTCCTAGGTCCGTTTTTCATATCGCTCAAATTGAATGACCAATAAGCGATAAACGTTGAAAGTGACAAATATCGAATCCATATTTCTAAAGGGATGTATTTTCTTTGTTTTATGGAGAGATAATAAAAAAGCATTACAAAATTATCGAAAGTAGCAAATATCGAGTAGTATTCCATACTTGCTAAAGGGCACTATTTCCTTTGTTTTATACAGCATAGAAAAGCCGAAGAAGAAGAAAAGAAGACAGAAGTAGAATGATGAAAGAATGAAAAAAGCTTTGGAATGTGCGAATGAAAAAAGTGGAAATATTTGTGGGCGTCCGAACACTTTGATATGTCACGAACAGCCTCATTTAGATTATGGCGGGAAAAAAGAAGGAAAAAGAAAATAAATATATTCTACATCTATCAAACCTCAATGAGAAAAAAAAATTTCCTCCATTATTTAGAAAAGGCTTTAGCTGAATATTGTTTAGAAATGGGAAAGAAAACTTTATGTGGTCTAACTAAAATATATTTAAGAAATATGCATTTTCAGATTTAAAAAGAAAAGTTCCAAATTTTTTTGAAAATCTGAATTTAGTCGAAAAAGGATAAGTAAAACTTTCTGCTAAGTAAAAATAATTTGGTTTCACTTAGCAAATGGAACAAGAACTTCTTCAATTATCCAACAAAAAGATTCCCTAAAAACAGTTCAAAAAGTCCTTTACGCAGTTAAACGAACAAAGTTCTTAAATAAAAAAAGTTCTTGGAAGTTTTTAAATATCACCATAAATTATTCCTGTGATGATCACTTGCTAAACAGATTAACTTCGTGAATCAGTAAATGGAGAAAAATGATAATATAATACTGTGTGATTATAAGAAAATTATCGCGAAAAATTATATCGTAACTATCGTGCCGTTGATTCGAGGTATTTTGAGGTATACATTCAAGAATTATACGGAAAACAGCTGTTACAGTTATAGTAACAGAATTTCAAAATTTTCTGAAGAACCAACATTTTTTTTATTTGAATGTGTTCTCCATAGTGATAAAGCAATTAATAAGGTTTAAACGGTATCTGTAGCACGAAAATCACACTCGCTAGATAGAATAGGATGAAGAAAAAACAATTGTGGTATGCCTAACACAGACGTGAAGTTCAACAGATACCTTTCGGTATGACACGTGCTTTGGTTCTATGCACCATCTGCTGTTACTGATTATTTTCACTTCCCTTCTTAGTAAGTGTGATACTGAAAATTTTCGTGCTACAGGTACTGTTCTGTTATTTTTTTATTTATTGTTATTATTATTATTTGCTACGGCGAATACATTCCAATAAAAAAAGTTGGTGTTGCTATTTGAAAAATTTCAAATCTTTCACTGTCGCCGTAACTTTTAGAGCTTAATTTTTGCTTTTCGTATGATTCTTGAGCGCAAAGTTCAAAATATCTTGAATAAAAATTTTATTCCGTTCCTGTGAATGGTGTGATAGTTATGGTTTCATATATCGGATAGTTTCTTTTATAATCACCCTATATATATATATATATACTGATGGAAAAAAAATCCCAACACTAGGAAGGAGCTGTGCTAGATAAACGAAATTTGGTAGGCGTGTTTATACATCTGAAAGATGACGTCAATTCAAATTTCGAGCTACGTGCGTAAGTGTGGCGCTAGTTGCAACCCTATGAACATGCAAATGAGGTTTGCTTTAAATAAGCGCTGTAGGGTTCGTGATCGTTATTTACAGTTGAGATTTGACGTAGTGGGTTAATGTTAGTCAATGATGCCTCTGAGAAGACGAAGAAGCCATTATCAACAGCTCACTGAGTTTGAACGAGGTCGTGTTGTAAAGCTACGAGAAGGTGGGTTTTCTTTCCGCGATATTACTGAAAGACTTGGCAGGAATGTATCCACTGTGCATGAGTATTGGCGGCAGTGGTCAAGGGAAGGTACTGCCTCAAGAAGACCAGGCTCCGGGCGGCCATGTGGTACTACTGAGAGGGAAGACCGTCGTATTCGACGTATGGCTGTGGCTAATCGTACTGCGTGTGCAGATGAAATTCGACCTGCAGTTGGCACCACAGTGACACAACGAACTGTTACAAATCGGTTACTTCAAAGACAGCTCCGAGCCAGACGCCCTGTACAGTGCATTCCACTGACTCCAAACCACTGCCGTTTGCGACGGGAGTGGTGTCAAGTTAGAGCTCATTGGAGGAAGGAGTGGAGATCTGTTGTGTTTTCAGATGAAAACCGGTTCTGCCTTGGTCGCAGTGATAGCCGTTTGTTGGTAAGAAGGTGGCCAGTTGAACGCCTGCTAGTGACCTGTCTGCGGCCTAGACACACAGGGCCTACTCCTGGAGTTATGGTTTGGGGAGCAATTTCGTATGACAGCAGGAGCACTCCCGTGGTTATCCCACACACCCTGACTGCAAATTAGTACGTCAGTCTAGTGATACAACCTGTTGTGCTGCCATTCATGAACAGCATTCAAGGGGGTGTTTTCCAATATGATAACGCTCACCCTCATACCGCTGTTGTAATCCAACATGCTCTACAGAGTGTCGACATGTTGCCTTGGCCTGCTAGATCACCAGATCTTTCTCCAATCGAGCATGTATGGGACATCATTGGACGACAACTCCAGCGTCATCCACAACCAGCATTAACCGTCCCTGCATTGACTGCCCAAGTGCAACAGGCATGGAAATCCATCCCACAAACTGATATCCGACACCTGTACGACACAATGCATGTACGTTTGCATGCTTGCATTCAAAATTCTGGCGGTTACACTAATGTACCAACATTTTACATTTGAAATGGCTCCTCTCGCCAATGGCTCTACCTGTGATCTTGAAACTTTAATCAATTAAATATGTTACCTAGACAAATGTATTCCTAAAATTTCATTACTGTACAATATTTTTTTTCTTGGCGTTTGGATTTTTTTCCATCAGTGTTATATATATATATCGGTTTTAAAATTCTGTTTAAAATATAAATTCAAATATGCATTATAGAATATATAATATTGCAAGTGTAGCTTTTGTTTAATGGATTATAAAATATTCAGTTTTACATATCTTTGTAATGATCATTATTATTAAACATTATACTTAACTGAAGACGTTAATCAATTTGTTAAGTGAGATAGGCAACAACATCAAATTCAATCTTCAAATGATTTTTTTTGATGAAATACTTATCATTGTGTATTTCTTGATTAGACAATAATTTTTATCACCAGTTTGTTTAAATTGATTATTCAGTTACATAAATTATGTCCCCTTCGTCAATAAAATTTGAAACCCAATCATGTCGATACGATATTAAATTTTTATGATAATCCTTTTTAATAAATGGAATGTATTTCAGCATAACTTTCCTTCTCTTGTCACAGGCTATAATAAAGTACTAATTGACTATAATACAGCTGTTCTGTATTTTCCAGACCTAATGACAGAAGTTGAGAAATATCTTCTAATTGTAATGACATTAAATTCCGAACCTTAGTTAAAATAATATTTAAGTTGTTTTGAATTTATTTCGACTTTTCTAATTGTTTTCAGCGAATTTTCAGCCAATTTACTACTACCCATGTTACTTTCCGATTGACAATAGATTTTTCAATGGCGTTGTTGAAAAAAAATCCTGATGAGTCATTTGCATATTTCTAAATGGCGCTCTTTTAAGAAAGTTTTGATTCCACCGCACCATTACTAAATAGCGCTCTTTTAAAAAGGTTTTGGTTCTATCACACCAATTAACTGGCCTGAGAGAGTTTCGAATCATTTTCGCATGTGATTCGATAATGGTGAGTTTGAATCATCAAGCAAATAGTTATGGCCACTTACCAAACTTTCATTTCAATTGGCTCATCTCTTGTTTCTATGCTTTGAATCAAATATAAGGCTATGTTAATTGTTCTATTTTGTTCGGAACACGGATCTGATTAATTTCGTTCGCCTACTTATTGTAATAACATTACAATTTTACCGCATCTAGTTTAGTAAATTGTCATCTAATATAAATGATATTTTTTCCGATTATCTAAATATTTTCAGTGAATGGTTTTGATCGTTATTAAGCTGAAGCTGAATATAAATACTGGGAATATACCAAGTGCTTTGAAACTAAAAAATACAAAATAAATCCGAAAAGTATATAACATTACAATTTTACCGCATTTACAAGATACTGTGAACACACGCGCACTGTGGCACAGACTGAAATGAAATCCATATAGAAAAATATGGAGTTTAGTGAATTGGCATCTGATGTAAATGATATTTTTTCCGATTATCTAAATTTTTTTCAGTGAATGGTTTTGATCTTTTTTAAGCTGAAGCCGAATGTAAATACTGGGAATATATCAGGGGCTTTGAATCTAAAAAATATGAAATAAATTCGAAAAGTATAATTAATTGGTTTGATTTGTGAATGACTCATTTAATGTAGATTAGAATTATCTGTTGTGGAACTAAAACTTTAAAAGTGGTTGCTTACTTGGGAAACGTCAAGTGGAAGCCGAAACCCTGGCATTGAAGCAGCATGTCTTCCTCATGATCTGGACGTCCTGGATTCGAGTCTCGGTTCGAGCATGGTTGTTCTTCATCTGTTCTATCAGTGAGATGTTGAATATATTCCCCTGTGAAAAGGGGTTGTGTAAGCGAATGGGATGCGTCAGTAACTAAGGCGTACTCTTGACTCTAGTTGCGCTACTGAAACAAGAAAGTCATCCTTGACTTAAAATCCATATCCATGGCAAGTGCCATTAGAAATCACAACGACGTCAAGTAGTTGCTTTGATTTAAAGTGAAAGAGGATCACACATCGCAGTTATTTTAAGCTGAAGTTTTGAAGAATCATAATATTTTGTCTCTTGTTGTATTTCAAAGATAATCCTTAGTGCTGAATTGGTTACAAAAACTAGGTGCAATCATTGCCTGTCATCATTCAGGCTGGATCCAAACTTATTTATTTATGTTGTCCTTCAAATAGTTTTCTCATAGTAAAATTTTCGCCTACCATCATTTGGGGTGAATTCAAATTCATTTATTTGCGCTGCTCTTCAAATATTTTCTTCATGGGGAAATTTTCTCTTGCCATCATTCAAGATAGATCCAAACTAGTTATATTTCAAAGATAATCCCTAACGCTGAATTGGTTACTAAAACTCTTCATTGCGCAATCGTTGCCTATCATCATCTAAAAGGGATTCAAACTTATTCATTTACTTTGTTCTTCAAATAGGACAATTTTCGCCTATTTTCATTTGGGGTGAATTCAAATTCATTCATTTACTTTGTTCTTTAAACATTTTCTTCGTGGTTAAATTTTCGCCTGCCATCAATCAAGATGGATCCAAACTCATTAATTTACGTTGTTGTTCAGATATTTTCCTCATGGTGTAATCCTCACCTGCCATCATTTGGGATGTATCCAAATGTGCTTATTTACGTTGCTCGAATGTGTTTCTCATGAGACAATTTTCGTCAGCCATCATTTCGAATGGATCCAAACTCATTTATTTAAGTTACTTTTTAAATATTTCCCTCATGGAGCGATCTTCGCCAGCCATCATTTCGGATAGGTCCAAGCTTATTTATTTACGTTATTGTTAATACCATCATTCGGGGTAAGTTCAAATTCATTTATTTAAGTTGTTCTTCAAATATTTTCTTAATGGTGAAATTTTCGCCTGCCATCAATCAAGATCGATCCAAACTCATTTATTTAGGTTGTTTTTCAGATATTTTCCTCATGGTGCAATCCTCGCCTGCCATCATTAGGAATGTATTTAAACGTGCTTATTTACGTTGTTGAAATGTGTTTCTCTTGGGGCATTTTTCGCCAGCCATCAGTTCGGATAGATCCAAACTCATTTACTTAAGTTGCTTTTCAAATATTTACCTCATGGTGCTATCTTCGACTACTATCCAAGCGCATTTTCTTTAATTTATTGTTTAAATACTTCCCTCGTGATTCAAGTTTGGCGGGATTGAAGGTTTATACTCCATTGCATGAGTTGATAAAGTAACTTCATCAACGTCTAGAGAGCAGCTACCAAAAGAACAGTAAATCAAACAAATTCTTTAAATTCAAAAATTCTCGCAGCTTCAGCCATGCCTGATTAACACTCCCTTAGCCATTCGCACTATAGATAACCGAATTTGTATGAACATCTTAATTCATAATTACAATGAATTCACAAGACATTTTTTAGATACCAAACATTCAAAAAAAAAAATAAAACAATGGAAAAGACAAAAAAGCAGGGATTTTTTGCCATATAAACTGAAATGAGAAATTTTGAAAAACAATATCAATGAAAAAAAAAATGAAACACTCGAAAAACGCTGACATCCGTCTGATGATGAAAATACACATCCTAAGGAGAAAAGAAAATGCCATTGTCAAAAACAGAAAACAATGAAAAAAAACTTTTGGAGAAAAATAATAGGAAGAACATACGTTTTTGAAAATGAATCTGATACCTGAAAAAAAGACCGGGTCTTTGATGCAGTTTTTATAATGGAAACTTTTTTGAAGACTCTAGAAGAAAAGGTTAACTCCAATGTTTATTATGAGAAGAATGATTTGTTTAATTATGCTAGTGGAAGACATGAGGGAGATTTTTGTAAAAATTTCATAGCTTTCTATAATCTAATTTTGCTGGTATTTTATTGACTAATATTTATATCCAATATTTTTTTCCTCACAAATGTTTCCTTAAACAAGATTATTGACACGTATTATTTTACTAACAGAATACTTATCGTATTTTTTTAGCTTACTTTTCTATTTGTATTAATGATTTTTAATCAGTTAGCTGTTTCTAACGCGCAAATTCGTCATGTAGAAAATACATTTTGCTTTTTGACGAGTTTATTCGTCAGGAGAAATAAATAGTGACAATTTGCAGTTTGAATTAGAATTTTTGTAAAAATTCTAACATATTAGAAAAATTCAAGAAATATTTTGAAAACAAAAAATCAGAGGAATAAATAAAAGATTATTAATGATAATTATTAAAATAACCGGTATATAGTATGGATTTATTTTCTTAAATGTGTTGTATTAGTCAATCCAAAAGCAACAATAATTTTTTTTAAATGACGCGCCGGTAATAGCCGGAATGATAATCCTATTGTATCATATTCTGCTCACTATCATTTTCTAACAGCGAATTTTAAAAAATTGAAATCTATTATTGCAAATTCCAAATTATCACGTGATATTTTTTTATCACGTGATTATACAAATGCGCATGCGTCAACTTTGAGTAAACCGATACTTTTTTTTTTTCTTTCGAAGTTGAGAGAGCTCCAAAACTTTTTTTTTGCCAGTCAAGAAAAAAAATACCGAAAATGAAAATTGCCATTTATGCTTTATTCATTGCCTACATGATTTCGATCTTCAAGACTCCCTAACCAAAACAACATTATTGTCTCAAAAAAAGGAATGCCGCATTCGGAAGCTGAATAACGAACGTTTCCATCGCAATGCGATTTCCAAATGATAAACTATTTACTAATAAATTTGTAAGCATATTAATTTATATAGAATTTTTATTTAAAAAATATTTTTGTCAACATAAATTGCTATTTTCTAATTTCTGAGATCATAAAACAATTTCATATTGAATTAATCTTGGAACAGGAGTCAAATCCTCCCATGTTTCTTACTTAAGAATGAATTATCTGGGAGAAAGAAAAAATTCTTTTATCAAAACTGTTATTAAATGCGAGAGAAATAATTTTGGGTACATATAATAAAAATTAAATTATTTAATTTCCTAAAAAAATTATTTCATGAAAGTTATAGCTATGATGTCACAGTTTTACGTCAACCTTTTAAAAACGCATCTGTTGTCACTGAAATATACACAATAATAAAGCAATACTGGTAAAAGCAGGAAAATCTTTGGACGCATCTGCTTTCAAAGAAGCGTAAATAATAATAATACAATTCTGGTTAAAGCAGGTAAAAAATATATGCGATTAAAAGATGTTGAGGAATATTGCCATTTATGCTTTATTCATTGCCTATGTGATTTCGAGCCTCAATTATTTGTTGTCTTCAATTATTCCAAACTTCCTAACGAAAACAGGATCATGTTCTCACATGATGATAATAAATTAAATTTGTATGTTCCTTTTCGTTCATATGCAAAAAATGTATGTTAGTTTAAGTAAATAAATAAATGTGATTATTAAAATTAAAAAAATCACTTCATTACAACATAAATTCATATTACACGTACTCTGTGTTTAACGAGTATACTCGTCATTACTAAATTTTTGTGACACAATTTAGATACGTATCTTCCGAAGAGGTCAAAATAGTTAAGTATTATTGTTTTCCAACCATTTATACATTTGAGATTTCGACATTCAATTATGTATTAATGAGTATTTTTTAATATCATTATTCCCCCAAAGTACCCAAAAAATAATGTAAATTAGTAAACAGTGTATTGAATAATTTAACAATGGAGTTTTTTAATGGACATTTCTCGTTATACACTTTATGTCAAATACTGGAGATATCTCGTAATTGTCTCTCTTCCTCTAGATTTCTGAAATTTGACGAAATAACAAGTGCATTGTTGAAAAACCTTATCCAGCAATCCAGTCAATTAATCTTTAGGTCAATGATGAATTTATAACCACTCGTCTTTGTAATTGGATATGTTGCTATGCAGCTACTGCTTTTTCCCATTTCCTATTTTTGGAAGAAAAAAAACTATAGCGAGAAATAAAAAGAGCTCATGAGCTTTCATTCACAAAATCGTTTGAGCGTTTTGAAAAACTATATTTTAGTTACCTTTTATATCTTATTGCTTGCTCTAAAATGTAAAAAAAAGTTTATTTTGATCAAAAAAGCGCCATTAAAGGATAAAGACTTAATAAATGCGACAATCAAACAACTCAATAAAATTTAAATAACGAATAAAAAATCACAATTTATAAAACTAAGAGCTTGTTGAGCTTTAATTCTCAAAATCGTTTGAGCGTTTTGAAAAAGTATATTTGAACTATTTATTATTTTTTCCAACTTATCACATGCTCTAAAATGAAAAAAAAAAAAAAAAACCACTGTTAATATTGATTAAGAAAGAGCCGTTAAATAATAACGAATTAATAAATGTAACAATTAAATAACTCAATAAAATTTAAATAACGAAAAATATTGAGAGCTTATTGAGCTTTAATCCTCAAGATCGTTTGAGCCTTTGGAAAAACTGTATTTTAATTATCTTTTACATCTTATTGCTTAATCTAAAATGAAAAACAAAAATGTTTATCTTGATTACGAAAAAGGCCATTAAATGATAACGAAATAATAAATTTGACAATTAAATAACTCAATAAAATTTTAAATAACAAATAAAATTTAACGAATCACATTTTACATTAAAATACGTTCGTATTTCATTGAAACATTGACTTTTTCTATGCTACAGAATCAGAATATTTGAATTTCTTTTACTTTACTAAGCATTATGAAGAAAATTTATCAGAAATATAAACTTGTTTAAAAGTTTAAGCCTATATTCGTATATTTAATATTTCCAACAAATATATAACTTGTGGTAACCATTGTGATAGCTATTTTTTTAAAAGAGGTAAGAAAAATAACTGTAATTTAGGATTTCAAGGTAATATCTGACTGGTTAAAACAATTAAAAATTTATTTTATCAATGATATAAGTGTTGTTGAACGACTAATTTTATTTTATGACTAATGATGACTTTGATTTGCTTTTATGACTGATGCCGTTTTGTTAAATTCTTAGTGCGTTTCAGAAAAGTCTAGAATCTAAACAAAATGATTCATTTAAATGTTAAAATATGATGACAGATTCTAAACTAAAACATATCTCAATAATAAAAAAAGTGCTTGAGACATTTAAAAAAAGTGAAAGGACTAAATATATATATATTAAGGATTCCTTTTATCATTATTTTCATCCAAGTTAGGAAGAAAAAAAAGAAAGAAAGATACAACAAAGTGCTTAAAATGATATTTTTACACATTTGTCAACAATAGCTATAAGGTTTCATAACAAAGAATTTGAGAGAAATTGAATTACCTTCAGTGAAATGAAATGTTATAGATATTGGTATCGAAATGAGAAAAAAACATGTAACAAAACAAACTTTAATTTTTTGAAGTCTTCTCTTTTATTGCAATCCTTTTAAGGTTAAAGTATGAAAAAATCTATTTCGAAACATCTTTGAAAAGGAGCGATGTTCAATTTTCTTATAACAACATTGTTGGATACAAACACAATTATTTCTTCATATCCAACATATACTAAACAAGTAATATATATATATATATATATATATATATATAAATAAATTCTAATTCAATTCCTACTGAGATCACTAAAGAAAATTTTTATTTTAGCTCCTTTTTATTAATTAATTATCAAAAAAAATTATTATATCAAAAAATTGGTGATTTTCGCAAGAATTGAACTCGCATTCTTCACCGTCACGTGAACAATACTGAAATCTTTGCTTCTTACTGATTGAGCTACTGCCTGTTGATTTTTGTTTTCATTACAAACTGCTAAAACTATTTATTACAGAATTAAAAATTAATTAGATTTAATTAATGAATTAATATTTGAAAAAACTGTGTTAACATCAAGTGTCATCCACTACAAAAATTAAAAATGTATTTGAACGTGAGTGGATGAATAAAAAGCATTTTATTAACGATTGAAAATTTGAACAAGATATATATATATATATATTAGGAGAATGTGAACAAATAGTAGAAATTAGAAATAGCAATAGTTGAACATACGTAACTGGATATTTTTACAGTTATAATAATTATATAAGAAAATGACATCGTTTTGTGCTATTAGCGTTCATGAATCGATAATCATATGCATTAATATGGATAATTGTATAACTAATATCGATAATTACATACATTAATTTAATTGACAATATGAAGAAAAGTATGAATTTAAAAACTTTCTTATTCACCAAGTTTTTTTTTGGAAGGGGGAAAAAAAAACTTTTTTTTTGTTTTAATAATACCAGGAAAATGGGGGGGGGGGTCATGGGAATGGAGACTGAAACATCCGGAATGGTGGTTTATTTCCACCATCTTGATGAATAGAGAAATGGTATGCTCTCTTTATCCCTACCGTTGACTGGATGTGCCTCCGGCTGGAAGGGTGGTACCGTAATAGGCTAGGGCATCTAAGATTGAACCTAAATTCTTACCAATGCTGCTAAGGGGATCTGTCTTTCGGATTTCCAAGTATGCCTTCGAGCGAGTCGGAAAAGCTGTCTGTGGTCTATGGTTCTCGTATACGAACTATACAAAAAAGATAATAATGTTACAAGCCTGTAAAGTTGCTTCCCAGCATGATCATCTGTATTGGGTATTATTAGTTGTTACATTAGCGATACGAGAGCTTGGCGATCATTTAGAGACTTGGCGACGAATTTGGTTCTCTATGCCAGGACGTTGGCTTTGCTTCGTTTAATCAAGCTTTTACAGGATATTCATAACACCAGTGATTTAGTTAGTGATTTTTGTTCATTTTTTATAGCTGATAATGAGCGTGAATACAATAATACACCTTCTGTGCTTGTTAAATGTACTTTTTTTTTGGAGGGGGGGGGGTTCATCTTTAAACTGTTAATTCAATCAAAACGATATTTTAATAATTTTCACTTTAGTAGAAAAGGATCAAAAAGTGTTGTTCCTTTCGTTCCGCTCAAAACTATAAATTCACAAAATAATTCAACTAATATTTCCAACAGTTGGTAACTGCCACTTGAAAGTAGCAAGTAAAATAATAAGCTAGTTATAACAAAAATTGTTTATCAAAAGCCTTGTCTCAAATTTGAACCAATTAAGAGTTAAACCACTGGATACCAGAAACGGTCATTATTTATCCAGCAATTATTCAGCAATTACCTTCAGGGCATTATTTATCTGCTGAAAACTATAAGATCACAAAATAATTTAACTAATCTCTCCAACAGTTGGTAATTAGTACTTAAAAATGATGAACAAAAATTAGATAATTATCTCAAAATTGGTTTATCAAAAGACTCACATCTGATAGAATTTAGAATTAAATCACTCGATACCAAATACGGTCATTATTTATCCCACAAATATTATCTCCTCAGGGAATTATTTATCTGCTCAAAACTACAAGATGAGACAATAATTTAATTAATATCTCCAACGGTAATTAGCATTTGAAAATAGTAAATAAAATAATTAGCTTATTATATCAAAAATGGTTTATCAAAAATATAATCTCAAATCTGAAGCAATTAAGAGCTAAACCACTCGATACCAGTCAGGATCATTATTTATCCAGCAATTATTATCACCTCAATTTATCTCCTCAAAACTACAAGATTGCCAAATTAATTTAGCCAATATCTCCAACAGTTGGTAACTAGCATTTGAGAATATTAAATAAAAAAATCAGATTATTATATCAAAATTGGTCTATCAAAAGACTGGCCTCGCATCTGAAAGAATGACGAACTAAACCACTCAATACCAGATACGGTCATTATTTATCCAGCATTTAAAAGAGCTTTTTCAAAAACCCACTTTAAAACATTTCATCCAAAACCGTCCACCCTTCATTTGCGAGCTTATTACAATTGAATTAGATCTCCGTAATCCTGACTCAGATCTGGGGGATGGTCCCCCTGTTACGTGATCCGGGGTCCACCAAACTCTCCATCAACTCTATAGGTAATAATTCATCTAATGAAATTGAAATTCGTTTAAATTTTTTGGAAAAAGGGGGGAACAGATTTGTGGAGAAAGTAATTCTGTGCCGAACAAGACATTACTAATTAAAAGATTAACATCCCACGCCTGAGAGGGCTGTCAACAGCTCCACACTCGCACAAAAGAGCCCCATCTGCCTTTTGCCCAACTAGGCCCCTTAATCCTTTCGGAAACCCCTATTTTCTCTCCCCCCGGCGAATCTAATCCGAGGGTATTAAGCATGTTTATTAACCCTTTATACTCCCTGTCCCACCGAAGGTTGCAACAAAAGTGGGGCGACCTAGTGCTACTTTTAGCCTTTGTCGAAGAGAAGAGTCTAGTCATCAAGGGTACTTCGGTAGAATATTTGCTATGTCTTTTTTATTTTATTTTATTTTCCATATTGATGGATGAATGTATAGATTTAGGACCAGTTACGTTCAATAGATTACACGAGGACTTTTTTTTCGAGTTAAATTGAGGGGAAGTTTTTTTTTCTCCATGTTAACATCGAAATGGTCGACTTTTGAATGAAATTTCTGGTTTGTTGTAATATTTTTTTCACTTTTCATTGAATTTCTGTATTCTCATTTCAAGAATTTTTTTAGAATCTTCGATTTCAAGGTTTTTTCACGAATCTTTGATTTTAAGAGTTTTTTTTTTTTTTTTTTTTTAGAATCTTTATTTTCAAGGATTTTTCTAGAATCTTTAGTTTCAAGGGTTTTTCACGAATCTTTGATTTTAAGAATTTTTCTAGAATTTTTAGTTTCAAGGATTGTTTTAGAATCTTTAGGTCTAAGAATTTTTCACGAATCTTTGATTTTCAGAATTTTTCTAGAATCTTTAGTTTCAAGGATTTTTCTAGTATCTTTAGTTTTGAGGTTTTTACACGAATCTTTGATTTTTAGAATTTTTCTAGAATCTTTAATTTCAAGGATTTTTTAGTTTCAAGGATCTTTGATTCCATAATGTGAAAATCAGCGATTTCTTACTCTGTCGATTTTTTGGTCACGTTTTCCAAACATTTTAACTAAATTTCCATGCTGATTTATTGTGATGAGTCTTATTCTACTCCCTGAATTTAAGTGTGTAGAAAGTAAATCTCCTTGTAAAATTCATCATTTGATTTCCTACATTTTCATTCCTCATTCAATTTTTTATACTTTCATTCAAGGATTTTTCTAGAATCTTTGATTTCATAGTATAACTGTCAGTGCATATAATTCACTTTCAATTTTTGATGACATTTTCCAGTTTTTAAATATTTCCATGTTAATGGATTGGGTTAAGACTTATCCTTCCCTCTGAATCTGTGGGTAGAGAATTTCCCTATTTATCAGAGACAAAATGGTCTATTCAGAGGTTAAGTTCGTCAACAGATCTATTTTTACATCATTTATTCAATTTTAATACATTCTCATTTCTAGGTTTTTTTCAAAATTCCTTGATTTCATTATGTAACTCTAACCGTTTAAAAGAGACTATTTCTTATTCTGTTCATTTTTTGGCAACATTTTCTAAACATTTTTACTAAATCTCCATATTGATGGATAGTGCTAAGGCGTATTCCCTGCTCTTCCCAATTTTAAGCAAGTAGAGAATAAATCTTTGGACTAAATGTGCTGTTGGATTTCTACTCTTTCACACCTTATTCAGTCTTTAAAATATCCTTTATTTGTTATTTATTTTTAATATTTCCAGACATAATAAATAAGATATTAAGATATAATATATAAGAAAGATATAAGATAAAAGAAATAAGAAATAAGATAAATAAGAAATAGATAAGATAAAGATATTTCCAGAATCTTTGATTTCATTGGGGCAATTTCTGTTCACTACTGTCCATTTTTTAATTGTTTGGGGACATTTCGGAAATTTTTATATTGTAACCAACGGACAGTCTTTCATATATAAATTAAAAATTAATTCAACCATAGTTAATTTCCAAATTTTTATCTTAATTCGACTCATATTAACTTAATTCTAAAATGTCCTCTTATTTCCTGATCCAATTCCACCTTTTTTATTTAATTAATGCTACACGAGCTCTGTAAAGTTGCTGAAATTGGAAGTTCCAACACTCCGAGTGAAGACGATAAAAATCTTCGTAAATTCTTTTAAAGGATACCTATCATACCCTTTCCTAAATCGACACGTGTAAAGAAATTCCTATCAGAATCTCATAGTATAAAACTACCAGGAAAAATATTTTGCTCTTGTGCCATGCTATGAATGGACGTATTTCGTCGCTTCTTCTTTGTGAATAAATTATGCCTTTCGCCACCTGTGTGTGTGCGTGCGTGTGTGCGTGCGTGCGTGCGTGCGTGTGTGTGTGTGTGCGTGTGTGTGTGTGTGTGTGTGTGTGTGTGTGTGTGTGTGTGTGTGTG
>JAPMOQ010030207.1:1195548-1209116 GCA_026543055.1 Argiope trifasciata
GTGCTAGAAAATTACTTTACAATAAAATCATTGAGAAATTTAAATAAATTTTCTGAAATAATCTAAAATTAAAATAAAGAATCTAATTTTGGAATCGAAACTGAAAATTATTTCAAACTCGAACAAAATTAAAAATTAAAATTTTTTTTTAAAAATATCATTGTATTTAGTGAGCGCAAATGCAGTTACTACTAAAATACATATGAATCTAGACAAATTAAAAATAAATGTCAGGTTAAAAGGAAAACAATGGAATCAATAATAAATAAAAAAGAATGATTTGATTTCGACAATACTTACTCAATTTTTCAATTTTCAACTCAATTTAGCCCAAATTAATTTTCTTCTGGAATATTCTCTTTTTTTTTCTAAACCCATTTCACTTTCTCTAACTAATTAACTAAACAGAAGCTTTGTAAAATAGCTGAATCAGCTAAGAGCCTCACGTTCTCACATTCCGAGGGAAGAGACAAAATACCGCTGACTTGACAAATTCTTTTTTAAAAGATCCCTGTGTTTCCTTTTCCTGATTTGCGCGTGTGTAAAGAAATTCCCTATCTAAATACCACTGTATAAGCACTGTGGATAAATTTTTTCCCTATCAATATCTCGTGTTATATAAGACCAGGGATAAAATTCTCATGAGCTTTTCCTAATTTCGCTGTGTGTCATTCTGTTTTGTGTATGTTCTCGTCTCTCCTGCTTGTATATAATGCGTGCCTTCCGTGATGAAATAAAACAGTATATAAAAAGTATTTCATTGTCTCAAAATTACCTTCAGATAAAAAACTATATATATATATATATATATATATATATATTCAGTTCTAAAAGTGCAACATTATAAAATATTTCACAGGGAAGCTAGTTCTTTTGAACTTTTGATTCTGACATTTCAATCGTGAAAATAAATGGCTGCTACAACTGAAATCTTCTTTGCTCAACCAGGACTATTCAACGAATAAAAGCAGCATCTCCTTTTCCCTTTTGAAATATTTTGATTTCTGGTAAGAAATTGTAAACATCCAATTGTTAGGAAACTGCAGTTTTTGATGATTTCCTTTTTCACGTCCATCATTCGAAATGAAATAAACGAATTTTACATGGTTAAGAAAGTGCCTGTTCTTTGTATTTTGTTACTGGTGTTAAAAGAGAAAATAAACTTCTGGAAGAGAAAAAAAAGAAGAATGTTTTATCATGTTGCTTTTCGATTTAATCGAAGCGAGAATAAAACGGAAATGCTAATAAAGACTACGGATGTCGTTTGATGGAAACGTAAATATTTACTCTTTGTCAGGAAACATCTGCAAAACCAAAGAAGCATGATATTGTTGGATGAAATATGAATTGATAACAACTTTCTGGTTTGTTGAAAAAATGAAGAAATAGAAATAATAATGAAAGATCAAACTACCACTTCTAAGGAATGGTTTATCTCAAACTAGGAATTAATTTTCAAAACTTCAATTGCCGGTGGCGATTATATCGGATAAAAGGATAATGAAAAACTTTTGGGAATGGTATTCTAGGAAATATTTACAAAAATTACCTTTCCGAATTCAATTATATATATAATTATTGTTTTTTTTTACAGCAGCGTTTCATATTCATTCACAAAATATTTACGAAATTGAAAATGTAGATTGGATACGTTCGAAGAAATTTTTTTCATGATTTATTATCGACCAAACAAATTTTTGAAAATATTAAAAGCGACGCCTCACTTTAAAAATTTCTTCTTACTATATATCTTCCTCTTCTATTCAATAATATATGCGCCCCGATTTCAAACATCAATAAGTTTTTAATTGTTTCCAAAGGGTGTTCCAAAATTAAATCAAGATTTGAATTTGCCACTACTCATGCAGTTTCTCGCAACTCTATTTAAAAAAAACATTTGACACCTGACAGTTTAGGGTTAGAAAAAATGGAGCGTCACACGATAGAACAACATGTTTTCATTGTTGAACAAAATTTTAAAAATAATGAAAACCTGGTGGCCATAGTTCGAAAATCTGAGAAATGGTTCCTAGGTCGTGTCATTTTACACCATTCGACTTGTTTTTATGGGTCTATTGGAAGTCAAAGCAAAAAACCCTCAAGCATTAAGCCCCCGTTCATTGTAGGAGGAAATTCAGGGCTGAATCAAGAAAATTCTGCCACAGTTATGCAAAAGTCATGGAAAATTTCGACAAAAGAGTGCGTAGGTGCCAACAAAGCCGTGGTGATCATTTGCTCTATGTGTTATTCCATACATAACCTTTTCCTCTCTACTTTATGATTCAATAAAAATATAAAAATTTAAAGGAAAAAACCTGTTTTTTATTTAATTAAAATCTTGCGTTAATATATTAATCTATCCAATAACGTTCCGTTTTTACTAACCCTAATTTATCAGCTGTAAAATGTTTTTAAAAGACTTTACTGCATGAATGGTGGCAAATCTTATGTTAATTTTGAGACACACTTTACAAGCTATAATTTTTCTTTTGTATACTGTTGTAATATATCAGAATGATCAGTTTCACTCCTTCGTAGATAGATATGAAATTTTATAAAATTAATCACTTGTTTAAGTATGAAAAGAAAGTTATATGTATGCAATCTCATGGGTCAGTTTTTCAGCTTGGGAGTTTAATTATATAACTCCCTCTGACATATATATTTAGTAAGGATAAAAAATTATTTTAGTATCTGAAAAATCGTTTTCTTGTTTAATAATATTAAAGTGCTAATTTTATAGTTAGAAACTAAAAATTTAAATATTTTTATTATAGTTATAAGTAGAAGAAATATTGGCTTTCGCTACATCAGAAAACTGAGCGTCTCTAAGATACATAATTTTTGATGATCTATAATAATATTTTTTTAATATTTTGTAACTCTTACTTTATTATTACGTATATGCGTTTATAAGTATGAGCGTTTAGACTTTATGTGTGAAATATTACGAAATATATTTCATTTTTTTTGTAACTTTTGATAAACATTTTTTCACAGAAAACTCAACAGTAAACCTCAGAATCTTCTACCAAGTCGACTCTTATGAAAGCTCCGATTTTCTAAAAAAATTACTTATTAAGAAACACTTTAAGAGAAACTTTCCTAGCTAAATAAAGCAAAAACTAAAGTAATTTCTAATAACCTGAAAATATAAAATTAAATTGATCTTCAAAAATAATGTGTTATTATCAGAACTTAATAATTAATATTCGAAAATTGAACAATATTCCCAACATAAGGCTTCCCAACATTTTTATCCTAAACAGATTAAACAGGAACACTATTTGAAAATCTTAATTTACTAATCAAATTATAGGAGTTAACATTACTTATAATGAAAACAAATTATAAATCATCTGTTCCTTGTTTATTAAACACTTTCAACTCTACCGGTGAGATATCTCGTCTTTTAGATACTTCCAGATCGGTTGAACCTTCTAATTCATATCTCAAGAATACCTTTAAAACCTTTTCCTGGCATAAGAAACACATTTTAGCCTAACGAAATCTGTAATTGTAAGTATCTGAAAGACGAGATATCTCATCTATAGCGTTGAAAGTATTAATTGGTTAAGAAATGGGATTATAATTATTTCTGAATTATCATTCACAAAAATGGCTTCTTCTGTCAGTATGTCTTACTTATAAAAATACAACAAGCATTTTATTTCGTTCATAATTTGAACAAATTTATTTCTGATTCTCATATAAGAGCAATATAAAATCGTTTGGCGTTTCTTGAATTTTGTTTCCCGTTTAAAATCACTAATTTTTAGTACAAGTATTTAATCTTTTGAATACTATTCATAAATAAATAGTTACACTTATCACAAAGAAAATGTCAATATGCAAGAAAAAAATCAATAAAGCTTTAGTTTCCATTCTTCAATTTTATCAAGGTAATCTTTTATATTTTGAAAAGAATTATTTCTTCGTGAAAAATAAAATTCATGATATTATTAAATTAATCCTTTTTCCTGTCAGAAAAAATATTTTTATACTTACAGTAAGCAAACAAAAGCTCTTGCAAAAAAAATGTTTTATTCGCAATCAGATTATTTCAATTGATTAAATATAGATCATATTTTTCCCTTTTTGGAATATGTTGTAATAACTTAGCATTTATTACAGGTGCAGATATATACTAATACAGATAATGGAATATATTATTATTTCTAAGGTCTTATGGGCATGCGAATACTGGAAATAAATTCAGATCGATTTCATAATCCAAAATCAACTTAATTTATCAACTCATGAGCCAGCTCGGTTCGGCGCCCAAATAATCCCCACGGTTCGAGCATACGCCCAGTTAACTGACCTTGGGGAGATCAGCAGTTGAGTTTAAAAATACCAGCATATCTCCACCATATTGAACATCGACTTCATCATAAATACTGACGAACTCGTCAAACGTATCTGAAGGTTTTTCTTTTTTTTTCTGCCCTTGCTTTCATAGTGTTATTATTATTTTTTTTCAATTAGATACAGAGCCCTTTTTTTTCTTTCACTTTTTTACATTTTTTTCAACTGTCATTATTTAATTTTTTCGTTGTTTCTCTACTAAATAATCCTTCGATCAGTGAGTTAAGTAGTCTAAAACTGACTTGACCTTCTAAATGTAGAGTCCCATTTTATAGTCATGGAGGTTATGACAAATGCAATGTTTGTGGGGCTTTTTATTTGTGATATCTTGGGTCAAGACTCTCTGAAATCGTGGACCATGGAATGTGTCGTTGCTGCTACAGTGTTGTTGGGCGGTGGTGGCCTGGTGGCGAGATCTCAGCTTCAGAACCGGAAGGTTGTGGGTTCGAGGCCCGATTCCATCTAAGAACCGCTGTCTAAGCTGGTTTAGTGCACTTTAAATTCGTTGGGGCCAAACGTCTTCCCGGTAGTGTAGTGTGGAAGTTTGGAGAGGAGGGTGCCAGCTCAGGTGTCGTCCTCGTCATCTGACCAATTTTCAAAATTACAAGATCCATCCCAAAATAACCCTAGTGTTGCTTCAAAACGGGACGTTAATATAACTTAACTAAAGCAATGTTGTTACGCCACTGCAAAAGATGTTGGTAGAAGGGGTGTTCAAATGGAAAGGTACGAAGCGACACTGTGGATATAAATGAAGACTTTATTCAAAATACACACCATAGACCTTAGCACAACAATCCTATTGATTAACTAGCCGAAGGATTCCTTGTTCCCAGAATTCCTACGGCCATGACGAGACCCAGTCCATCACAGAGTTTCTGAGTTCGCCGTCCGAGTTGAAGAGTTTCCCTTTCAGATGTTTTTTCAGGAGATAAGACATTGCAGGGTGATATGCCTGGACTGTAGGGCTGACGGTCGAGTTTCTTTCACTTGAGCTTGGCCACTTCCGCGTGTGTGACCCTGAAGACGTGTTGTCATGGAGCAGAACCACACTTTCCGTGAGTCGACCAGGTCTTTTCTTCTTGATATACCTGTGTAATCTTCGGAGTGTCTCACAGTACACGTCGGAGTTAATATTTCTACTGTGATAGATGAATTCAACAAGTAGCTCCAATTGGATGGTGCTCTTTATAAGAGCCTCTGCTCTTTCCTGAGCATACAGACGCCCGTGCATGCTCCTATCTACGCCCAAGATTCCAATCGTATCCCTAGATATCTCGCTACATTCTTCCATAGCGGCATAGGCAAATATGTTAACGGTTATGCCGTTTCGTACCTTTAAGCACCTTTTGTAGATCAGCAGCAATGATTTGAAAATCAAGGAATGCACATTAAGTTAGATATTCAAGGATAAATGGATATACTCCCATATCCAGTATCCCAAGCCTTAGTACCCAATTACCTCAAACCAATTTTTGAAGTGGGGCAATCGGGTACTAGTTAATTTCTTTCAGATTCTTTTACAGATCTGTATTTTATTTTTGACATAAAACTTGATATTTCACAATGAATTGACATTACAAGTTTCAAAAGAGTATTTAAAAAAACCTTGAATTTATCAAACGTAAAATTAAAGAATTTTTTGATGATCTAAAGTTGAGTATTTCAGCACTGTTGAAGTTGAGTTTTGATGAGTATTTCCGCACTGTCCACTCTAATCTTGGATATTATAATCTTATATGAGATCCTTACAATAAAAATAAAATGGCAATTCTATACAAATACCAGTTGGGCACAAGCCCTAGTCCTCAATTGTTCAAACCAATTTTTGAAATGCGATAGATGGGCAATCTTTTATTGCTCTCAGATTCATTTGCTGATCTAGATTTTATTTTTGATATAAAACTTGATTTTCCACAATGTTTTGGCATTACGAGTTCCAAAAGTGTATAAAAAAAGCCAGAATTTTTCAAACACAAAATGAAAGAAATTTTTGAGGATCTAACTTTGAAATTTTTATATTTCAGCATTGTTCTCTCTAATTTTTGATCATATAATCTTATTTGAGACCCTTATAATAAAAATAGAATTGAAATTCGTAAAAAAATATAAGTTGGGTGCAAGCTCTAGTACCCAAATGCACGAACTAGTTTTTGAAATGCGATAGCTGGGCACTATTTCATTTCCCTTAGATCCATTTGCTGATCTAGATTTTATTTTTGATGTAAAACGTAATTTTTCACAGTGTACTGATATTTAAAGTTTCAAAAGCATATTAAGAAAAACTTGAATTCTTCAAAGGTAAAAATAAGAATTTTTTGTTGATCCACTTGAATGTTCTATATTTCAGAATTGTCCTTTCTAATTTTGAATATTATATTCTTACTGGAAATCCTTAATATAAAAATAAAATTGAAATTCTAAATAAATACAAGTTGAGTACAAGCCATAGTACCCAATAGCACACAGCAGTTTTTGAAACGCTATGGCTGGACACTATTTCATTTCTCTAAGGTTCATTTGCCGATCTATCTCTTGTTTCTCCCATAAATTTACAATTCACTTTGCATTGACATTTCAAGTTTCAAAAAAATATAAAAAGTCTAGAATTCTTCAAACGCAAAATTAAAGAATTTTTTGATGGTCTAACTTTAAAAGTCTTATATTTCTGTATCGTATGCTCTTATTTTGGATAAAGTAGTCTTATTTGAAATCCTTACAATAAAAATAAAATTCAAATTCAAAGAAAATACAAGTCTACAGAAATAAGCAGTTTTATTCGCAGAATATATCTTTATTTTATCTACGTAAAATTTTTGAGAGTTTCAAAAGAAATATCTCGAAATCTTGATTTTTCGTGCATGCTGTCTTTTTTATGACGTCATCGAGAGTATGATTGATTGCGGTGACATGATTAAACTGTATCCATTTTGCTGAGCCAGACAGAACTGTAAGAAGCAGCCGCTTATTTGAGAATGCGCTTATCAAGTTTAATTATAGATATATAAAATGTTTTGTTGTTGTTGTTTTTTTAATTTCTGAAAGTTGTATGAGGATTTGATATTTTATAAGATCATACTTGCAGTTTTAAATTCTTAATTTGTTTATTTATACATAAGAGCCTAGCTTAATAACCAAAATCCATTCCCGAATTTTAGTGGTAATTCTAAGTACTCCATTACAAAAAAAAAAAATGTCATAGTAATTTGTGCAAAAAAGGACAACGCGTTCCAATTAAAAAAAAGCCTTCAAATAAATTGATAGCAATATAATTTATTATTAACGATACATTCTTTTTTACAAGAACATTATCTAAAGACATTTGGTTTGACTACACAATTTGACGATAATGACATAAATATTAGGTTGTTCAGAAAGTAATTTCGTTTTTTCCTGACAAAGGATTTAATTGCATTTTTCGCACCCAATTTCATACTTAAACCGCAAAATCATTTTATGTTTTAAGAGCTGATATAGCAAGGCTTGAGTGTGAAAAAGTGCAGCTGATTCTTCGCAATAGTTTTTGGATGGTGCCCTTTTAAATATGGAGAGCAATAAACAGCATTTTCGTCATTTTTTTCTTTTTTGCTATAAAAGGTAAAAATGCTGTTCAAGCCAGAAATAAATTAGCCAATATGTGTGGAGAAGATGTGTTAACAGTACATCAGTACCAGAACTGATTTGCAAAATTTTTCCTTCAAATGAGGAGGCCAAAAACCACCTCGATCAGTTTTTTTTTTTACAGCAAAGACCAAAACTTTTATGAGCGTGTAATCATGTTACTACCAAAAATATGGCAAAAGGTATTAGACCAGAATGGTAATTTTATAATTTAATAAATAATTTATTCATTAAACGAAAATTTCTTTTCATTTTGACAAAAAAATACGAAATGACTTTCCGAACAACCCAATATTATTGTTAAATGCCTTTACTGTGCGCATAGCTACTGCATTATCAGGATAATGCTTCTCAACATACGGTATGATAATTTTCCATGCTTTCACCATCTACCTAATTACATTGGAAGGTTGTTGCGCAATTGATTCTGTTACTTCCTCTTTTTCTGATCAAATATATCTTCTGCAACTTATTGCTCTAACGCTGAATGTAGCTTCAAAGGTTCTTCAGTAGTTCTGCCTATGTTCTGTAACCAGCTCAACGATGTCGTTGCTAACCACCTCTAGTCGATAATCTTGACCAAAAACAAAATCTTGTCGATAAAGCACTTGCTTGAATTTCTTGGAGTACCGTCGATGCTATTCGACAAAAATTATTTTGTCATCTTAAACAGGGTCCTCTGAAACTATTTATAAGAAAATGACAAAAATTTTGGGATAATGGAAATACTTGTTGTTCTGTTTATAAAGTCATCAAAACAGTAAAATTGTAACTATTCTCCTGGATTCGTGAAGAAAGCTTTTTTTGTAACAAGACGTGGTCCACTCCCTTCTTTCCTTCACCATTTCCATTTATCAGAAGATGAGTATTGCTCTTGTGGAAAAGTCTGTAATCACATTCACTTTGCGACATCTGGCCCTTTCACTCTTTTATGGCAACTCCAAAAAGAAATGCTGTTTGTAACAAGACAGGGTCCATTCGCTTCTTTTCTTCACCGTTTCCATTTATCAGAAGATGTGTATTGCTCTTGTAGAGAAGTCGGCGATCACATTCACTTTTCGACATCCTGCCCTTTCACTCTTTAGTGGCAACTCCAAAAAGAAATGATGTTTATAGTAAGACATGGTTCATTCTCTTCTTTCCTTCACCGTTTCCATTGCTCTTCTGAAGAAGTCGGCGATCACATTCACTTTGTGGCATCTTGCCCTTTCATTCTTTTGTGGCAACTCCACAAAAGAAATCATGTTTATAAAAAGACATGATCCATTCCCTTCTTTTCTTCACCATTTCTATTTATAAGAAGATAAGTATTGCTCTTGTGGAGAAGTCGGCGATCACATAGACTTTGCGACATCCTGCCCTTTCACTCTTTCATGGTACCTCCGAAAACCCTCTTTCTCGCAAGAAAGTCTTCCGTCCAAAAGAGTCCATCTTTCAAAGAATGAATCATAAGCATGATTAGATTCCTAATTGATCAAGAAGAACTGCTTCAATTCGATTAGCCCGATCAATTTCTTAGGGCAATATTTAATACGCCTCGCATTTTATTCATAATTTGTTCTTTAAGCCCTCCCCCTCAAGTAACTAATTTTTATAATTCCTTTAGGTTTTGACTCATACTATACAACATAATGTTTATATATCCAGTTTTTTGTACTCAAGATATTTTTTATTCTAATTTTTATCACTTCTATGTATATGTATTTTGTCATTTGTTTGTATCTTTCCTATTGATTGTTGTGTATGTTTTTAAATAAAATCCACCTAGATCTATACCAAACTGGAAAGATGCCGTATGAATTCTAGAAAAGTTGGTGTAGTGTGTTGTTAAGTGTTAAATGTAAATATAAGAGTTTTTTCCAAACAAGCACTGATAACAATACTTATGCAACTTAATCCAGTATGTGATGTTACGCTGTCTCTTCGATGCTCGTTAAGCTAGTTACTTTTTAACATTTTGTTTTGCTCGTTATGTGAGTCCCTCATTACTTTTTAACATTCTGTTTTGCTCGTTATCTGAGTCACTCGTTACTTTTTAACATTTTGTTTTGCTCATTATGTGAGTCCCTCGTTGCTTTTTAACATTTTTTTTTTTTTTTTTTGCTCATCATGTCCCTCGTTACTTTTTAATATTTTGTGTTGCTCGTTATGCGAATCACTCGTAAAACGAGTCCCTTTTTAACATTTTGCTTTGCTCATTATGCGAAGTGTTGGTTAATTGATGTTCGACTGTACTTTTAGATTAAGTCATACAGCTTTTAAATTTTTAATACGTGCTTTTATGTTTTCAGTGTTTGAATTTTTTTTCTCATTGTTTGCTATTCATTTTGTATCATGCATTCTACAAGTGGAGTTTAAAAAAACATTTCTTCAAATAAATAAATAAAATTTATTCTAAAGGAGGAAAAGGGGAGTAGTTCTTCTATCAATTTAACAGAAATCATATATCAATATTTTCGATTTTGAAATCTCTACACCATCTTAAAAGAATATTATTTATTTAATGCTGTCTTTAAAAAGTACATTGGTCTATGCGAGTTAAAAAATATATATTTCAATGTGGAAATACGAATCATCGAACTGTAAAATAAGGATTATATGTTATGCCAAAAAATATCAAGCGTACGACTTTTTTTCGCTTTCGGACAATTTTCTAAAAATATCACCTGCGTTGCCATCATTCCGAAAAATAAGCTTTTAGAAATTCGAATGGAACATCTGGAATTTCTTCTGGTTTTAAGAAATGTTCCATTTTATGGACTTACAGCTGAAGTAAGCCGAAAGCAGTCACTTGAGGCACTAGTACTTCAAAAAATAAAAAGGGTGCAGAATCCGTTATTCCATAAGATTTCATTTGGAATCTCGACCAGTGCATCTGGAATTCCATCTGCTCTTAGGCGGGAAACGCAGAGACAAAACTTGCTGCCATTTCGCGGTATTTTATTCACTTATTTATTTATTTTCATTTCTGAGCTCCCAATAAAAATACTAAAAGCGAATACCAAACTTTAAAAAAATATTCAATAATTCGCCATAGATGATTATGTTAATTTGTTTAGCTTTATCTGATTTTGAATTATAAACTTTGTTAGGTATATTGTTTTTCTTAAAATAGTATGGAATACTTGTACTATTCTGTGAAAGATTATCTAATTCTCAATTTCCTCAAAACTCATTTATACTTTTAAACGGAAATGTTTCTGATTGGATGTGTTAGTACTTTACAGGACAGATGTTTTAGACTAAAACTTCCGATTCGACACAAATATACTTTAGAAACATAACTTGCTGCCATTTCACGGTTTTATATTCATTCATTTATTTAATTTTATTTCTGAGTTCCCAATAAAAATACTAAAAGCGAATATCAAACGTTTTTCCAATATCTAATCATTCGATAGAGATGAGTATGTTAATTTGTCTACCTTTATCTGAATATAAATAGCATACGATACCAGTAAGATTGTTTTTTTATTGTTTAAAATTTTTCTGAGGTATAATAATAATAATAAAATTTACGATGCTATTATGTGAAAGTTTATTTAGTTCTCAATTTCGTCAAAATTCTCCATTTATACTTTTAAATGTGTTTTTTTCAGTGGATGTATTTGCTCTTTATAAAACAGATTTTTAGACTAAAGCTTTCGATTCGACACAATATACTTTAGAAACAAAACTTGCTGACATTTTAAGGGTTTTTATTCATTCATTCAATTATTTATTTGTATTCCTGAGTTCCCAATAAAAGTACTAAAAGCGAATATCAAGCTTTTTTTTTACAGTATCCAATCATTCGATAGAGATGACTGTGTTAATTTGTCTAGCTTTATCTGAATCTAAATAGTAAACGATGCCAGAAAGATTGTCCTTCTTAAAATAGCATGAAACTCTTCTGAGATATAATAATAGAAAAAAATTTTACAATACTATTTTGTGAATTCTTTCTAGTTCTCAATTTCATCAAAATTCTTCATTTATACTTTTAAAAGGAAATTTTTATGTGAGGGAGCATGTTCGCTCTTTACAGGATAGATTTTTTGGCTTCCGATTCGACACAAATGTACTTTAGAAACAAAATTCGCTTCCATTTCACAATTTTTTATTCTTTTGTTTATTTATTTTCATTTCTTAGCTCCAAATAAAAATACTTAAAGCTTAATAAATTATTTTATTACTTATCAAACTTATTATTACTTATTACTTATAAAATTATATTTCACGATGCAGTCTTTAATTGATTTCGCATTATCTGAATATAAATAGTAAACAATGTCAGGAAGATTGATATTTTTAAAATAACATGAAATCCTTCTAAAGTATAGTGATAAAAATAATTTTATTATACTTGCTCTCAATTTCATTTAAATTCTACATTTATACTTTTAAAAGAAAGTGTATGTGTGAGTGGAGGTGATATACAAACCTTTAGACTACGACTTCCGATTCGGCAGGAATATGTTTTAGAATGTGTAAATGTTCACAGGAAGCGATTTTTTATTATAAACTGTTACTGAAAATTAAACAAAATTGTAAAGTTATCTTCTCATTATTTTCGAAAATTTTATTGCACAAATTTGATTTTTACATCATTTTAAAATTTAAAAAATGATATTTTAATGATATTTTTAACTACCATTAAACTTTATTTAAATTTTTGCAAAGTCTTAAAAAGTAGTTAATACAGATAGTAACTAAGGCCGGATTGAATACTAAAAACATTTTCACTAATTGTTTTTCTCCTGTTCGTCTTTATGGGTGGATAGAGATAGATGTATCTACCTTCTTTTCTGATTTTACAGTGATTCTTAATATTTAAGTTTTGTTGCTGACCAATGTCTTAAATCAGTATAATTTTGAAAATTTATGGAAGAGTCATAAAGTTGCAACGAAACAACTTATCACAAATAAGCATGTACAGTGACTTGCTCACGACATTTTTTGAAGCATTGTAGATAGTCTGACATTGCTCGAACTTCTCATTTTATAAAATACATGAAATATATCGGTATTGTTGAATCTTGAAATATGAATATATATAACAGAATTTATGAGGAATATTAAAACAATCAGTTATAAATGAACATTGTTTTTTATCAAATATCTTGAAGTGAAATTTTAATTTCATTTATAACATATTTTAAATTTTATTTAATAAGTTTTTCAAATTTTATTACTGTCATCATTTTTATTATGATGAAGCGGTAGATGACTGCATTAAGCTGAGGATAATACCGCACATCAATATTTAAAATAAAAAATAGACAATTTTGATGAGAAATATCAAGCAGCAAACAAACTTAATAAAAATATTCTGTACAAACTCAGACAGACTACAAAGGATGTAGCTAGACATCGCATCAAACAATAAATATAAATTATCTGAACAAATTGAAAAATTGGTTGGGAAAATGTTAGGTTCTTCCACTCGTTGTCGTATTAAAGCTAATATGATGAACTGGCTTAAGTGTGGAAGGAAGAGAACGGAACATTTGATTAGAGTTAGTCGATGCTTTTTGTACAGTCGATCGAAAAAACATATGAAATATATTTTACATTTTAGATAAAGTTATGTTTTCATA
>JAPMOQ010030207.1:1215148-1239943 GCA_026543055.1 Argiope trifasciata
CCTTATTGTAGATAATAGCTATTAATTTTTGTAATAGCCTTATTGTAAATAATAGCTATTAATTTTTGTAATAGCCTTATTGTGGTCTTCTTTTCATGATTTATTTAAATGACGTTTGCAAATCTATGGAATACCTAAGTATTATGTACAATGCCTGTGAAAAGTGTAAAATAATTCTCTTATTTCATACTTTTCTTAAAAATGCCTTGCATTCTATAAAATGCTTAGGTCTCCTACTGAATTCCGACATTTTCAATATTGCCGATAACACATACATGCAGGAAAATTTTATCTAGACAATGCAAAAAAAAAAAACACTCAAATTCCAGAAACATTATATAAAAGTCAAAATACGTTGGAAATGTGATTACGAATCGAATTTACTTGAATTTGTCTATCTGCGTCTAATCCTTTTAGGATTTTCGTTTTTGCCTCCAAAAATTTTAATAAAATAATCATTTTTAATAATGCAATAAAAGGGCTTTTTCTAAGTGTTTTTATACTTATTATTATTCTAGGAATCATGGAATTTAATCAATTTTTTTTTCTTTTATGCACCACACTCCATAATCGGATTTCTAACATTATTGCTTAAAGCATCTTTCCCATAATGTGGTTTTGGAATTTTGCTTTAGTGCTGTCTTTGGAAATAGGATTCCCTACATTTCTGGATCATTTAGATAAACCGTAACAATATTGAATTCGTCTATGACAGTATTGAGTTTTTCTGCTACATTAAGAAGAATTAACTGTAATAAGGATTACCATGTCATCTGAGTTTATAACTTTGCTTGATCTAAAGTGAAATTCCCTGGAACATTCCAAAATCTCTCTCTCTCTCTCTCTCTCTCTCTATATATATATATATATATATATATATAATATTGACCAAAATATAATATTTATCACTTTATTCATAAATAAATGTTGGATGTATTAATTTGAGAGCCTTTACCTCACGTAATGTACAATTAAATTGACATTACGACTAGATATTTGATTCTTCTCTATGATGTTCTTTGTTTTGTTCTTTGAAAAAAATTATAATATTCAAAAGAACAAAATCTTTGTTACTAAATAGAAAGTATTGCGTCAAAATCATTTTTATGTGTGGCAAAAAATTACCAGACTGCTGTGAAAAATTCTTTATCAATGAATAATTATTTAGCTTTCTAACAACGATTCAGAAAAATTAGATTCTAATAAAAAAATTTGATATCTCATTTCCATTTATTTAACTTTTTTTACTAGAAATAATCATCAATAAAGAAAAGAATCCATAGATATATGTTAACATTTTAATCATCAATAAAGAAAAGAATCCATAGATATATATTAACACTTTAATCATTAATAAAGAAAAGAACCCATAGATATATCTTAACATTTCAATCATTACTAAAGAAAAGAACTCATAGATATATCTTAACATTTCAATCATTCATAAAAAAAAGAATTCACACACATATTTTAACATTTCAATCATTCATAAAGAAAAGAATTCATACATATATCTTAACATTTTAATCATTAATAAAGATGCAAATTCATATATAACATTTCAATCATTAATAAAGAAAAGAATTCATACATAAATCTTAACATTTAAATCATTAATAAAGAAAGGCACCCACAAATACATCTTAACGTTTGAATCATTAATGAAGAAAATAATTCATACATATATCTTAATACGGGTCTTTCAGTTTTTGAATTACCCTATATTAAATTCAATAGATCCACTCATGGATTTAATATTTTATTTTATTAATTTATACCTTTATTTTTCCTATCGATTTAAAAATTGGACATATAATATAATGAATTATAGAAATGAGTCGATTCGACTAATTCAGAATAGGAAGTTTATTCGGAAATATTTCATTCATATTCAGAAAATCCAACTTTAGAAAAAATAAATTGATGCTTGATTCATGATTAGATTTGAAAAATAAAAATATTTTCTAAACTTTCAACATCTCTCAATAATTGCGATCGTTTTTTATATATATATATATATATATATATATATATTTTGCTTGATTATTATTTAGTTCGAATGATAGTTAAATCTAATGTTTAAAGTAAATCAAAGGTTCATTTTTTAGCTTTTTCTTTCATTAGAACTTTTTGAAAAAGAGAATTTTATTAATGCCTAGTCATTTCTTATTCCATGTCATATCATATTTTTTTCTTGTTTTAGTTTAGTAATAATTTTCCCCAGACTAATCCATATATTAAATTGAGAAAGACCTCGAAATAACTAAAAATAGTTGTATAAGGTATAATTGAACGCTTTAGAATTTCACTGAATATTTTTGGAATTAATGATCGGAAAATAACTGAAATTTTATAAAACGCTGTTGTTTTATTCATGATCACAAACAGTAATAACTGAAACATATGAAAATAACAACCATTTAATAACTTTTAAGATTCGAATTTATTAACAAATTAAAATTTGAAAACATTTCTTTAAAAATTACTTTTAAAAGATCAGTTTTTATTTGTATTAGTAAGATTTAATTTCAAAGCAAAAATTATTGCAATCTACCGTTTATATCTAGAGAAATGCTGTAAAGGAATTATTGCAATCGATTTATTATATTATCTTCTTATTACATCTGGGAAAATGCTGAAAAAGAATTGTTGCAATCGACTGATTATATCGAGAGAAATACCAAAAAGGAATTGTATGTTATCGACTGATTATACCTTGAGAAATACTGAAAATGAGTTATTCTAATTGACTGATTATTATCTTAGCTCAAAAAGAATAATTGCAATCGACTGAATATACCTTGAGAAATGCTGAAAAAGTGGGCATTTTCATTCAGAAAACACTAAAAACCTACATTTCAATTGTTTATTAGTAATTTTATGCAATGTTTCATTGAAATGATAAAGTTTTATTTGGATTCGAGAAAATTCAATCGGAAGAGTTTTAAATTAAGAATCGAAACTCTTAAACATTGAAATAAAACAAATTTAAAAAGATTATGAACCTTTGAATAAGAAAAAACTGCGTATATTTGTAGAAACCACCCACTTATACACTTGTAGAGATCGTCAAAAGCGACATGTATCTTTTATTTTATTGAATTTTATTTAGTTCCTGAATAACAAGAAGCGTTTTGTCATTTGTTTGACAGTTTTTACGATATTTGAAGAATGATTCTGTGCAATATGTGATCTAAAACTCCATAAATAATTTTGTAGAATATTTAGTTCCTGAATAACAAGCAGTGTTTTCATATTTGTTTGACGATGTTTACAATATTTCAAGAATGGTTTTGTGTAATACGTAATCCAAGACACCATAAATGATTTTATAGAATGATAATTAGTTCCAGAAAAACAAGAAGAGTTTTGATATTTGTTTGATTGTTTTTACGACATTTCAAGGATGGTTCTGTGCAATAGGGAATCCAAGATACCATAAAGACATGGACCGAATTTGATCATCTATCTGTCTATACCACTTTAATCAGAATTAGGATATTGGTACTGGTATAGGTGGGTAAAGCTAGCTATTGGTAGCTGATACAAGATAGCTATCAGGGGAAATAACTGTGATAAATGCTGAAGAAATAAGGCAACAAAATAAGGTTTTGAAAATCAGGGTGAGTATTTGAATTCTGCTTTACCCAACTGTTGATGATCACTCAATCAAGCTTATAGAAGACCAGATCGATGGATCCATTTATTCGGTGAAAAGCATGAAACTGTTAAAGCACTTTTCAAAATGTGAGTACTTTTGATCAGTGAAAGCTCTTTCTTTTTTAAAAAGGAAATTAATTCAATTGTAGTGAAATAAACAACAAAAACAAGATATTTCAAGAATGGTTATGTGTAATACGTAATCCAAGACACCATAAAGGATTTTATAGAATGATAATTAGTTCCAGTAAAACAAGCAGCGTTTTGATATTTGTTTGACTGTTTTTACGACATTTCTAGGATGGCTCTGTGGAATATGTAATTCAAGACGCCATAAAGACATAGATCGTTGTTGATCTTCTATCTGTCTGTACCACTTTAACTAGAATTAGGATATTGGTACTGGTACAGATAGGTTATTTATGATAGCTATTAGGGGTAATAGCTATTATGAATGCTGAAGAAATAAGGTGACAAATCAAGTTTGGAATATCAGTGTGAGAATTTGAATTCTGCTTTACCCAACTGTTGATAATCACTCATTCAAGCAGATAGAAGACTAGATCGATGGAACCATTTGTTCGGTGAAAACTCTTGGAACTGTTAAAACACTTTTCAAAATTTGAGTGCTTTTAACCAGTGGAAGCTCTACAAGAGATATTATTAGTTTTTTTTTAAATGAAATTAATTCTATTGTAGTGAAATAAACAATAAAAACCCTTTTTATATGTAATTTGCCTTTGTTCCATTATCTTTATGTTTTAAGAAAACCATCATATTAATAACCTCAAAATAAATCTTAGAATATTCTAAAATGAAGGAAAATATGTCTGTGGTCTTCTACTGGATTTCTGAAGCTTCAAATTTAAACATAAAATGTTTATTTAAGTCAAAAGTTTACATTCAACATTTTGCTGATTACCATCACTCAATGCTTTTAAACCAAAAGTTCATTGTATCTAAAATTAATTTTTAAAGTTTAAATCAGCTGGTATAAATCTAAAAAAGTGTTCCTTAAACTAAAAGTATGTCTACTTCTTACTTAAATTATTTGATTGAAAAAAAAAAATGTGCCATGAATAAAACAAACAATCTGAACAATTTCGAAAGTTTAGAGTTTTTTTCTGAATGTGTAATAGTCTTCTATCTATAAATTTAGAGCATCAAAGTGACTTATGGATAAAAAGGAGTCGTAATAATAAATTGCTTTCATTAAAATTTATGTCTAACAGGTACGAATACTCTAGGTAGACAGTAAGAAAAAAAAAACTACTTTCAGAAACACAAAAGTTATTTTTCTTTAGTTCTTTTTTTAAAAAAAAAAAATCGGCACTTCTTTTTAGAAACCACAATTCTTAATGCATTTTCCTCCTAAGGGAGAAAAAAAACTGCATTCTCTTGCTTCTGTGGATCTTAAAAACAAGCGAAATTTACCCATTGAATGGCCTAGATCTCATAAAATCAATTTGAATCCTAGCGTTCAATTAGCTCCTTCCTTGTTAAAAAAATAAAAAGTTGAAAGAAAAAAAAAAAACACCTTATTTACTCTGAAAACTTCCCCTCACCCCTCCTATCTAGCCTCCTCCCCATATCCAGCTTCTTCGTTTACCCTTGGGGAATATTATCTCTTGGTAAACTTAAACGGTGAATTACGCCATTTTTTCCCCCGTGTTTAGATTACTTGTTTAATCGCTAGGAAGATAATGCCAAATCCCAGAGAGCTTCGATAACAATACTAGATTATAGCTACTTCAAAGAAATTTACATTCCTTCTTTAGCGAGCGAAATATTGGGAAAAAAAATTTTGCACTCCTTTCGAAAAATTGCTTTTCTTTTAGATTCTTTTTCTCTCGCTGGAAGAGAAAAAACAAACATCTGAAAGAAGGACGGAAAAAAAATTACACGATGTTCTTAGAATATAATGTATTAAGTTTGCTCAGCTTAGATAACTACCGAATTCACGAAGAACTTAACTGTCCATACTTACATAAAGCAAGTGACGATGCTTAGTTCAAAGTTGTTTCAAAAAATAAAACAAGAAAGAATTTGATATTTTAAAGTATCACCACAATTACTTCAAAGATATTTGTATATTAGGTTAATTTGTTTAATTTTTTAAAGTAAAGATGAAGATTTCTTTCTGTTTTCTGCATTTATGTCATAAACTGTAAATAACAAAACTTATCAAAATAGAGATATCTTTAATCCGAATATTTCTAGATATTTTTCTTATCAAAATAGAGATATCTTTTCATTCATTTGGCGATAAATCGCCAAATGTATGCATTATTTTCTAATAACCTTATTTTAATTAGTAGAAATTATCCCTGATGGCTATGGATAACAAGAGATTTAAAAATAACATACCTCTAAATAAATAAATGATGGCATAGATTCATGTAATATAACATAGATTTATATGATATTGCAGTGAAAGGCCAACGTAAAAAGTCCCACCATAGCTGATTAGCAGAAATGTGAAACATAAAAAATAAATAAATAATGAAATCTACTATCGCAAATTTCAAGTTATCATGTGTGAAAATTATTATTTCTCAAGTTATTATTTGTCTTGATTAATTTAAGTCATTAACCCGTTTAAACCGGTATGAAATCTATCACGAGACTTCTCTATTGGTCTTTATTCCTTTTGGAGCTCGACCGATTTTCAGAACAAAAAAGAAACCATCGTTTTTCAAAATATCGAGGCATGCGTCACTTGATAGTCTCGTGATTGTTTTAAACCTGTTTAAACTGGTTAATGACTTAAATTAATTAAGACAATTCTTAAGAATTCAGAGAATGTATAATTTGGAAATCAAGTTGTAACTTCAGTTGGCGATAAATCGCCAAACGTATGCATTATTTTCTAATAACTTTATTTTAATTAGTAGAAATTATCCCTGAACCGATAATCTCTATCGATTAAACAAACATTATTTTAATTTGTTTTTTTTTAAACCGTTGCGCGAGTTTGTCAATAACACTGTATGTTACTGTCAAACTTGCGCAACGAAAAATTGCAACAGTAGACGATAGATATTTCAAAAGCTATACTATGAAAACCGACTCCAAAATAAATAAAAAAAAAGGAATAAATCGCTAATTTGTTGCCTTCACAGTTTGAGGCTCCAAAAACTTCAAGCGAAAACAATAGCATGTTCTCACATGATAAAAAGGGATAAATCGCCAATTTATTGACTACGCATTTTGAGACTTCAACACACATGATAAAAATATAGTGTTTTTATTTGATGCTGAATCGTTAAAAAAAGTGCGCATATGTAATAATGCTGAAAAGTCAATTAATACGAGAAGGGCAACAGTATTATAAACTTATAAATCTAAATATTTAAATGATTTAGGATTTTGTGCCTTTAGATAAAAAAAATATTATCACATCATACACTTTGCAATTATGGAAAAATATTCAAAAAGATGGAGCATATTTCCATCAGTCAGAGGAAAGTTCAAAGTTTTATTTTAGGCATTTGAATAATCCTGGTAAAAACGGCTCTGTTGTTGGTTTGAAAAGATATAACATTTCAGGAAAAGCTGTTTTGTATTATTCTGTAGAATACAAGGAGCGAATCTATTGTTATATTATAGAGTTTATTTCATTACAAATTCCACAAATAGCCTCTCATTCTGACCAGATTTGTAGTTAGTACAAAACATTGGTAGAAGTTCGATGCATGTGCAAAAGAAAAAGCACTTGTCATCCACGAACATCAACTAAAATTGTTGAACATATTGCCTTAAGAAACGTAGCTTAATCTATGATGTACATCAAAGCCAGCATGAATATACCACTTATATCCGGTATTCATCCAAATTTGCGAGATCGAATTCCAGTAAATAATCGAAGCAGTCAATTTCGTAATCAGGTAACAGTTATTTCATGTGTATCAAGAAATATTCAGGTGCGTTGTCCGTCTCATTATATATGAAGTAATAAAAAATGCATCGAATAAAATTTTGAACTTTCCTCTGCCCAGTAATTCATCACATCTGTCTCTATCCGCTTTCATTCATTAAAAATAAATATTCCGAATTTGCACCTGCTTTTTGAATAAACCTGTATTTAAAATTTTGATCATCATTTTAAATTATCGTCTGACGCCAATTTGATTTATATCGTCTGACGCCGATATTTTATTTTCAAAGCTGAATAGAACGCAGGTATATGAAATGAATTTTCAGATTTTGGAGGAGAGTAAACTCTGGAATTCAAAGGATATTGAACATCGTATTGGAAGGCGAAAATCTACTGATCAAACTTTATAAAGGGAAAATATTCTCTACGAATATAAAACTTTTGACGCAGGTGACGACGTTTTTTCAAAAAGAAGAAAAATTTCAATTTTCTGGCTTGCTGAGAATATAAATTTGACAGTAAAAAATAAAATAACATGTCAGCTGAAAATAAAATAACTTGTCAGTAGGTAACAAAAATGCAGTTAGGATTTGGTGTAAACAGCAAAGCATATTCTGGATAATTTCGGACAATAAAATATATAGAGATATAAAATATATTAAAATATATAAAAAGATTTTCATTCAAAGAAATTTCCATGTAAAACAGCTTCAAGAACAAGAAGGAAAAAAATAATAATGAAAGACGGAAGAATGTTGAATTATTTTTTCCTGTTGAAAGTAAAATGAATTTTTATGAACCAGGTGGATTCCAAGATTCTTAATCATTTTGTTTGCATTCGTATCTTAATCTTGGCCCTGCCTGGAATGGAATTTTGTTAGCATCAATATCATGTTGTACGCTGTATATTTTATGCATTAACTACTTCTAAATTTCTGCGGATATATTCTTCAAGATTCACTCTTACTTCCTCCTGAATTTCTGGAAAATGAATTTTTTTTTCTCTTGGGGTAAATTACTCTTGTGTCCCCAAAAAAATTATTCTTAGATAATAACTTACATTTATAAAATATGAAATACTCTATATCTTTTAACGTTTTAGATGTCCCATTTCAGACAAATTCTATTATCTGAATCCCAGGCGTAAATTTACCTTCTACAAAAATCTAAAAAGTCGTTCGACGTAACCATGTTATCCAAAATTAAATAATGATTATTTAAATATGCATCATATTTTTAAAAGTTACCAAAATTTTAAAAATAACTACAGCGTGCAGAAAATTAATTAGAAACAAAAAAAAATAAGTATACAGTGTAATAATATTTTGTCAGTTTAAAAACGTTAAATTCTAAGTCATTAGCATATCTGAATGAATATGTGCTTAATTTGAATATCAAACACTTCCTAAACAAATCATCTCTTCTTAATAAGACTGCATTTCTTTTTAATTTATAGCAAGCGATATTTTGACGAGGAAAGTTTTGTCTCGCTTTGTATATTCAGGATCATATACCATCGCTTTTCTTTATTGATATTTTTAAACTAGTCTTTCAGCAATACAGCAGTGTTGTTAATTTCTTAATGTCACTTAATTTAAATGTCGTTTGATACAATCTTAATGCGCTGATTGTTAATTCTTAATAGCATGTTAAATTATGTTGTAGTTTTATTACACAAGAACTTGCCATTTTTATTAAATCAGGTTTTAGTTACATAAGAACTTGGTTCATTTTTTAAAATCCTTTAATGCAAAGCTGAAACTTTTTTATCAAATTCCACTCATGATTTGTTAAATTTTTATTCTTTAATTCAGTTTCCCTATAGATTAATTTTATTTCAAACTTTTCTCAAAGAATCTTATTTCTTTTATTCAAATTGGAATTATTTGACCGTGGGTTATGCGTACTGATGCCGTCCGTAATTATGTTGCTCTTGAGTTTTCAGAAACCACCGCATTGAACTCTGCACCTCCGGCACAATGAAACATCTGCCTCTACCCAAGGTTACTTTCTATTTACATAAGAAAATAGTTACTAAAGCCGTACAGCATAGAGTCATTCTTTAATCAATTCGACATTGCTTATGGTAGTTTTTTCTTTTCAGAGAACTGAGCTTGTCTTTATTTATCAAAATATTCAACCATCAATTTTTCAAATTTATCTTTGTACCATAACTTCCGTTTTGGTACAGAATAAATCTAGGAAGAAAAAAAGAAAAACTTTTCTTTCATTGAACGACTTCATAAAGTCTATATCACTTAATTTAGGCTTTAAGGTTTCTACTAATACTTTAGTAGCTTTACGTAGGCTTTTGCACTTTGCCGATATACGAAAAATAATTAATAATTTTTTGATTTGTCAACTTTATATAGAATCTTTATTTTAATATGGTTTCATGCATTGTGAAAATTTTGGATGAGACGTTTTAAAATAGTTTTAATTAAAATTTTCAAATCACCCAAATCATTAGACCTTCAAATCGGATAAATGAAATAGATTCTCCCATTCGAGGATTGTTCGAAGATCATTTCAAGTTGAATTACGTGACTAAACTTTGTCAGAAGTTCCTCCAATTCAGAGGTGTCCGATGAAAGAGAACATGTATAGGTCAAATCATAGGAGCATGAAAGTGACTCCATCTAGGTCAAGCTGGTCTCTTTCTCCGACGCATCATGACAAATGTGGTCTGAAAAAAATAAACATTTGTCATCAACTACGAAAAGTGCTGTACTTTTGAAAAGTATAGTCTTCGAAACTTTTGGTCTGTCCAGAAAAAGAAGTTAGCGATAAAAAAAAAAGATGGATCGATATAAATCTTTTCTATCATTCATAACTTCTTTTTCTGGTAAACTTTTAAAAGTCGATAGAGATGTAAAAAAATAATAATATATATTTGTTACTAAATTTGCATGTAAGTTTTAGTGTGGCGTAACATTTTCATGTTTAACCCAAACGATCGTTGTTTGTCAAAAAATGCATTAATAAAATAGTGTCTGGAAGGATTCAAATTCAGAATGGCTAGGGAAATTCAAATATCTAAGCAAAAAAGATTGACGAAGTCAGAAGTTATAACTGCAGTGAAAAAATAAGGATATCTAGGGATAAGGATAAGGTGAAAAACAAGATTTTTTTTTACCCCAGTGTCCAAAGTGGGCTTTCCAAACTTCAAGAACGCTGTGTATATTGTCGTGTAAACCAGAATTATTAGCAATCGCCAGACTTCAGTCGGCAGAGCTTTACGACTAGTTGATCTGTGGTTCGAATCCCTACTATTGTGTCTTAACCAAAAACTGAAATTCGTTTTTATAAAATTGTTATATATGTTATATAAGATCTGGAAGGTTCTAGATTTTCCTTAAATCTTCTTATGGGATTGTTCTAGATCAGTCTATATGTGTATAAAAGCTGAGTCCCATCAGTGATGATTTCATTCTTTTGAGAGTTGCTTCGTTCTAATAAATCTAATTTTTTGTTTAAACTAAAGGCGTAGTTTTTTACATTTTCGTGATAATGTCGTTATATTCTGAGATTTAGATAACAGATATTTCAGATCATAAGTTCGAGGTTTAATTAGAAAATCAGTACAAAAAATTCCGTTGTATGGCACTGTAATATAGAGAAGTGTATTTAAAAATTGGAACTCTCTCTCTCTTTCTCTCTACGTATCCTTTGCAAAATACCAATCAAATAAAAGAGTCTGACGAACACTGCTTGGTTACTATTTCCAACTATTTAGTGGATCGTGCAGACCTTACAGGTAAAAATCCTATAAGTCAAACTCTTCAACCAGAATGACAAGAATCTTTACTGCAATAACAGTACTTCTCCGTAAGCTGGACCTAATATTAGAACCATACTATTGCAAGTCCTACATTAAATTTGAAAAAATTTGAAGAAAAAGCATTTAGCTTTAGTCATCAGAATTGGCTGTGGGAATTTTACTTGATAAACAATGGAACTTTGTCAAATCGTATGGGAAGTTCCATTAGCATTGCAATCACCAATCCAAATAATCAGTCACCAAATAGTATTGCCAGAATGTCACTTCTTTTTCATGCTGTGGATCTGCATTATTCTGTCGTTTGGTAAGCGATGCAACGCATTCTTTGTCACCATCCATGCAAAATTAATGGTCTTCATCAGCTGTGGGATTTAAGAGAGGAAAGCATATGCATTGCTGTTCCTTGAAAAAACATTTGATTCGTCATGAACATGGGATATTCTAGGTAAAGATGAAGCCATCTTTCACCTGAATAATCAAGTGAATGCCAGAAAAAAATGAAAATGATTAAGTGAATACAATAAATAACCTTGCATTTGCATTCCACTAAATAAACTTGCATTTCGCCAAATTTACGATTTGGTGTAATTTTTATGCAATAATCGGACAGTTAATTTTTACAGAGTAACCCTAAAAGGGTTTGAAACTCTTTTTGAAAGAGGGAAAATAATTCCAATTGATTCGTCTTGAACATGGAATATTCTAAGAAAGGATGAGGCCAACTTACACCTGAATATTCAAGTAAATTCCATATTAGAACAATTAAAAAGCACCGAGCAATCCACTAAATAATCTTGGCAATTGCTAAAGTTACGATGTGGTGCGGTTTCACTGCAACAATCGTACATATCTTCATATTTGATAGAGTAACCCCAAAAGGATTTGAAACTCCTTTTGAAAGAGGGAAAATTTGCGTTTGCCAAAATTACAATTGATTCGCCTTGAACATGGAATATTTCAAGAAAGAACGAGGCCAATTTAGATCTGAATATTCAAGTGAATTCCATATTAGAGCAATTAAAAAGCACTGTACAATCCACTAAATAACTCTAACATTTGCAAAAGCTACGATTTGATGTGGTTTCACTGCAACAATAGTGCTGACCTTTATTTTTGAAAGAGCAACTCCAAAAGGATTTCAAACTTCTTCCATCAGTGGAAATAGTAACAATACATGCCAACAGCATATGTGATTCTAGAGCTGAAGCAATGACAAGATGGTTAGGGCACGAAATACTTGCAGGATGAGGAGCTTCCCTATATTCATCGTGGGACAGGGAAGTAATTTGGTAAGTAGAAAGGCAAATTTTCACCGATGCACAGATCATCAGCCCTCCTCCCTTTTTTTCTCCCCTCCAAATATTTAACCTCCTTGCTCATATGATTTCTCTCATACGATAACTCTTAGTACTATGGACAATTTAAAGGATTAGGCTCTCTCAACTTTTAGAGGACAACTCATAAATGTGACACATTAAAGGAAGAAGTAACCAAACTTATTATGATTAAAAATCACTGTAACTATGTTTCTTCCACGTCTCCTAAGCCAGGGGTCGCAACCTATTGAAACCAAAGAGTTTAAAGCAACAATTTACAAAATTTTCCAGATTTTGAAAAGCCACTAAAATTTTTTGATTTAATATTATAGTATTTGCTTATATATATTTGATTTAAAATAAATGGCTTTAAATACGGAATAATCTTTATTCATATAAAAGTATAGATAGTTACATCAATGGAAACATTGGCCTTGCACGTCTTTTAAAAGTTTGATTAAATCTGGCTTATAGCTTGTTGCCTTAAGTTTCAAGCACGGCTCTAGATTTTTATTTGTTAGTGACTTCTAAATTTACTTTTTACTATAGTCATGCAAGAGAATGCATTCTCACCCGAATATATCGACCCAAAGATCACCAGCACTGCATGTGTCTTCACCTCACTGTAGCATTCTGCAAGACTATTCCATTCTTCGAATATGAGGGCCTCAACTCTCGAAATTTCTGTTAGAGTCGTCCACTTATGCTGCACGATGTGCATGCATTTCTTGACCTCTAACTCTTCCAACTTGCTCTTGTGTTCTGTGAACTTGCCACTCCACAAGTCTTTGGTTTTCAAATCTAACGTTGGCTGCTTGGGTGAGACAGAAATGAAATGCAATTGGTTGAAAGATAAACATGATTATGGAGTCTAATCTGTGAGAACAAAGCAATTGTTTAAATTTATTACGATCGTTTTAATAAAGATTAACAGATTACTTTTTTATTTTAATTTGAAAAATGAAAATATACGAATTTAAAGAATGTAAAAGTCCAGTTCTAGACAATATTTTTTATTAAATCATTAAATTTCTTTTTATCAAAATAGAGTCAGCAGTTGGTAATATAAGATTTTTACTGATTATCTATTTTGTATTCTTTTTACTATAATAATAAGTTGAACTTTTAACTGAGATAAAATTTCACTTGTTGTTTTGAAATATACTTTCATGAAGGAAATATGCTATGAAAATTTGAAATACACTTCACTCAACTAAACTATAATATTAAATCATCAATTATTGAAAAAATAAAAATGAATGTCGGATAATGATCAAAGTCCATGCTTTCTATGCCAAAAATATATATAATTTTTTAAATTCAAAAATAACATATTTGGATTAAAAAATTCAATAATTCCATTTCAGTAAAAATATAAATTTTTAGTTACAAAAATAGCATTTTTGAGTTAAAAAATTCAATAATTCCATTTCAGTATAAATATTCAGTAAAATATTTCTAATTTTTATGAAATTTATCCATTTTATTTGTGTTATGGAATTGATTTATCATATATAACTGCAAAGAATCTGTTCGATTTGTTTACTCATTGACAAATCATGCGCGTAGTAATCAGACGATATATTAAATAGATCTTATATTTTTTTCCAATAAAAAAATCTCTCAGACTGCATTAGCTTATATAAGAGCTGAATTACCGTCGAATGTTTGCTTTCAAATGCAATTCTAATTTAGTTTTGCGAGAGACGATCAAAAATCGTCTGCATTTCTGTCTTCGTTAGTCTGCAATTCAAATTGATTGCAAAACAAACTCAATTGAGTCACCAGAAGTGATAAAAACATCCGATTAATAGTTCCTCATTTTATCCATTTGAATACTTCCAAATTGAGTGTTTCATCACACCAAAGTTTTGATTGCGAATGATTTCTGCTCTTAGTATTTTTATTTCTAACGAACGAAATTTATTTTCAGTTCCTCTAATTCAGTCTCATTTATAGAATTTCTAAGCAATCTGTTAGCTTTTTCAAAACTTTAATCATGTTTTTACAGACTAATGGGGAGATTCAATGAATAGAAATAAATCTTAATGAGCAAATTTATATCAAATTTGACGTATTTGATTTTTTTCTTTGCTCTCTAATTACAGAGCTTAGAAAAATCTAGTTTTATCGATTACTGTTTTCACGATTCATTAATATTGTGGGGATATATTTGTCGCTGCTTATTGATAATAATAAAAACTTCTAACGTTCATTATGTGATTGTTAATGTCAGAGACGAAGTTAGCTTATGGAACTAATTATTTGAATTCTTTAAATTTCCTGATGAATGGAATATTTGAAGTTATAATATGACTGAATTTTTTTTTTTTAATTTTTAAAAATTTATAAATGAAAATTTAAAAAAAAATACATACCTTTGTCTTAAATGCAACTAATTTGTTTCTCAATTTCAGGTCTCTTGACACTGGTGCCCAAGACACTTGCAATACATGATCTGCCCTAGTTAAGCTACTGAAAAGAAACATTTGCATAGCTCTTCACTAACGTCACAACTCTACACAAGGGTAAAAAAATGTAATATTATTTTTTAATAAATCTTGTGTTTATTAATAATAACAGAATGATTAATGCCTATTAATACTAATAATAAATCTATTTTCATACTTTCATGATTCGATTGTCAATGTCAGAGACGAATGTGTGGAACTAATTATTTGAATTCATTAAATTTCGGGATGAAAGGAAAATTTGAAGTGCCCATATATCAGAAAAAAAAACATTATAATTTTTAAGAATACGATGAACGAAAACTTAAAAATGAATTCATGGTTTTGTTTTAAATACAGCTTGCTTATATGCTTCTTAATAATAAAAGAATGACTAATGCTTATTGATGATAATAAAAACTATCTTCATACTTTCATAATTTGAATGTCAATGTCAGAGACGAAGTTAGCATGTGGAACTAATTGTTTGAATTCACTAAGTTTTCTGATGAATGGAATATTTGAAGTGCTCATGTGGCAGAAAAAAGTCTATTTTAATTTTTAAGAATTCAATGAACGGGAATTTAAATATAAATTCATGGTTTTGCCTTGAATACAGCTAATTTGATTCTCAATTTCGCTTCTCTTGACAATGGTGCCTAAGGCACTTGCTCTTCCTGATCCACCCTAGTTACGCCACTGAATAAAATAAAACATTTGCATAGTCCTTCACAAACATCACAGTGCTACACATTGGTAAAAATATGTAATTATTAATTTTTTAAATAAATCTTATGCTTCTTAATAATAATAGAATTATTAATGCTTAATAATAATAATAAAATATCTTGATATATTCATGATCCGATTATCAATGCAAGAGACGAAGTTAAAGTATGAATTGAAATGATTATTCAAATTTTTTAAATTTCCTGATGAATGGAATATTTAAAGTGATCATATGACTGAATTTTTTTTTTAACTTGATGAATGAGAATTTAAAAATAAATACATAGCTTTGTCTTAAAAGCAAATAATTTGTTTCTCAATTTCAGGCCTCTTGACAATGGTGCCGAAAGCACTTGCACTACCTGAACTGCCCTAGTTAGGCCACTGAAGAAAAACATTTGCATAGCCCTTCACTAACATCACAACTCTACACATGGGTTAAAAAATGTAATATTATTTTTAATAACTCTTGTGCTTATTAATAATAATAGAATGTTTAATGCCTATTATTAATAATAATAATAAATATCTTCATACGTTCATGATACAGTTATTAATGTTAGAGACGAAATTTGTGTATGAAGTAATTATTTGAATGATTTAAATTTCTAGATAAATGGAATATTTGAAGTGCTGATATGACAAAAAAAAACTCCATGTTAATTTTTAACAATTTGATGAATGAGAATTTAAAAATGAATACCTACATTTCTCTTGAATGCAATTAATTTATTTCTCAATTTCGCACTTCTTTACAATAACCCTCTACACACATCTCCTATCTGCCCCTGCCTACTTACGCCACTAAAAATAAAGTAGAAAATTTGCAAAGAGCTTCATCAACATTACAGCGCAACATAGAAGTTTTAAAAAATCCCAGATTAATTTCTTAACCCTCTGACTGCGTACTTTTTTAATGGCTATTTAGATGCGTTGTATGCAAATAAGTTCAAATATTTTTCAAACAAACTGAACCGATACTACTGTTTGACAACAGATTGACTATTCACTGCTACTTTGCGCATGCATTAGGTTGGGTTTAATTCGACAAATAGGGGTGAGAGGAAAGGTAAAAGGAGGAGATGTTTTCATTTCATAATGAAGACTCGCAATTTTATGAGACGTTAAACATTACAGATAACCAGCGGGTGACCGAGCTCCGCTCGGAGAAAACAGGTATCAAAGCTAACTCGAAGATTTAAATTTTCAATTGTGATTTATCAAAACAATGCATGCCATAAGAAAATTTGTGAAACCATTGGTGAAAAGATAACCGGTTAAAGTGCACCATTGTAAACTATTCTAAACAAAGTTAGAGTTTGGAAAGGGAACTACTCTATACAAAGGTAAAGATTGAAGTGTGTTGAAGTTCAATATTTTTGACAAATTTATTTAGAAAAACCAAACATATATACATACATAAGAAACATATTATAAACCTATAACAGCATAAACATAAAACTTTATTAGTTCGCCATATTGACTATAGATGGCAGCACGTTACCGCTTGAAAATTTAAGTAGCCATTATGGTGAACTAATAAAGTTTGAAAATATCCTATTTGTAACTCCGAACTGCTCGACCGTAGCGCTTCAAAACCGGCGCCAATCGATTCCTCGTGGCCAAAAACCCCAGACCCCCAAGTTTACCGGAGTTTATTAATTCTGGGACGATTTTCGACTTGGCAACCATTCCTCGTATTATAGTATTAGATTAACAATACAGGAGAAGAAGGTACTAATGAGCAGTAAAATATTTCAGAGTAATTTTTATATAATATAAAGGACATAAACATTTAATTATGAAAAATAAAGGAAAAATTCCTCTTAAAATTAGGTAATTACCTTTTTACAAAATAATAATCTTTTTTATATCAAAATGCTTATTTTTCATATGTTTTTTAACTTTTTGGCTATATTTTAATTCTCCGTTTTCTGCTTCTTAGTCACAATGTTTGATGATATTATGTAAAATTTTCTTCATACTATTTCTGAAAGCTTTTTCACCATTTTTGGATACCCTTATCAATACGAAATTTTGAGTTAAAATAAAAGAATGCCAGAAATAACACAACACTCATATACAAGTGGAAAAAAAATTAACTAAAAAGTATCTAACGGGGGAAATCCAAGGTCAAATGTGAAAACCAGAAAAGCGCTTATCATGCCGCGTCTCACCCCTTAATGAGATGGAATCGTCAAAATGCGATCGTCTCAGAATCAGTTGACGAACAGTAAATGTTACACTTGAATATGATATAATACAAATCTGTAATCGTAAAACATAAACATTCTAAACTAATTTTCACAGCACGAGATGCAATAGAAAATGAAATGATTGCCAAACCGCGAAACACGGAAAGCAATAGGGAAAAAAACACGAGATGCAATAGAAAATGAAATGATTGTCAACCCTCGAAACACGGAAAGCAATAGGGGAAAAAAACACGAGATGCAATAGAAAATGAAATGATTGTCAACCCTCGAAACACGGAAAGCAATAGGGAAAAAAACACGAGATGCAATAGAAAATGAAATGATTGCCAACCCTCGAAACACGGAAAGCAATAGGGAAAAAAAACATGAGATGCAATAGAAAATGAAATGATTGTCAACTTGCGAAAATCGCTGGATAAGCAGATGGAGGGTTAATAAATCTCAAATCTAGAGTGCTAATTTCATACCATTATGATCTGCTTTGTATCCTCAAAACCCCTTTAAATAAAGGAGCTGGGGATTTAACTTCGGTAACCCTGCTCTTACATACAACCAACAATATTCGAATTCGCATAATCTTAAGAATGCCCTCAAACATATATAATACATAAGAATACGTAGGGTATGTGTTAGGTAAAATTTTACTCACGTTCGTACACCATTCGTGAGTTTCGTGAAATGCATTTTCGTACGAATTCAGAACATGCAATTACTTTGTTTCTCAATTTCGCGCCTCTTTACAAAGACGCTCAGGACACTTGCCCCACCCTAGTTACGCCACTGAATAAATGAGAACATTTGAATGATGCTTCGCTAATGTTTCAACCCTTCCCGTGTGTAAAAAAATATTCTAATGCTAATTTTTTTAATAAATCTTGAGGGCAAATTTTATATCGTTATGACTTATAATTGCATTCTCTCAAAGCTTTAAAATAAGGGACTGGGACTTAATTTCGGCAAACCTGTTCTTATATGTGACCGGCAATATTTGAATTAATATAATCTATAGAATGTCTACGTCAGCATATATTAAAACATACAGAGCATTTTGTAAAATAAAACATTTTGTAAAGTAAAATTTTACCCACATTCGGTAAACATTCGTGAGTTTCGTGAAATAAATTTTATTCCGGAATCAAACGATGCAACTAATTTGTTAATCAATTTCACTCTGGCCTGGTGGTAAGGCCTCAGCTTCGAAACCGGAAGGTTTCAGGTTCGATATAGATCTGATTTCACTGAAGAACCGTTTTCTCAATACATTAACATTGTTAATTTAGACTCCCATCTCACATCGGAACTGGCCAACTCTATAATATCGAAATAGGTTTTATTAAAATAAACATGGACCTGCTTAGCCAGAACACAACTTCTTCCTCTTTTATTCTTTTCGAATTCAGAATTCGTTTTTACAAAAATTGTTTAAAAAACGAATAACCAGGAGACTTCAGAAGAAAATGATTCATTCTTTCAGAACAAATAGCTCTTATTAACAAATAGTTCAATAATAGAACATATATTGCTTCTTAAAGAATACCACTTCTCTGAGTTCTGATTAAAGACAAATTATTTACCATAAAATACAATGCTACTTAACAAATTAAATATTCATGAAATAATCAAAACTTTAAAAGAAACGAAAGTTGATGTTACCACCACTTTTTAAAATATAAATTTACAATAAAAAATAATGATAATAAATAAAGAAACAAAAATCGTTTCGCAGTGAAGAGCCGCCATACCTTTATGTAAGAGTGTCTAGTGCATGCTAAATCCATCGGGGCCAAACGTTCTCCTCCTGGTGTGGTGTGGAAGCTTGGAGATGGGAAAGCCAGCTCAGATGTCGCTCTAGTCATCTGATTTCTGTTCTCTATTTCGAGGTCCTTCCCAAAATAGCCCTAATGTTGTTTTACAAATGGGACGTTAATATAGCAAAATTCAATTTCGCGCATCCTTACAATGATGAATGCAAACGCTTGCCCTGCCTACAAAATTCCCTTTACGCCACTGAATAAATGGCCGCAGTGGCCTGGTGGTAAGGTCTCGGCTACGGAATAGGAGGGTTGCAGGTACGAGACTCGATTCCACCGAAAACCTGTCGTGTGAGGGGTTCACTTGCACGTTAAATCTGTCAGGTCAAATGTCCTCCCGCTGGTGTGATGTGAAGAGGGGGGGTGCCAGTTCAGGTGTCGTCCTCATCATCTGACAGTGGTTCAAAATGACGACGGCCGTCCCAAAATAGCACAAGTGGTGCTTCAAAACGGGGCGTTAATCTAACTAAACTAAATTAAACTAAGCCACTGAATAAATTTGAACATTTGAACAGAGCTTCACTAACGTTACAGCTCTATACATGGGTAAAAAAAAATCTAATATCAATTTTTTAATAAATCTTAAATGCAAATTTTATACCATTATGGCCTACATAGCAAAGGTCTTTTAATTGTGAGAAATTAATTTCAGTAAACCTGTTCTTACATGTTACCGGCATTATTTGAATTCACATAGTCTATAGAATGTTTGGATATATAAGTGAAGTGTAAGGGTACGTAAAATTGATATAAAGGGTTTGTTTCATTTAAAAATTTTACTCACGTTCGCTAACCATTCGTGAGTTTCGTGATATGTGTTTTCCTTCGAAATCGGAAGTGTTTTTGGATACCAAGGCAGTTAAGTGCAATTCCAAATGCCAGTCTTGTCTAACTTTTAGAGAAAAGTAATTTAGCAAGGATCTTTTACCTTGTCAGGCGAAAATTCCTGTATCTTTTTTGTATTGATTACATCTTTAGTATGGTCTATAACCAGAGCCAGCCTTCTCTATGAAGAGGCCTGGGTGCAAGAAAAAATTTTGGGGCCTAAATTTTTAGCAAAGTAAAAAAAAAAAGGTGAACATTTGCGTATGTATTTAATGATGCGTGATTTTGTTTTTGCTATTAATTACTTTAGAAAAATTACAATTTTTCCAATTTCTTTTTCGATGCTTAGTACATTAAAAGCGTTTAAGCACTATGCCTATAAGCTTGACCGAATATAATCCTTTATTCAATTTCAATTTGCTGAAAGGAGGCTCAGAATGTTTAACCCGTTCGTGACCAAGGTCTCGTGGACGCGACGCAGCGATTCCACTCTTATCAGCCCAGCGTCGCTTCCACGCGAAGAGCTCCGATTGATATGGAGAGACCAGCGTCGCGTATGCGTAATCGGAAATCGGAACGTTTTATTTGAATTTTTAAATGCTACTAGATGGCGGTAAACGGCAACGGTTTTCACAACGGTCGACTCATATGGTATTTGACCTTCATGAACGGGCATTAGTTTCTGTTCTATGCTTCTGTATTTGATATATTTATTGATGTAAACAAAGTGAGAATCACGGCTCTTTAAAGGGCTGGGATTTATTGCGCGCTGTGTTTATATTTTGACAGATTGTGGAAATTTATTGAACGTTTATTAGTTAAAATGTGGGGTAGAATTGCGTTTGCCTTTTGAGGTTTGATAGAGCGAGATTTCGAAATAGATGAATGAATCAGATAGTGAAATGGAAGAAAATATTTCTTCTAATTAATATAAACAAAATGGGAAACACGGGTGTTTGAAAGTGCACGTGTGAGTTCAAGTGACTTGTTTATTGCTTTGTTTTTTTCGTTAGGAGAATATGGGGGAGTACATTCAGCGGATTATTGCAAGGGGTAAGAGTAAAATATTTATGAGAGGTGTTCGGGTTGGAGGCGTTTTTTTATGCGTGTGTTTCGTAGAAGTTTTGGGATATGTGATGGGATTATAATTTCGTGGATTATAATATGTGATGGGATATAAATTTGGAGTCTTTTTATTAAAATGCTGATTTTATACTAATTTTTTTGTAAAATTAGGCTTAACTGCTTAAAATGCGCGGGCTGGTAGTGACGCTCCGTTACAGAGCGTTCGGTCCCGTGACTGAGTTTTATTTCCGGCGCGCTGGTCCTCAAGGGGGTTAATATTTAGTAACTGGCAATGTAAGGTATTGAAAAAAATATTACTTTAGATATAGACAAAAGTAGAAAGCTAATGATTTGCAAGTCCATTTGAACCCAGATTCAACTTTCTTGATGCTGGGCAGGGCATTTTATCTTAACATGTCTAACAGGGGTTTCCTTATTCATAAATAAGCATTTTCTTTTTATAGATATTACTGCTATCTTTGCCTGATAAGCCCAGCCATATAGAAACTAGCTTGTAGACTTTTAGTATGAGTAACATTATTATTATTCAGAACGCTGTTTTAATTATGGTGGGGGGGGGGCTCTCAGTAGCGGGGCCCGGGTGCATACAGCACACGCCGCATCCCCTAGATTGCCGGCCCTGCCTACAACCCCATTCAAGAAATCATTGCCCACATCGAACGTATTGACAAGAAACTTGCAGAACATTGGAGCAAAATATGATAAAATATTTATCTTTGTTGCAAACGAATTCAATCACATGATATGTGGACGGAGCTAACCTCGAAACCACGTGGTATCATATGTATATGCATGTAAAAAATTGTTTAAGTTCAGTTGTGTGTGTGTGTGTGTGTGTGTGTGTGTGTGTGTGTGTGTGTGTGTGTGCGTGCATGTGTGTGTGTGTGTGTGTGTGTGTGTGTGTGTGTGTGTGTGTGTGTGTGTGTGTGTGTGTGTGTGTGTGTCTAATATGGTTTGGTTTTCATGACGGTAGCTTCTAGAATGGCTTACCGAATATATCTTGTCTCGGAATATAATTTGAAATTATATTTTTACTCGGATTAATTGCTCACATGTCTTAATCTAAAATATGTACGTTGTTAAATCTTGTTAAGTTTGCTGTTAAAAATAAACTGTTGAAAAAGACAACCAGCTCGTCATTCCTTGGAATCTCGTATATTTTAACTAGGTGATATAACCATTATTTATTTTTATGTATAATTTTTCATAATTCTTTAATTGTGATATTAGAATGTAAATAAATTGTTAAATATTATAAATTGTTTTGAAATTCCAATTATTAAATAATTAAGGATAATCTCAACACTTTTATTTCAATAATTCTTTTGGAGTAACGATATAAATTAAAGGCGGTGAAAGGGGTTACGGATTTTAGAATACAGAAAATTGATTTTAAATTTTAACATGTAGACTGTTAATAACTTCATTCTTTTATATTATAGTAATGCCTAAAAGTGCAGTACGTATTACCCTTTTAATTGGAATGAGATTGATTATTTGTCAAGGCGTAAAATTTAATTAGTCAATGTACGGTTACATATTTCGCATCACCATCTAGTAGATACCTCGTCCTTTTCTAAAACTCAAAAATAGTAAAATAAATAAATAAATAATTTAAGTATTCTGGGTGATCGGTCATCATTTAATTAAATTAAGAACTAATTTCAGAATTAAAAATTACCAAATTATGCTATTTTTCCATAAGAGATTTATAAGTTCAAAGATATGATAATTAGAAAAAGCCCCTAATTAATTAGGTACTTTCATGACTAACACTTTTATTTGAACAATTAACGATTATTATTATACATTATTTACAGTAATTATTACTGACAAGGCATTTATACATATATACACTCAGACGTGCATCTTTTTAACCAGAAAACTAATTTCAACTGCTTAATAAAGAATCCACACTTGCCCAATTCATGACTAATTCATAAATTGGTATTGAGAGGCCCTGTGCTGCCCTCTATATTTAGCAAGACTAACTAAGCATGGCAGCAATTCCTGAATTCTACAATTATACTATTTCTATAGATATTATTGGATCAGCGGGGTTGATATGAAACCTTATAAATTTAAACTTTAAAATTTGGTGGTAACTGGATAATCTTGCATCCAATTCCTCGATACCTAATTCCCAGTTGCTCTATATCAGTTTTTGAAACAATTAATTTTGGCGAGTATAGTAAAAGCTACTTATTCGCGCTTCCTTTATTCGCGTTTTCACTATTCGCGTATTTAAAAAATGCGACCCAATTCCTATATTCGCGGCAGAAAATTTCTTTATTCGTGGTTCTAATAAGTACATAATAATTATAATAGTATTCCAATAGGTATCCAATCCAATATCCTTTGTAAATGCCGTCGAATGGACTAATAAAAAAAGTAAAATAGATCTTATTACAACTTTGTCTAAAGTATGTTGTTAAATGCAAACAGCAAACATAGCCGAAATCGCGAATGGAATAGAACGAGATGGATTCGAACAGATAGTCAAGTGACATTTAGGAATTGCTTGAACCGCAAGATGAAGATTTGACTGAAACCGACTTGGAGGAAAAGTTAAATTCACAATCCATTGAAGAAGAGGCTTCAACAAGCACTGGAAACGTGACATTTCATTTGAAAAATCTTAGTGAATTCTGTATTCACGGCATATTTATGGAACATATACCCCGCGAATAAAGAGCTTTTACTTACTCTTTTACAATTTTTTTATGTTGAACAAAATTGGAACCTAACGATCTTATTCTTAGTGTAATACTTAAACTGATATAATTAATTTTAAGCTAATTATAAAGTTACTATCGCCAGACTAGTTTGAAATGAGAAGAATTTCAAATTTTAAGCGACATTTTTTTTCCTGCAAAACTTTTAATTTTAACTGCTCTAGTGCGTCTAGCAATGTGACCACAGTTTTTTTTAAGGGAAAATCACAGTTTTTTTTAGGGAATTTTCTCATACAGAATTTACAGTAACTGTTTGTGGTTGAATCAAGTTTATACATAAGTGCCAGGCAGGTTGAATTTATAGATTTA
>JAPMOQ010030207.1:1239953-1268519 GCA_026543055.1 Argiope trifasciata
AATCAAGTTTATACATAAGTGCCAGGCAGGTTGAATTTATAGATTTATCTTCTTTTCACTATCGTTGGAAATTTGTAACTGTAGCACTCATCTTTTTCTTGAGATTACGTCACTATCAGAAGCACTAATGTAAACATTTTCAAAGCAGCAGCTAAAGCTTTCTGTATCCAACTAGATGTTCAAAGAATCAAAAAATTCGTCATTGCTATTTTCAATTTCAAGGTACACGTTTTTCGGTATTTTGTTTATTGCCGTTTTGAATATTTCTTTAAAATTATTTTAAGAAGTGAAAATGCATAATAAATGCAATTTTGTTAAATATTTCATCTAGCTATGCATCTCCAAAACTTATGGACTTTGAATAATATAAGATCAGTATGGTTTTTCGCTGTGGTGATGTAGAGCATATTCGACTGGAACGGTGAAAAAGTTTGGTGACTGAGAGTAACATTCGACTGGAACAGTGCACGAGTTTGATAGCTCAAAGCAACATCCAAATCGAACGGTAAAAACCTTTGGCGACTGAGAGTAACATTCATCTTGAAAGGTAAAGACATTTAGCAACTGAAAGTAAATCCTAAATGAATTGTCAAAAAAAGTTTGATGGCTGAGCGCAATATTCGAATTTAACGGTGGACTAATTTAATGGTTGAGAGAGCCATTCAACTGGAACAGTAAAAATGTTTGACGACTTAGAGTAACAAATGGAATTGAACAGTAAAAAGAGTTTGGTGACTTTGAGTAACATTCGACTGGAAACAGTGCAAAAGTTTGGTAGCTGAGAGCAATATCCGAATTGAACGGTAAAAACGTTTGGTGACGGAGAGTAACATTCAACTGGAAAGGTAAAGACATTTAACGACTGAAAGTAACATCCTAATTGAATTATCAAAAAAAAGTTTGATGGCTGAGAGTAACATTCGAATTGAACTGTCGACAAATTCAGTGGTTGAGAGTGCCATTCAACTGGAGTAGTAAAAAAGTTTGGTGGCTGAGAGTAACAAATCGAATTGAACGGTAAAAAACGTTTGTTGACTTTGAGTAACATTCGACTGGAAACAGTGCACAAGTTTGGTAGTTGAAAAAACATCCGAATTGAATGGTAAAAACGTTTGGCGACAGAGAGTAACATTCAACTGGAAAGGTAAAGACATTTAACGACTGAAAGTAACATCCTAATTATCAAAAAAAGGCTGGTGGCTGAGAGTGCCAAGCAACTAGAACAGCAAAAATGTTTGGTGGCTGAGGGTAACAAATCGAATTGAATTTTACCGTTCAGTTCAAAGTTTGGTGACTGTGAGTAACATTCGACTGGAACGGTGAAAATGTTTGGTGACTGTGAGTAACATTCAACTGGAACAGTGCACAAGTTTGGTGGCTGAAAGCAACATCCGAATTTGAACTGTAAAAACGTTTGGGTGACTGAGAGTAACATTCGACTGGAAAGGTAAAAAAAAATTGGTGGATAAAAGTAACATTTGACCGGAACTATAAAAAAACGCTTGGTAGCTGAGAGCAGATATACGACTGCAAAGAGTTAATCGATTGAAGCGAGGTAAATGCACATTTATTCCTAATAGATGATAGAAAAAATTTGTAGAAGTACATCGACATTCGTATATTCCTAGGATACAGACATCATGCTTCCACTATATACGTCAATCGACTGGCAGTTACTCCATAATAGAATGAGAAGAACAGCCATTGGGTATAAGAATATATTTGGTTAAATGAGAGTTTTACAAAAACGCAACCGTTTATATTACTTTCTGTCCAAAAAATTTCAACTCGAGATTTTGACAAATTTCCTCCTTTCATATTGTCCCGTTCAGATTTTTTTTAAATTATCTCTCTCTGTTTGTGGGCACGATAACTCAAAACCCGTAGAGCTAAATAAATGGATTTTGTTCTGGGGATTTTATACCAAATTTTAAAATTTCTGTCAAACTGGAAATTGAATTCATTCAGAGTAAGTCTGTCTATCCGGCTGTTCGAGTACAAATGAAAATAACAGTAGTTATAAAACGTTGAGCTAAATAAATAAAATTTGGTACATAAGTCTAGCATATAAACAGTATATTCGTATCAAATTTTGAAAAAAGCATGATGAGATGTTAACCATCTAAACGTCTGGGCTTTCTCATGATAATTCAATAAATCTAAAACGTAATAATTTAAATAAATGAATTTTGAATTCTAATCTTGGAATACTATTGTAATTCTATGCAAATTTTGGTTTCATTTGGTCGAGAAAAAAGATGTTCGAATTACAAATTCGATTTTCAGATACTTGTGTATTAATCGCGTGCCGGGAATTAATCGCACTCTAGATTCAATAAAAATTCTAGATACACACCAAAAATCTATATTTCGTAACTATTATCCACCAATGCAACGCAGATGATTTATAGCCTTACCCAAAGTCCATAATTTTATGCATAGAGAAAGAGACAACAATGATTAATTAACTATTAATTAAAGGATTTAATTGACGATTAATTAAAGAGTATGATTGAAAGTACAACGGGTTATCCCAGCTGATTTGAGATTAACCACTTAACTGTTTCGATTTCTTCAGAAAATAGTAGTTAAATTGTCATAAGCATATATATATGTATATAATATAAATATAATAACTAAACAGCTATTATATAAATATAATAATTGTCATTGAATAAACTAATCATAACACAAAATGGATTTTTTTTCCATGACGGATATTCTCTTCAAAGACAATTAACTGGTTAAAAATAAAATATCGATATGTTGAAATTCATTATCGAATAGGTAGTATTAATATTGTTTGTATTGGAATGAATATGAATGTATCTTGAGCAAAGCAGAGCAATAAACAATAGAGGTTTCACTCTATTTTCAAATGCAGTTCTTCAATAAAAGTTTTCTTCGTACTTTAGTAGAAAATGTTTACCATTCTGAGCAAAATTTAATTATTCAATATTAAAAAAATTATTGAAATGCCAAAATAAAACAAAATTTTAATTCCGGTACTTTTCCATTATATCGGCGCAGGCGAAAAATCGCCAATAATGATGCAACCAACGCCAAACGGAATATCGCCGGCGGTAACCTCTTGCCGCTAAATTTTTAATGAAAGACGCGGCCATTTTGTCACCTGCGCCAAAATGGCGACTGTGTGCTGTCGCCAAAAAGTCTGCTTGGCGAGATTTGCGCCGGTATAATGGAAAAGTGCCTTAATTCCTTTTTATAATGCAGTAAGTACCAAGGAGACCGAGATTAGCTCTGCCGTTTTTCTTTTGCTCTGTAAAATCATGTTTTTAAGAGAAAATATTCAGATACGAGTCACATACTGATTACTTACGAATAGTTTTCGATCTTACCTACATATAAACTGGTTATTTAAATACAAAAAATCATGAATGCACTTAGTTTAATGTATTATTCGAAGCAATCTGGTATATTATAGTATTAGTTTTATATTTTATATATCATAACTTATATTTCTGAATTTAGATTCAGTTTTACTGTGGGAAAATTATATATAATACAAGAATTGTTTGTTTAAAGTAGTAAGATTTTTGCTGAAGCTCGGATGTTTACCTCGGTATGTTTAGATTCTGCGTGGAGTTGTGACGCCATCTCTTGGACTCTATAATTAGTTATAAAATTGGGATTTTTGTTGTTGTGTTTGTGTTTGTAAAATCACGTTTTTCCAAGAAAGACACCTAAATAAATAAACTTTAAATGGAAAACCTTATTGAAATATAAAATTGGATCCAAATCGTTGCAACCATTCCTGAGACACAATAAATAAATATATATATACAAGAATTGCACGTTTAAAGACATAAGATTGACAAATAATTTTCTTAATCAAAGAAAAGATTGCATTTTTGTATTAATTTGAGTACATAGTTTTCCTTGAAGACAATAGCATTGACAAATGCTAAATAAGTATAAAGAGAATGGCAGCATTATTTTTCTGCTTTTATCATTGCCACCCTCAGTTTTCTTTTTATTGTTTTATTCCAATCGTCTTTCATTTTTTCTTTAACGAGAAAGACATGATCCAATCAGTTTCATTTGTTAACGACTTCTTTTGGGATTCGAATTTTATCGTCTGGCTGTTTCACTCCGCTCAGCTTTGTTAAAGCAGCAAACAAATTAAAATAAAAATGTTTCCTTTTCTTCCTATTCATTATTATCCAGCGAATTCGTTTCTTTTCTTTTTAATCTTCTCTTTTTTTTGTTGTCAGAGACACCAAGTTTACTCTCAGAATGCGAAGCTGACATTTTACTCACTTAATTGAAGCTCGTGGATATAAGTCAAAGTTAGTTGACAGGAGATATTTGGAGAATTAATGGGGAGTTCTCTTTTTCACTAATCGCGATTTTATTTTTATCCAATAAGAATCATTACATGAACTTCTCTCAAACAACCACGAAGAAAAGCGAAAAGAAGACTGTCCTTTTATCACTTTATTCTCTTTTAAATATCCGTCTTTTATTTATATATTTATTTTTCTTGTTAGTAAAAATTACGCCGACATTTAAAATTAAAAACACGAATATTTATATTTCATGAGCTCTCCGAATAACTATCACTTTGTAAAATTTTTATTTGAGTGATTGTATCACTTTGTATTATTACTTTGTAAAATTATAATTTTTTTGAATGATTGAAAATTTTATTATTATTGAAATTATTATTTTATTTTCACTTTGTAATTTTTTTACAATTATTCAATTATTATCATGTGAGACATCATGTTGTTTTCGCTTGAGGATTTTGGAGCCTTAAAATGTGAAGGCAACAAATTTTTGAAGCCTCAAAATGCGTAGGCAGGAAATTGGTGATTTATTCTTTTATTATTATTATTTTGGAATCGGCTTTCACAGCATAATTTTTGAAATATCTATCGTCTGCTAATGTAATTTTATTTTGGAGTCTGCTTTCACTGTATAGGTTTTGAATTATTTATCGTCTGATGTTGCAGTTTTTCCCCTTGGAAATCAGTGTTATTGGCGTTTAAAAATAATGCTATTGAAGGTTTTTAAAATTAAACCAAACAAGTTAAAATAGTGTTTGTTTAATCGATAAAAATTGTTGGTTCAGGGATAATTTCACCTAACTAAAATAAGGTTATTAGAAAATAATACTGAAATCTGGCTATTTATCGCCAACTAAAGTTATGACTTGATTTCCAAATTATATATTATTCGAACTCTTACAAATTGTCTAAATTTAAATCATTAACTAGTTTAAACCGGTTCGAAACAATGACGAGACTATCAGATTACGCATGTGGCGATATTTAAAGAAAACGATGGGTTTTTTTCATATCAAAATCGGTCGAGATCGAAACTTTTTTTTTTTTTTTGGCTTCTAGAAAAATTGAAAATGAAAATATTTTTAAATTATCGTTATGTATATATAATAGAGATAGAGAGGGATGGAGACCCATAGTGAAATCTTGTGATTGACTTAAATTCATTAAGGCGAATAATAACTTTAAAAATAATAATGTTCGCGCATGATAACTTGAAATTTTAAATACACTGATGGAAAAAAAATCCCAACACCAAGAAAAAATTATTGTACAGTAATGAAATTTTAGGAATACATTTGTCTAGGTAACGTATTTAATTAATTAAAGTTTCAAGATCACAGGTAGAGCCATTGGCGAGAAGAACCATTTCAAATGTGAAATGTTGGTACATTAGTAACCGGTGTAACCGCCAGAATTTTGAATGCAAGCATGCAAACGTGCATGCATTGTGTCGTACAGGTGTCGGATATCAGTTTGTGGGATGGAGTTCCATGCCTGTTGCACTTGGGCGGTCAATGCAGGGACGGTTAATGCTGGTTGTGGATGACGCTGGAGTTGTCGTCCAATGATGCCCCATACGTGCTCGATTGGAGAAAGATCTGGTGATCTAGCAGGCCAAGGCAACATGTCGACACTCTGTAAAGCAAGTTGGGTTACAACAGAGCTATGAGGGCGAACGTTATCCTGTTGGAAAACACCCCCTTGAATGCTGTTCATGAATGGCAGCACAACAGGTTGTATCACTAGACTGACGTACAAATTTGCAGTCAGGGTGCGTGGGATAACCAAGAGAGTGCTCCTGCTGTCATACGAAATTGCTCCCCAAACCATAACTCCAGGAGTAGGCCCTGTGTGTCTAGGCCGCAGACAGGTCACTAGCAGGCGTTCACCTGGCCTCCTTCTAACCAACAAACGGCTATCACTGCGACCAAGGTAGAACCGGCTTTCATCAGAAAACACAACAGATCTCCACTCCGTCCTCCAATGAGCTCTAGCTTGACACCACTCACGTCGCAAACGGCAATGGTTTGGAGTCAGTGGAATGCACTTTACAGGGCGTCTGGCTCGGAGCTGTCCTTGAAGTAACAGATTTGTACAGTTCGTTGTGTCACTGTGGTGCCAACTGCAGCTCGAATTTCAGCAGTAGACGCAGTACGATTAGCCACAGCCATACGCCGAATACGATGGTCTTCCCTCTCAGTAGTACCACGTGGCCGCCCGGAACCTGGTCTTCTTGAGGCAGTAGCTTCCCTTGAACACTGCCGCCAATACTCATGCACAGTGGATACATTCCTGCCAAGTCTTTCAGCAATATCGCAGAAATAAAACCCACCTTCTCGTAGCCCTACAACACGACCTCTTTCAAACTCAGTGAGTTGTTGATAATGGCTTCTTCGTCTTCTCAGAGGCATCCTTGACTAACATTAACCCACTGCGTCAAATCTCAACTGTAAATAACGATCACGAACCTTACAGCGCTTATTTAAAGCAAACCTCATTTGCATGTTCATAGTGTCGCTACTAGCGCCACACTTACGCGCGTAGCTCGAAATTTGAATCGACGTCATCTTTCAGATGTATAAACACGCCTACCAAATTTCGTTTATCTAGCAAAACTCCTTCCTAGTGTTGGGATTTTTTTTTCTATCAGTGTATATAACTTCATACAAGCATTTTTGCTATTCCAGCAATAATATATAACTCCATACAAGCATTTTTGCTTTTCGAGCAATAATATTCATAAAAGCATTTTTTCTTTTGTAGCAATAATATGCATACAAGCATTTTTACTATTCTAGCAATAATATGCATACAAGCATTTTTACTACTCTAGCAATAATATATAACTCCATACAAACATCTTTGCTATTCCAGGAATAATATATTACTCCGTACAAGCATTTTTGCTATTCCAGCTGTAACTCCACACAAGCATCTTTGCTATTCCAGCTATAACTTCATACAAGCATCTTCCCGCTGGTGTGGCGTGGTGTGGAGAGGGGGTGCCAGTTCAGGTGTCGTCCTCGTCATCTGACCGTGGTTCAAAATGACGAGGCCCGTCCCAAAATAACCTTAGTATTGCTTTACAACGGGACGTTGAAATATCTAAACTAAATCTTGAATGAATATTGCATAGAATTTACAATTCTTTAATCCGTATTTTAATAATGCTAAAAATATTGTACCATTGCATATTACTATAATTTAACTAGTGCAGTAATTTAGTGGCAGTAAATTAATATGCGGTTACATACGTGTTTTATAGCAATTTTTTAAAAATTCTTCCATTTAGCTTAAAGTCTTCTGAAAAACGAACGAATGACCTTGTATATGCCCTTTTAAGGGAAATTTAGCAAAAAGTGACCCAAAATACGAAATTTCCTATTCATTTTTTCATTTCCAAATATATACGTAATCTCGATTAAAATAACATTACAAAATGTATTGTTGAATCAAATTGATATTAAATGTGTTCAAAAGATTAATTATTGTCAATGACTTTTCCACATAACTATATTCCTTTCAGATTAAAATATCGCTGAAATAATCCAGGTGTCTTGAATTCTGTGAGAACTGTAAGGAATTTACTTTAAAAATTCCTGTTAAGAATTAAAATAATAAGTGGATGTTTATTTTAAGTATGGAGTTCTTTTAGATAGTCGAAAATCAGTTTTAGTTTAGGAAAACATTAAATTCTTGTGAAAATTCGGTGTATGCACATAAAAAAAATTTCAACAACTTATCTTTTAATTTTAATTACGAAAGAATACCCAATTTTACCCGAAATATATTTTTATATAATAATAAAAATAAGAAAAAAAATTTTAATTACTTAAGTTGAAAATTTTAACTATTGCTAGTTTTTTTTTCTTTTTTTTTAAAAAAATATAATGTATTTGAATGAGTTTTTTAAAAGTATTTGAGATATTTAAATCTTAATATATATTCATTAAAAACACAATTCTATGTTAATAATTTGTAAAAATCCTTAACAGAGTCTATCGTCCACTTAAAAGTCAGAATTATGAAGAATTTTCATTAGAAATATAAAATATTAAAATTATGACAGAGATTGTTTAGATTGTTTTTTATCCAATGAACAATTCCTGCTTTACCTTGCCTTTTTTGCCTATTTCTTATTTATTTTTGCAATCCGACAACAGACAAAACATGAACGGGAAATCGGGTAACATTTAGGATAACACATCGCATTTTACATTCAATATTTCTCGTCAAAACAAGCGAATTGTGCCTAATGGCACCAACTTATTTCTGAATAGAACTTCGCCACTCACTTTGAAGCTTTACAGTTTAGAGAGAGCATGCAGCGCCATCTATTAACAGCATTATAAAGCCCACTTAGCATATGAATAATGACAGAAAAAATTATAATTGCAAATTACAGAATTAAATGAGCAGTGTGTGAGCAACTGTTTGGCTTAACACAATTTTTTATTTTCAATATTTTTTTCTTTACCCTTAAATAATTATTTCGTACCATAAACTTTTCTTAAATTACAAAACGGAGTTTGAGTACAAATGAATATAAGTCTGTTCTCATATTTTCATTAAAAAGTATTCCTGTTTTTAACAATCATATTGATTGTTAAAAACAGGAATATTATATAATAATAAAGGATTATTAATAATAAAGGAAAAGCTAGTCAAAGGGTGCATTTTTCTAGAAAAAAGGAATCTGAATTGCGTGTGTATGAAATGTTCTAAAAATTATTATAAAATAAGAGTTACTAAAGAAATGTTTCCACATTATAAATCTGCTTAGTTGTAAATTAAAAGCCGTTTGGTTTTATTTTCAGGTTTTGGTTGATTCCAAGGAGTAAACTGTCCTCAAAATGCTATTAGCTAGCCTTCATAAAAACCTGAGGTATTCTGAAATACCTTTTTAGTACAGTAAAAGCTCCTTATTCGCGTTTCCTTCATTTGTGGATTAAAAAAATGCGACCCAATTCCTCTATTCGCGGCTAAAAATTTCTTTATTAGCGGATCTAATAAGTACATACATAATAATAAAAGGATTCCAATAGGTATCCTACCCAATATCCTTTGTAAATTCCGTCAAATGGACTAATAAAAAAAGTAAAATAGATCTTATTACAACTTTGCCTAAAGTATGTTGTTAAATGGTATCGCCGAGGACTTAGACATAAGCCGCCTTCGCCGCGATTGATGTTTTTGAGAATGTAAACAAACAGAATGAAAGCAACCTTATTACTCAATGAATAAAGTATTCTTGTAGAATTTACGACTGAGAAATAAGGTAGAACTAACGATTAAGAAATGAAAAGTAACTCGCCTCATTCCGAAGATTCATTTGAATCTGACGCAAAGAAGGCAGATCTCAAAGACCATTTTATCCATTTTAATGTAACAATTAAAGACTGGAGCAAATTATACGAATACAGAATGGACGACTCAATTGAATATAATAAATAATCCGCCCGAAACATGAGTAAGAAAGGTGAATAGACAGGAAATAGCCTAAGCCTTAAGATAATTAATCAAAATGTTCAAAAACAATTAAATTGATTTTTTAAATATATAGTCACCTAGGAACGTATCCCCTATAATCCCATTTAAATGGTCATTCCGTATTCACGTTTTCTGTATTCGCGGCATATTTATGGAACATATACCCCGCGAATAAAGATCTTTTACTGTATAATGTATCGTGGTCGGTTTTTTTTCCCCCACTTGTGATTGCTTTATTTGTGGATCGAAATCGCTTCATTTTTATTTTTATTTATTTATTTTGCATTTTTTAAGACTACATATATTGTAGAACTGAAAAATGCTTTTTTTTTTTTCTTTCTAGAAAATATTTTTATATAGATTTTTTATCATAAGAAACTAGTCAGAAAAACCAATTTCAGATGTTATTGATTTTTTTAAATACATTTCATTTGAATTACAGTTAATTTATATTTATTGCATAATATAAAAAAGTAAAATGTATAAAATTTAAGGAGGAGGAGCAGGAATATTCTTCATATCAATTTTGCACCACTGCCTAACGCTTTGCAATTGTATTGAATCATGATCAGAGTCACCTCTATTTGAAGAGTAGTTCGAAAAATCTCTAAAACTATCGCTATCAAAACTAAAATCGCTTTCAGAATCTGATAAATAATCAGAAATATACTCTCTGTCAATCACTGAACGTTTTCTAACATCCACTTCTATGATAAAAAAGCTGCAAAAAGTAAATTAGAGCGTTAATACTGTGCCTTCAAATGCCGCAATTTAATGCAGAACTAATGACATCTGTTAGTCAAAACGTAAACTAAACATCTAATATTGTATATAATTTATTTCAATGGTTAAATGGGATGCGCTTCTCAATAAAGGAAGAAAAGCACATGCCCGCGGAAATCGCGGGATGAGTAGATTTTGCTACATTTGAGTTGGCCGTGGAAATCGCGGGATGAGCAGCCAGAAGGTTAATATGCTCGGTATGGATTACATTATTATTAGGATTTCCGTATATATTAATTTTAAAATAACATGATTGATAGCGATAATCACAAAAGACTAAAAGACCTGCCAAAAGGCATTTGAGTTTATTTGAATAACCCGAACGCAGTTAACAGCATTGGAGGAAACTATTTTTTTTTTTTTAATTTTAAGGAACATCACGGGTCACGGTACAATCCCTCTCGAAGGAGGTACGTTCCATCATCAATAGGAAGTAGTTATCTCCCCACCATTTTTGAGATCCTGATGGGAGGGTTGGAAAGAGATAATTTTATACTCAAAGTGTGGAACTCAAAATCAAGGAGATACTACATAACTGCCCATCATGATACCCAACACATCGATCGAGGTATCTGGACATGATCTCGATACTGAAATCTGGAAGATCATAATCTCAACATGATGAAAATCTCGGTATGGTTGAAATTCTGGCAAATCAGTGTTTGAATTTGGTTTGATTAAGCAGTGTCTAAAATAAATATCACTTTTGATTTTAGCTAAATAAAATGTTACATCATAAAAACTAGGTCGATAATCGGTCACTAGCGCTACAGTTTTGTAGTATCGCTCATTATGCGTCACTATAAATCTTCCTTAAGAATATATACAGAAGTTTTAAGAGCTTTTTCTGTTAAAATGAATTTCTAAAATATTCATTTTACTTTTAGGATGGTTAACTTCCAATTACTACAATAAATTATCAAAATCCATTTCGATAATTATGTATTTTTACATGGCTGTCCATCATGGTGCCCAATACATCGATCTAGGTATCTGAACATAATCTCAACACTGAAATCTGGAAGGGTATATTTTCAAAATGATCAAAATCCCTGTATGACCGAAATGCTGGCAAATCAGTGTTTGAATTTGGATTAATCAAACAGTATCTAATTTAGTTTAGTTTAGTTATATTAACGCCACGTTTTAAAGCAACACGAGGGCTATTTTGAACCACGGTCAGATGACGAGGACGACACCTGAGATGGCATCCCCCTCTCCACACCATGGCCACACCAGCGGGAAGACGTTTGGTCTGATAGATTTAACGTGCAAGAGATGTCCTCACACAACGGCTCTTCGGTGGAATCGAGTGTCGAACCTGAAACCCTCCGGTTCCGAAGCCGAGACCTTACCACCAGGCCACCGCGGCCCCAAACATAGTTCCCGTTAAGATTGCCCTTACCACTAGTGCAATGTTTTTGTAGTATTGCTTATTATGAAAACTATAAATATTTCTTAAGAATGTATGCATAATTTTTAAGAACCTTTTTTTGATAAAATGAATTTCATAAATTTTCATTTTATTTTTAAGATAGTTAGCTTCTAATTACTACAATAAATTACCAAAATCCATTTCAATAATTATGTATTTTTATGATTTAGAAAATAAAATTATTTTATAATAAGATTTGATATTTAATTAAAAATGGTACTTCAAACCACCGTTTTGTCTTTCAGAAAAAATGTATGAAACGAGTTTTAAAACAAGACCCTAATCGAAATTGTACTGTTTCAATTAATTTAGGATAATAAAAAACATCTTTGATTATTACAAAATTTAATGCTTCTATTGAAAATTAATTTAGAATTTATAATAACTGAGGTTAGTACGAGTATTTTAATACATAGTAATGAAAACAATGATTAAATTATAATATTAAATATTCATCATAATAACTAGAAATATCAGATTTATTGCATACTAGCCGCCTTTGGCGACCAGCTGGTTCGCCATGAGTAATGTGTTCTAAAATTTTCAATTAAATCACATATTCATTAGCCTTGAAGTAACTTCTGGCATTGATTGGCCAGAAAATATTTTCTTCGAGATGATGGCTTTAAAAGAACGCGTTTTCCTAATAATATTCTTTAATTTTATAAATCAGTCAATTTTAATTATTGATTTAGAAGACTGATTGATGTAGCAACTTTTATTTAAAATATTAATAAAACTATTTTGTAAAATATGGCTCACAGAGCAAAGTAAGAAGAAATCTAAAACTCATAATTCATCAATGCATAATTGGATTCAAGCCACATAAAATGCCACATAAATTCAATCAGGTTTATTGTAAATAAAGAAGATTTATTGAATTAATGATATAGATATTGCAAACGATCATAGAATCCTTTGCTTTGCATTTATTTTTTTAGGAAATATCACATTATATATTTCTTTTATTTTATCCAGTCACGGGCTAAAAGTTGCATTTCTTTAGATTTTTTGGGGATGGTAGTTTTTTTTTATTCGAACTTCCGGCATTCTTTTATTTTATCCAGTCACGTGCTAAAAACATGGTTAAAATATTTCTTTAAAAATTCGTTAAAAATAGAAGCTTAAGTTATACATTAAAACACTGATACCATTAGAAAGCTAATTTTTTTTATCTTTAAATTGATATAAAAATCATATTTGTGCAATAATATTTTCGGAAGTTATAGCGGAAAAACGTCGAAATTTCGCTTAAATTTTAATTAATTCAAATTCTAATTAAAAATTCGAAAAAAGTGCTCCGAGGTGCACATTCCCGACCTCCAAGGTATACATGCACCAAATTTGGTAGCTGTAGGTCAAACGGTCTGGCCTGTAGAGCGCCAACACACACACACATTGAGCTTTATTATAAGTATAGATGATGAAACCTAATTTTATATTTATCATTGTTTAATGATGTATGAGCATATGTAGGTGTTTAATTAAAAAATATCCAAAAATTTCAATTAAAAACTGAAACACGAGTCTGAAAAGTTCAAGTAGCTCTTAATACTTTTGTATTTGCAGAAAATGTGATTCTCTTAAGAAAATTCATTTCATGACATATCAGGAAAATGCTAATTATCATTCTTCCATTAATTTTAAGCTTTTTTCCCCTTAAATTTTCATTTTTTCAAAATTTTCTCCTTTATTGTGTGACAAAGAACAGCTTTTTTGCTATTTCGCCTCCGTGAATAGCAGATGGCAAATAAACGAATTAACGAAATCGAAAGAACTCCTGTCGCCATCTTTCGGACTGTATAGACATCACAAAGTAACAACTTCTTTTAAGAAATCATTATCGATTATCTATTTTTGTACCTCAGTCGTTTTGGAGAGTTATAAACTATGCAGCTAAGCCAATTATTAAATAGGAAAAGTAGTTAAATGCAAATTCCTAGAGTCAGGATGATTAAATAATTTTTGTGTGCTTTTTAATGTAATCAAATTTTTGCTTTAATTTAATAAACAAAAAAAAACAATGCATTTGGAACCATTTTTGGAATTTTGGAATTTTTTCAAGTAAAAACAAGAGTCTTTTAAATTTTGAAATATTATTCTAACAATTTTCCTTAAATTTATTTCTGCAAGTTTCCTATTATACTTCTTACTATTTTTAGAAAAAAAATATTTCTATAGATTTTTTTTAATGCACAATTATTTTTTAATGTTCTATTTTTAATATTATAATTAAATAATGTTGAGACTGTGTAAATTCGGGTTTTTTTAATAATATTTTGAAGTTTGAAGTTTTAAATTTTTTTTGCACGAAATATTGAACTCAACATTCTTGACAATGACGTGCAACTAATGTTTTATTTCAGTTTCTCAAAACTAGCAACTTCAAAATTGCTTACATAAAGATTAAATTATAATAAACAAAATACGCAGTTTGGAAAATTAGGGGAAAAAATTGGCAGACTTTGAAATTTCAGGACCCCTTCAAGGTTTAATCCAGCACTAGATTAGATTTCAAACAAGAGTTTGTAGCATATAATTGAAAAAACAATAATCTCTATTTAATAAATTAGTTAAATTAAAGCTTAAATATTGCTGCATAAAGAAAGTTTACCACGAGCTCAGTGATCGAATGGTCAAAGCACCCAATCCAAACCTAGAATTTACAGGTTCAATACTCGCCATGACTATTATATCCAAAGTATGGATATTTCATTTGTTTTTTGTGTTTCTTTAGTTATTGTTTCCTTATGTTCTCTAACATTCTAGACCTTTCTTTGTTACGTAAATTAGTTGTTGCTAGAATATTCTGTTCTTGTATAAAAGCTGATACCCACCAGTCGTGGGTAACTTTGTAGCTAAGCTATTTAATTGTGGGGATGGGGTTCAAGAAAAACACCATTTTAGTGCAAATATATTTAATGACATAAAATACTAGCTTGCACACAAAACAATTAAAGAAAACAAAAAGAACACAAACAAGATACATGACTAAAGGGACTAACACAATTACAACTAAGGGAGGTCATAAAAGTGTTGCAGCGCCTCTCAAGTCCATAAGACCAACTGTTCGCCCAGGAAGCCGAGCTCCGACGAGTGCCCCGTGTAGATGGCAGCACTAGATAAGTTCCTGGCGCTGCAGCGAAATAGGTTTGTTACAACTTCTAAAATTAAACGACCCAAAAACATCCTCCTCTAATTATTCTTATCTATTTAACACTTAACTGACACCTAACAATGTTCCTGATAATTAATTTTTCCTTGACACACTATTAAATTCCCGATGGAAAGATGAAAAATATCGCAAAGTCCCGTGTTACTCTAGGCAGCATACCCACGTACCCATCCACCAGGCAACAGCCAATGGCATATTGACCTCTAATTGCACAAGTCCCAACAGCCAATAGCAGCACGAGCTTTGCCCTCAACTCAAAGTGAATTTTTCGACCTTCTCAATACAATATCCCAGCTCATGTTAGAACATTAAATACCATAGTTTTTACAGTCACTGTCAATTAGGGGATAGTCCTACTCCAAGGACGGGAGCCCCGATAAAATGGTCGTCGCAGTCGCAGTCGGGGGCAACTTCTCGACCTTGTCAAGTTGCAAGTCGCTACTTTCCTTAAATAAACATGTTTGTTAATTAAAAGCTAACGGTGTGTTTGTTTAAATCTTCGTGACAAGATATACATTTTCCAGTTCAGTTTATCTACTAAATGTATACCAAAGCAAAGTTCCAAATCATATGAGTTCTATCTTCAAAGTATTTGCGTTTGTTTTTGCCAAAGTGTTTGCAATTAAAGTCATTCAAATGACGTTATTATTGGAAACAGACTTCAGCTACAAAAAGTCCGAAACCATCAACGTCACAATGGAAACTGCATACTGAGAGAGATTTTGTATACAGTTTTTAAAAAGGGTACTTCTATAACTCGAGCATTTATTGTTGCCTTTTTAGTGATTATATGTATGTTGATGGAAATGGCTCAAACTTATTTGGATCGGAAAAATTGATTGACTGAATTAACATAGCTGATTAAACACTATTTCTGCATTTTTTCCATGACAGAAACCAAAACGTTTTCTAATAAATCGATCCGGTATCTATTCTTTCTGAGAGTGTCAAATTTCATTGTAGTTTTTGAAATATTATTAATTTTTTTCTCTTAAAATTCCAACTAGGAAGAGCAAAACCATTAAGGGTGGCTTATTAAGTTAATATTATATTAAATTAACACAGTTTTTTAACGTTTTATTTCCTTAAAATTTCGAAAATTTAACCAAACTTAATTCACACTGATCTTCAGAATTCTAGTTCTTCTACTAAAGGACTGATCATTGTCGTTCATCTTCTACACTATTACTCTCCACTACAAGTAAACGAACCCGACGGATAGGAAAATCCGTAAAAGTATTTATTTTAAAAACATTGTATGGATATTTTAATGCTTCACGTGAAAATAAAACACCTTAACACCTTCATGTGAAAATGAAACATCTGAACATTTCGTGTTAATTTTTAGTTGAACCCCAATATTTTAAGAAAGGATGGAAATGCAGCTTATTATTTAGTTCTATATTTTGTAAGTTATTCAATATTAATTTGTAAAAAAAAATTAAGGTAAATGGAAGTACTTTCGAATTGCTCAAGAGAATCCAATGATATTATTTTTAATAGCACTCGATATTGAATCTAATTTTTACACTTTTAAAAAAAGTATTTTCATTGTTCGTAGCCTATGGTTAGAGAAAATCGTAATTAAAATGATTTGTCGATTTAAGGAGTGAATCGTGGAGGACAAAACTCGAAGTTCTAAACCTCAGAACCAAACAATGTTGAAACGAGTGTAGAAAGAAGAGACTTGGTAAATAAACACTCTTTCATACAGTAAAGGTCAGAGAAGGTCACAAGATTCTATATTCTCCTCAAAGCGAAGATGGAACGAAGAGTGTTAAGAGAGGGAAAAGATAAAGCAGAGGTGCAGGTGAAAGATAAAATGGGCTGTACCATTTCATTCAAATATTTGCCATTGCATCTGATAGCCTGTCTTAGAAAATGTCTCTGGTGTTTAAGCTTAATTTAATGTGTTTAAGCTCAATTTTTAATGTCTTAAATTTAGTAAAATATTAGTGTTTTTGCACTTTTTCTTGAATAATTTTTAAAAGGTCAAATAACATTTGTCATGAAAAAAATAAACATTTTTTCATACTGTAACAGTCGAAGCACAAATTTCTCAAAGCTAGGGTAGAAAGGAGAGTTTTGCAAAGAGAGGGTAGAAAAAAATAACTTAGCGACGTTGATAGAGAAGGGAACTTTGCAAAAGTGTCTGGTTCTAATATTCACCATTACATCTAACGGTAATTTAAATTTAATTTAAATCTCGTATAAAATCCTTGAAAATTTAAAAATTTAGCAATTTTACTTAAATATCTGCCAAAATGATAGTTGAATTAACCATTTTCCGTGCTGAAAGTTTTCTTTCCAATATTAATTTGAATATAAAATTAAATCCTATTTGAAAGTATGAATTTTATTAAAAGATTAAGTCCTATTTCAAAGTATTGAGTTGTTCGGAAAGTCCTTTCCTTTTTTTTTTTTTTTTTTTTTGTCAAAATGAAAAGAAATTTTCATTTAATGAATAAATTATTTATTAAATTATAAAATTGCCATTCTGGTCTAATACCTTTTGCCATATTTTTGGTAGTAACATGATTACACGCTCATAAAAGTTTTGGTCTTTGCTGTAAAAAAAACTGATCGAGGTGGTTTTTGGCCTCCTCATTTGAAGGAAAAATTTTGCAAATCAGTTCTGGTACTGATGTACTGTTAACACATCTTCTCCACACATATTGGCTAATTTATTTCTGGCTTGACAGCATTTTTACCTTTTATATAGCAAAAAAGAAAAAAATGACGAAAATGCTGTTTATTGCTCTCCATATTTAAAAGGGCACCATCCAAAAACTACTGCGAAGAATCGGCTGCACTTTTTCACACTCAAGCCTTGCTATATCAGCTCTTAAAACATAAAATGATTTTGCGGTTTAAGTATGAAATTGGGTGCGAAAAATACAATTAAATCCTCTGTCGGGAAAAAACGAAATTACTTTCCGAACAACCTAATACATTCTACTGCATCAACTGAAAAATGAATTCGATTTGTACGAACTATCATCTTTGTTTGGATCTTAAACGATACTTTTTAAAACTGTTTACAAAATATGGAAGAGGTTCTGTTTGAAAACGTAGTTACGAAAAGTAACCTTTTTAGTTTAGAAAGTTAGGAACTTTTAAGTTTGAATTAAAAATCTAAAAACTGAAAATTTCATCAAAATTTCATGTATTAATAATGTAAACATCATAATTTATTAGTGACTATAAAGCTAACGTGTATTCTGTAAAGTGTTTTAGTACATTTTAAATCATTTTAAAAAATCCACATTTAAAAAAAACACATTTTATTTAATCTTTGTATGCGATTTGTTTCAGTTTTTAATTTTATCTTTCTAAAATACTGGCTTGTTTGACCCAGTGATTTCAGTATGAAATTAATTGAATATATAGTTTTCTTTTAAAATATCTAATATAAAATACTATACTATATTTTAAACAGAAAGTCACTTTTTTTCAATGATGTAACCGAATTATTACAACTAATAAAAGGGGCGAAATGAACCAGTTAGTTCCCAAAAACATCTAGCAGATAATAAACTTAAATGTTTCAACAGAATGCATGAAAATTTTCAAAAAAGTTTCAAGTTTAGGACAATCATAATTTCCGTTTAAAGAATTACCTAGGAGGCACTGTATCAAATCGTGTCGCCCAAATTGAGAGAAGCAGGCAAAGAATATGCCCTTGGCGACATCAGAAAAAAAAAGGGGGGGGTGAAAATTTGGTCTGTTGCATTGAAGAATATTTTGTAACGAATCAGCTTCTTCCCGGCCTGATCATGGTGGGGTTTTTTTCACACGCTCCATAATTGCCAATTCCAGACTGGACTCCTCAATGTCTAGGTTTTATGGCGATGTAATTACTTACAGATGGACAGGTGCAGAACCCTCCTTCTAAGAATGGACTTCTAGCCCTTTAGAGGGAGTCGAGATAAAGGACCACCCGTGCACTAATCGTATCTGCGACACAGATGTGCAGCCTGCTTTGTTTCCCGTGGTGAGCATTCCATGAACATTCCTGTGGTCAGTGGTAGACCATTGAAATTTTGCTGAACGACGATTGGAGAATCGGCAGCCCAAAATGCTCTAATGGGGAGGAGATCGAGGGTTCTGTCTCGAGGGAGGGGAAGAGAGAAAAAGGCGAGGTTTTTTGGAGAGAAGGGAGAGTCGAGACTAAAGGTGGGTTCACACGAGGCTTTTTATTGTCCGCAAACATTGTCTCTCTGCTGTTGTCCCGGCATTGTTCCCGTGTGAACACTTGAGACAACGCGGACAACGTTTGTCCCGACGGGACAATCATTTGCCATTGTCCCGTTGTGGTCACGTGATTTTCTGGAAGTAGGCGTGATCTTCTATTGCGGACAATAATACGCCTCGTCTGAACCCACCTTAAGAGGCGAGACTTAGTCGTCGAGTGTTCGAGAGAATATTTTACCCGAGGAATTCGGTGGATTCCTAGAACTAACCCCGGTACCTGCGCTAGACTTAGACGGCTGGTTAGCTGTTCTCGTGAGTTTCTCCGAAAGATCTCGAGGAACTATTCTTGTGGTGTTCCACATGGACCACATTTCATTTAACCTAGATGATAAGTAGTATTTTTTCTGTAAATTAAAGCTGTAAATAAAGTACTTAATTTAAAACGTTACCCTTTATTTGATCGGACCAGATCGAGACGTTACAATTTCAAGTCCGGATATCAAAAAGTTAATTTTAAGCTAAGAAAAGCTTTTACTGACATTTCAAAATGTCTTAGTAAAAGCTGACAAAAACATACTTAAACCCAGCTCTTAAAAAAGCAAATGTAAGTGAAAAAGATTGTATTATTTGCTTGCTAGAGCAAACGTCTTTCAGCCTTCAGTTCCTTTTATAAGATAAGGAAAAGTTAGAGAATTTATATCTTTATTAGTGGTATAAGATACTATATTTTAAATTAATTCATTTGCAAGATTTTTGTAATTTGTTTACTCTTTTCGTATGGTTTAAAAATATTTCATTTTTTAAAAAGAATTTTAAGAGCTTAACATGTCTCATGTACATACTGATTTCATGATGACATGTCACATGTCATATCATGTATCGATACTGGGCACAGGATATATCACACCATGTTACATATCCATATATGTCATAGAATATATCACAGTACGTTATGTCACATATCCTTACATATCGCAAGATGTATCTCACCATGTCATGTCACATATCCATACATGTCAAGAGATATCACACCATGTCATATCAAATATCCATACATGTCACAAGAGATATCGCACCATGTCATGTTACATACATACCCAACATGTCACAGGATATATCACACCACTTCAGGTCACATATCCATACAAGTCACAGGAGCTATCACACCACTCAGGTCACATGTGTGATACAACGTCAGGTCACATATCCATACATGTCACAGGTGCTATCACACCAAGTCATGTTACATATCGATATAGGACAGGATATATCAAACATGTCGTGTCACATATCGATAGAGGACACAGGATATATCAAACATGTTATGCCACATATCCATATATGTCACTTACAAATGTCTATATTCATTGTTTTACAAATGAGTTTATCTATTGATAATTGACAGCTTTATGGATTTAGTTTATTATTCGCAACTAGAGCTGAACAACCCACTTAGAATCGTCATGAAAAAGAGAAAATGCGAAGGCAAGAAAGCGAAAAATTTTAAATAAAAGAAATCGAAAAAGTTATTTTTTGAAATTAAATTAAGAAAGATGCAACTGCAACAATAAATTGAATTTCGAAGATAAATAAAAACAAAAAGTATACGAAAGTTAATCACTTAAAATTCCAAAATTCATAGTCAGGGGATCAAAAGCCAATAAAAAAATGCATTGGAGAGTGAATGCAATCAAAGCCAAAAGGGTGAAGCGGAGCAAAGAAAATGAAAGGCTAAGAATTTTAATATCAAACAGTCAAAATGACAATTGTTTTCTTGTTTCATTGTGATTTTCTATTGAATTGTCTGAAATTCTACTTTCTCATTTGGTCGGTCAGGATCAAGACATTACAGTACCCATAAAACAAATACACAAGACGATAGAAAAACATGGGAAAGCTTCAAACGTAGATCAGACATATAGGAGCAAACCCTACTCACAATTGAACAAGGAAACATAAAGGTGAGTCATCACACAGTTCTGTTTGTCTTCTCGGATTCTACAAGATTTTTATAAACAGAAGAAAGTAGTTTCTCGGCCATTTGTCTGTTGTCTGGGAGTCGGGACGATTTTAACACCCAAGGGCAAGCAACTTCGTACCTCCCTTCCTCATTAATCATCGGAGTGTGTTTCGAAAATATTCTAAAGTATCTTGATGCACTACTCTCTACTTTTTAAATTTAGCAGGATCAGTAATTGCAATGGCTTCTAATTTCCAGAAGTCACATATACTACATTCTTTTATAAGTAAGTTTGTCACTGTCATGGTTATAGAGTCTTAACTGAATGATACTCTTACCATAAGTTTCTAACCAAGAAAAGTCTCAATGGCTGATAATCCACAATTTAAGTTGCAGATTTTTCCAGTCATCAATTTTCTTGCTATGTCAGCACCAGTAAGCAAATGGATTGTGAATGGAAAACAAGACGGTCAACATCCTTCATCTGTTAGATGAATTCTATTATCCTCTAGTTCCTTTGACCAGAATTCAGAGGGTATCTGACAAATTTCGGCACAGATTTTCTCTTGATCAAATGCGTTAAAAGTGCAATGATAATTCTTTTCAAAATCACTTACAAAACTCTTACATCTTAAATGTTTCTGGGGAGTTTGGATTTCCTTTAAAAAGTCCCGCAACTGTCGGCAAGTTTCTTTTAATCTTGATATTTTCTTTCAAAGAGAAGCCTTGTATCGCAAGAGTTCTTTTGTAATCGTTTTCAACTTCTTTCATCAAAAATTTCATCAAACTTTCCAATCGAGAATCTTTCACGTCATTTTTTCCATCCACCCCTCTATCATTTCTCCAAATAATGTATGAATAAGAGTTGTCTCGTTCAATGCAGGATACTTCATTTTCTGAGCAGCTTCTTTCGTAGTATAAGATTTTTCACTTCCAATGTCTATGAGGGTCCTCACAGCAAAATTCTGTTTTCCTCCCCAAAGAACCATTACCAGGGTTTGTAGAAAAGGTGAGATTGACAAATACATTGAACTGCCCAAAATTGATTGAACTGTCCGCTGCTTCTTGAGAGTTAGAAGACTCAACGGTCTTTCATCGGGACACACCACAGCATAATGTCTTTGACTACAAATCACTTTGATGCATGACCGTTTCTTAGACAACTGAAACAGCTGCCTCGTTTCTTGAATCGTTTTATTTTCTCATTTAAATCCAAATTTCGAGCAACATGACATTCTTTGGATTCATGATTGTTCTTGTCACAAAACACTTACACTTCAAAACAGATTTTTGGTTTCACGTAAAACGCGCCGGAGCTGTCGGCAAGTCTCTTTTAATATTGACATTCTTGTTGCTTTCTTACAAAGAGAAGCCTTGAATGGCAAGAGCTATTCTGTGATGGTTTTCAACTTCGTTCTACAAAGATTTCATCAAACTTTCCAATCGAGAATATTTCACGTCATCTTTTCCAACCTCCCCTCTATCATTTCTTCGCCAGGCTCTTAAAACTTCTTCACTTAAACAAGATTCAACCAATTGAAACAACATGGCCACATACTTCGCTGTAGTAACGCCAAGACTTTCTAATGATCTCAGCTGGTTTTTAAGGCGGTTATCAATAGTAGAAAATTTAACATGTTTCTCTTTAATATTAAAGGGGACAGACAATTTAATAATTCTTGAACATAATATTCACCCATAAATTATCTCTGCCGAATCTAGATAGTAGAATCAACTGCCTTTCAATAATTCTCGGAGGTAGGGGAAAACCTTTGATCTAATTCCCTCTCCCGCTGGAATTCGGGATAGTTGCTTGGACTAAGTAACGAAACTTGCCAATTTCATCTATATTGTTGTCTTCATCAATTTTTTTAATTGTTTTCAAAACGGTAGCCAATCTTTAATTTCGTCGCCAAATTTCTTCAGATCCAAACGAGGCAGCTTGAATTTTTGCTTTTCATATCTAACTGAAGATAACGTATCAGAGTTAACAGCGGGATTCGTTTTTCGATCGATTAATAAACTCCTCTTCTTTAAATTGAGTGAATACTCGTCTGCTGAACGGGATTCCTTTTTATTATCGTTTTCCTTCATGTCTTCAGATGTCAACAAAAATTTCAAAGTACCTTCATTTAACTGTAAAAGTTCGTTATTTTTATCGTTAAGCAGCTGGAAGTTCGCCAAACAATTTAAATCATCTGTAATGTATACTTCCGTTTTCTCTGACTGATCGAATTGATTATATAATCTCGTAAATGCAGATCTAAGTGTTTTCCGTTTACGCTTTAAAGCTCCCATAATTTTTCTGAAACAGTTATTCTTACTTCAAAGTATCGACCAATTCCTAATAACAAATAATTTATCATCAAAATAATTCACTTGCTTTTCGAATCGTTGATTTCAAATCACAGTCCTGTCGCTGACGCCATGTCGTGCACTCACCTATGATACACGGTTTCTTTTACTGTGATTGAAAAAAATACTGTCCTTGGAAAAAAAAAAAACCTATAACATTTATTTTTACCACATGACAAGTTACTCTCTATACAGATTAAATTCAAATGACTGCATTTCCGAAAGAAACTATTTCAGAGTTACTTAGCTGCTGTTCACAACGTTTTTCAGTTTTTCAAGTTTAATTCCAATACCGAATTGAATTATTACTGGTTTCTTGAAAGATCGCGGATTCACTCGACAATATCTGTGTAGTTTACAGACGGATGGTAAATGAATTTTGAACACTGCGAAAGTTACAAAAGAAATTAACTAAATGTTGAATTACATTAAGTGCATGAGACTGATCTTTATTAGAGAAATAACGAGTGCCCAATAAACAGAGCGTGTGTAAGTCAATTAAAATAACAGACGTTAATGTCTGACACATAGATGTAATCATTAACAAGAAATTATGTCTATGCAACAGAACTGAAATTATATTTATCAAATATCCCTAGCCAACCAGCTGATCGCATAAGTTTATTAGTGCATATTAATTTTTTAAAAAACCTCTATTTAAACCATCCAATAAGCTGGAACATAGAAAATTTCATACATTGTAACTGACCATATAGCCTTTTCATATCTTTTCTATATAATTTTATGGATTATTCTCACCAAATGTTATTGTATTATAATTCTTAAATGTCTAATTTAGCATAATGCGATGTTAATATTTTAAATAATTGAAAAAAAAATTGCATTATTCTCAGAATTTCAAGCTTTAAATATCAACAAAATTGATGTTAAAAATGTCATTAATCGACAAAAAAAAAATAAGAACGTATTGTTTACTCATTCGGTGTAAACATACGGTGAAATTTTATAAACTAATAGTGACAGTTCATTCAAAAAATGTTTTAAGATGGCGTAATTGCAGGGTAAAAGGATATTTTCACTGAAATCTTATTTCTCAGAAAATTTCCTGGTATTCATTTTCAAATCTACGTTCTGCATAAATTTTCAAGATTTCATATTTTATGATTAAAGAACAGCATGCTTATTAACCAATTCAAAAACATATTTTTTACAAGAAAAAAAGTTAGGTTTTAATGTGAAACAATTTGAAAGCTAAAATTCTTCAATTATAACATTAATCATTGGAAATACAAATCCCTAATACCGGTCTTGCATATTCAATGAGAATATCGCACTCATTTTAAATGATAACAGGAAGTATACTTTTCTTTAAAATAACTAATACATTAGCAATTGATGACAGAATCAGCAATAATCTGAGAACTTTTATTAAATATGTGCACTATTTCATTAAATTAAAGCACTTCTGTTATATACTCTTTTGAAAACTGATGTAAGCCATATAGTTAATTCCCAAGACTTCAACAACTGTTTAAAACTAATGAAAGTAGAGAAACATGGTTCTGAAATCCAAGAATGTTACGATTTATTAGAAAATCTCTTCATTAAATGTGCTATTGTTTTTTGGCTGATTTGAAGATGTATGTAGAAATTAGTTTTAATCGTCCTGCATATTTTACTAATAAACTGAAAACATTTCTAGAAATAAAGTTAGTAATCTTTGTGTGCTTAAAAAAATAGTATTTTTCCACATTCTTTTAAGAAAACAGTTGCTTCAATCATTGAACTAAAACCGTTATCATTTATACAGGAACGTACTAATTTTACTGTAGGGTTAACATTACTGATATTACTTTGTAAACATTTAAATCAGAAATTTTCATCAATTTTTTATTATAATTTTTGCTTGGTGTCCTTAGCTATTATAGAAAAATGCAAGACAAATGTTCCAATCCATTTTCCAAGGTTTTGAAAATCATAACAGATTCAGTCAAATTTTAAAACTGCAGTGAATATCTATTGAAAATTTCTGTGATCTCCAAGTGTTCTAGAATCAAAATCAATCATCACTGATTGTTTTAAAACTCTTGTTTGAAAAGAAAGACATTTGCATGATTTTCTTCTCATCGGAAAAGGAGCTGTGTTTGTTCATATGAACTCATAGTTATTTGAATTTTAATTCTATACTGGATCATACAATAATAAGATTCAGAATGACAATTATTCAGTATTGGTGATAATCTGGTATTATTGCCCTAATATATTGTTGCCCTTATGTTGAGTTTTTTTTAAGATAGTTTAATGTTTGTGATGTATTGATTTCATAGAAAAGGATATTACTACTGATGTCTCTCCTTTTCAAAGAAAAAATGAATTTTAGTGATTTTTAAGTCATGAACAATAATGAAGTTATTGATACTTCAGATTTAAATTCAGTCTTTTTAACAGATCAATTGATTTTACAAATGGTAAAAAATTAGTTATTCTAAAAATAAGTAAACTTTTTTTTTGTAGTTAAAAATGTATAAACATTTAATGATTATATCTTATCAATTATACGACAACAATTATTAAAATGTCTCACATAATATTTTTCATCTACTTATTTTAAGCACAACGAAAATGTAAGAAACTTTTGTTTTCTTAACCTGTAATAAATTTGTGTCTTAAGATAAGCGTACATGTATAAACATTTCTTACATTATCATCACACTTCATAAATTAAATATAGTCTTTATTGCATTTCCTATATTCTTGTGCTGTGAAATTCCTGAATAAATTTAGGAAATTAGATGTGTCTTGTTTACAGACATTACAAATTAAATTTTTAAAAAATGGTTTTTAAATTTTCTCCTCTTTTGGAATTATGTATTAACTTCCGTGTTTCTTCTGTAAGTGTATTATCAAACAAATACAAAGTTTAGGACCAAAAGAAATGGTTTTCTTCTATATTTGAGTTATATCTTAACTGTGTTTTTTTTCTAAAAAATTTTTTTTATTACATAAATCTGGTAGGAATATTTTTACTCCTTAATAAACTCTTTAAATTGAAGTAATTCTTAAATTTTCTTCGAATGTTTCAAAACAATCAGAAGGTTCTCGCTTATGCATTACTTATTCATTTCATTCTTATTACTGTTGGATGTAATTTACAAAACTGCTGTTTATTTTGAATATTGTTAATCTAAAAATCCAGAATTTTTTTTAAAAAAAGTTCTTTTTCTTTCACAAACTTATACAGTTTTATTATATTTAATATCAAGATAAAATGAATGATATATGGCCTAATTATTGATGTCCCTGTTAAAATTATCCTATGTTTTTTTGAAATTATTGATTCAAGTATTACATACCTAATGAAAGTAATTCCAGAATAAATAATTATAATACAAGATCAGCCTCATGCATGAACAATTATTTTTCTTTCATTTTAACAGTCTAAGCTTTTTTTTACTATTTAAATATTTATCTTATTCCTCATAAAATTTTGATTTTAAGCATTTTCTAATTTTATTTTTATGTCAGTGCTTTCTGAAATGGAAACTATCGCCTCTTTTTCTTTAATGCATTCTTTTAATACCTTGGGATACAATTTCAAATTTTTATTCTCAAAATATAGTGTCAACAGATAATCTTTAAACATAATAGAAAATTTCCCACATAAATTCTATTTTTCATAAAATAAACATGACAATAAATTCAATTTCAAATATCTTATAAACTGTTTCATCTTTATTTATATTGAAAGAAACTTGAAAACAAATATCAGATTTATCTGCTCTTTTTAACATTACTTTCCAGACTCTTTTGCATTTGGTATCTTATAATTAAAATAACAGATACAAAATCGTAAATACTTGTAATTTATCACTATATGATGTATAATTACAGGGATGATTCAATATCATGTAGCGAAAGATATTTAATTTTTATCAGAAGTAAAACTGTATATTAAGTTTAAAATGGCATTGCATATAAAATTAGAGTATAAAAATAAAATTCTAAATTTCTAAGATTGAAACTTCAAAATGAAATGACACAATTTTATTCGAATAAAAATAAAATTACTGGTGGCAGTAATGCTACACTATCTTCCATTAGGAATCCTCAACATCAAATTTAAAATTACAATTTTATGCATATTTTACAACTAGAGTTAATTTCAATGGAAATACTATGTTGAAGCAGGCTGATTTGTAAAATTTTGAATCCAAAGAAAATAAAACTAATTTCATTTATACTGACTATTAATTAAAACATTATTCTAATATGCTTTAAAAATTCAGATGAAAAAGGAAATATATTTTTCTAAGAATGTCTAAGAATTTCAAAATTTTAATTTTTTGAAAGACACATTAATGATTTTATCTTTTAAAAATCTTATAAACAATCGTTAAAATAGCACTTTATTAATACTTAAAAGAAATGTTATGTTGATAGATCTGATTTATCTGTATAATAGGCAGTTATTTTCCACACTCATTTGCATTTGGTATCTTGACAAAACTATTATTCAAACAATGAAAGCAAAACGAATATTTGTAATACATTACAATATGTGCCTGAATGTCAACTAAACCACATTTAAATTGATTTCTAAAATCTACATCTCTGCATGCCTGCTAATCCAGAAGTTTTAATATATGTCATGATCAAAATATTTTTAAAATTTATATTTGTTTTAAATGGAAAAAACAGGCAAATTTAGTTTTAGAAATAATAAAAGAACTTATAAGTATCTGTTCAGAATTGCATTCTTACATTTTAAATAATTTTTATTGTGTACCAAAGTCAGCAATATAGATGAAGTCAATCTTCAAAACATATTGCTGCTGATCAAGTAGATTAAACAGTCTCGTCTTCATTCAGTTGAGCCCCGTCTTCATTCAGTTGAGCCCCGTCT
>JAPMOQ010030207.1:1268529-1285944 GCA_026543055.1 Argiope trifasciata
GAGCCCCGTCTTCATTCAGTTGAGCCCCGTCTTCATTCAGTTGAGCCTCGTCTTCATTCAGTTGAGCCTCGTCTTCATTCAATTGAGCCTCGTCTTCATTCAATTCAATGACAAACATCTCTTGTCTTCTTCCTCTTAAATTTAAGAAAACCATCCTGCAAATATAAACATAATCATTGAATAAAAACTACAATCACAGAATGATCATTGATTTGGTTTTCTGAAAAATTAATATATATATTTTGTACATAAAAAAAATCTCATTGTTTACAACATAATTATTTTGAAAGTTTTAGATATTTCACATAATTTTTTGCTGCTTTCCTTCAGATATATTAAAATACCCCAAGAAAAAAACAAATCAACTGTGACCTTTAACTCTGACACTATAAAAACATTCACAACTGCAAGCCTTCCTTTCCAGAATGTTTCTTCAATTCAACATATTTAGTAAATTCCAAAAAAATTTTTAAAAATTACTCTACAAGAATCTTTAACGTTTTTTTAACTCTGAAATATAATTCCACAGTTTTCATATGATGAGAATATTTATGATCATTCGAAAATATTCAGTGAATTCAATAATAAATTTCAATATACAAAATTCGCTTGCCAAGATTTCAACCAATTTCTCTTAATTTTTCATTTACTATAAACTTTTGCAATGAAACCTAGGAAATTCCAATTCAGTTTAAAAACATGTTTTTAACATGTTATTCATTAATTAAGAGAAGTTTACGCAATAGAGAAATTATATTAATTGGTCATTAAACATTCCAAACATTTTGTTTTATTAATTTTTCAGGAAGAAGCAAAAAATTCTTATAATTTTCTATTAATTTTGAAAACGCTTAATATATATATATATATATATATATATATATATATATATATATATAAATAAATATCCAGAACTTAGAGTTATATGCATCAATTTAATAGTACTTAATACTGCATTTTTTCATTGCTTATTACACTATGAAATGAAATTGAGAACTCTATAAACTAACAGCCAATCAAATAATGGAAGAATAAAATAGTTTAAACATAAAATCAGAAAAGTCTTGAAAACACTATTAGGTATTCTGCAACATGACATATACTGCATAAAATCCCAAAAAATAGGAACTAACAACTACCATTTAATTCCAAAATAAAGCTTATAATAGATTAGAGAACTTTTCTTTTAATTTGACTTTTCATCAATGGGTATGAAAAAAGCAGTCTTAAATTAAACTTTAAAATTTGGAGATCAAAATAAAATAGAACTAAGAACTACTTTGAAGTTTAAAAATAGCTGTAGCAAAAGAAAATGAAAATATATACAGGATTGAAATTCCTTGACTCTCGAATTGCTAAATGTTGCTATATTATATATATATATATATCTGTACCCCTGTTCCATAGAAAGAATTTAGCGACATTTGAGCGCCTATATCATCTGAATTAAAGGTAGATTGCATATATTAATTTTATTAAAATTAGTGAAAATGATGGAAATATCAACAATGGAATTGAAAAAAAAAATGTTGCTATTTTGAATTTTTAGCAAAGATATATAGATTTCTATAATAATTTATCAATAGGAAGAAAATGTTGTCATTCCTGAGAAGAACATACTGAACTAAAATTATTTATAAAGTACTGATTTCAAAATTACAAAAGTATTATTACTTAAGAATATTACAAGTATATAATTCATAGATATTTAATTAAAACATGGTGCCTCAAATTCACATGCCTACTGAGAGTTCAAGTAAAGTAAAACAAAAAGAAAGCAATCTTTATAAAAACGAAAAAATTTATAAAATTGTAGCAAAATGAATTAAATATATATATATTTGTATGTTTACAGTTCAGTTAATTCGGTATTATTTGCAACCATGGATGATTCAGTTCAATTCAGATAAAATAAACAACCACATTAAAACAGAAGTCTTGGTTTGGGGCCTTTAAATATTGTTATGAAACAAATCAAAAGTCTGGCTCGATATAATCCAGATCTGTATTATTTTCTTAAAATAAAAGCATTAATTTTCCATATATTAGTAGAAGAGTAGAAATACAGTCTCAGCAGACATTTAACAGTGGCATAAATAACATTAGGCAATATACTTCATTTTTTCACTTTTGACTATCAAAAATCATTAACTACTGAGTATTTTGATGATATGAGAAATTGAAAAAAGTATTTTATTGTTATTATAATTTTGATTTTCTTATAAATTAAAAATGTGTGAAAATTATCAATCCAGTTCAAACAATACAATTAATAGACACAAAATAATAAAGCAAAATTTGAGAGATTCTAGGTACTTTTTAATATATGCTTTCGATAAATAGTTAAAATTGAATCAAAAGAAAATTGTATTCATATTTCATAGGAATTTAACTTCACTCACTTGTATATAAGAGCAAGAATGCATCCCCACAGAAAAGCATTTATCAGCTTTTCCAAACGGGAATGATTCTCACTGTATTCTTTAATAAAATTGAAATTATAAAGCATATTTATTGAAGAGAAAAAATTTCGTTTTATAAAAACGTTAAATTCAATCGAAGTGTTATGCTGTTTAAATAATTTCTACAGAATTGAATAATGTATCGTTGCCATTCCGTCTTATGAAAATTATGATGATATGACGCTCGCGCCGTTTATATTAGAAAAGCATTTTACATAAATTAACATTATTTTTCAGATATGGTTATTTTTTTAATAATCTAATGGCTTAGAGGAATTTGGAAATCACTAAAAAATCATGTGTTTAAGAAATTATAAAACGTTCCAAAAGGTTTTAAAATACATATAACTGTATGGGAAAGATAAGTTTCAAACACTTTAAACTGATTACGAGTTTCATTCACAAAATAAATTAGAAGCCTTGTAAAAATGGATGGGGCAAGTAAGGCATGTATGAATAAAACAAGGGGGGGAGGAATTGCATAATGGCATATCAAGTAAATTTTTTTTGAAGTTTACAATGTAATAACGAATAATAATAATAAAATTTCACTTGGAGCGTGCATTAAAAAACAATTATTTTTTTTAAAATGAGGATATAAACATAACAAAATTTTAATGTCTATATTATTTCAAGAAGATTTAGATTGCATAAATTATGGCAATAAAATTAAAATCAAAGTAGAGGTACGTTAGAGAATGAAATTTTCAAATTAATTTAGAAGGAGAGAAACAATTCAGCGAAAATCATCATTGATTTAAAGCAAATTTTGAATTATATAAGTCACATGTACTTGAAAAATTGCATAAAATTATGTATGTTCAAAAATCTTCATACTTTTCATGTTCTTATAAAAACGGTTTATGCAATGTGAAAATTGCACCCGAGACATTTTATCAACAGAAACTTTCAATTTATTTACCAGTGTCATGCTGCCATTTATTGAGCAACAGTTGAAGCATGCTTTACATTTAACCTGGAGTATTAAAAACATCTATCTCATTTCGATTCTATACTAAACCTTTTATGGCAAAACTAACTAACATGAAAATTGCAACAAAAATATATAAAAAGCAGAAATCGAATAAAATGCCGCTCTTCTATTCTTCATAATATAATTTTAGATAGAGAACATAATTTGCTAAAATAATTGAATAAAAAAGGAAATTAAGACTGTATGATCAATAATAGAACGAGGGTTTTCTTTTATAATTCACAGATATTTAATCAAAACATCGCATCTGAATTTCACAAGATTATTAAAATCCCTTAATATATACTATATATTATATATAAATAAAGCTTTTGCATTGAGAGAGAGAGAGTTTAATCATAGCAAGACAATAAATGAAAATCTTGAAGAAAATGGAAATTCTTAAATTGTAGTAAAATAAAGTATATATATTTTATACGTTTATAGTTCAGCACGGGAGGGGACCCTTTAATAAATGTGCTTTCATTTTTAAAAAGACCACACTTCAGACACCATTTGTAGTTTTAAAAATTGTTTCCCGACTTTCCATATTTTTCGATTTTCACTAACTGGATGTCGTTTGGGAGCCCATAAGATGATTCTTTATTCTCCTGATGCCTACAATCACCCCTCTGATGGTCGTATTCAGCAACCCCCTATATTTTATACGAAATTGGAAAAACAACAAAGTGAGAAGTATGTATAAACGCAATGCTTTTTTTAAAGAATAAATTAACATAATTTTAAAGCAGAATTACACATTGTTTTCGATTCCGACTGCATTTATGGGAAAATGATATTAATTTATTAAAAAAAGCAAACGACGTGCAGAAAAAAGTAGGATTGGAACCATGTTATATTTCCATCCTTATTCATAAATATATCATTAAATCTCATCGCAATTAAATATAAAACTTTCACGGTTTCTGAGCATCCTAAAATGTTGTTTGCTATATATTCAGCCAAAAAATTAGTGAACGATTTCCTGAATTCTCTCTTGAAGTTAAATCTACACAGCTTTGTAGAATTACGCCGGAAAGATGCAGAAAAATTGCAACGGCAATGTTCTTTTTCATACAATATCTATAAAGTGGAGAAAATGTGGATATAAAACAACACACCGGAAGATTAATGTTCATCGTTTCCGCAAGCTGTTTCGAACTGATCACTTCAAAATAAATTTTAAAAAATCGAAGTATTTTCAATGTTTTAATCGGTACATTTAATTTTATAAATTTACTTTTTAAATAATAAATTCACAAATATATTATTTTTATGGGGTCCTAAAACGAAATGATATAATTCCCCCTCCCCGTTCCATTTTTCGTTTGCGTTCTCTATAGCAAAATAATAAGAGAAATGTACTCAAAAATTCTTATTACAATTTTAGAACATGAATTTATAAAAAATAAGCGCGCATCACCTAGCATACAGAATAATTTGCTAAACAAAATTTACAAATTCTTCTCAAATTCTGATATTTGTTAAATTTGATTGGCAACAATATTCGAATACATTTGCTGACAAGACTCGTTGGAATTTTAATGTTTATACTTTTTTCACATTTACAAACACGTCATTAAAATGACGCCATGTATGTATTTCCTAATGGAAAACTGGTTATTTTTCAGTTGCCTATTAGCCCTGATTATACTCATGATTGTTCTGATCTCCTGTGTATGCGTCCGGTAAAGTAATTCTCTTTCTTAAGTTGCCTGACTTTAAAACATTCAGCGAGTTTTACTATAATATTTCGCTTGACTTTCGAGTCGAGTTTTATTTATTTATATTTTTTTCTGTTGTTCTTTCGTTGACGGTCTTGATAAAATTCTTACACTTTTCGAATTACTATTAACTATTTCATGTATTGCAATCCTCTAATGGTAAACTCATATATTAGTAATACTGAATGGCTTGTAATTTCTCATTTGTTAATCATATTACTGTCTGACGAGAAATCAAAAGCAGTCATTTAATATTAGTGTTTTGTCTTCATCATTCAAATTATAATGCATAACTTAATTATAAAAATTTCTTTTATTCATTCTTTTTACTAATTCCTTCTGTTTTAGTCAAACTACAGTGAAGCGTATTGAATGTATTCATTTTGTAGGTACATGCGAAATATTTTCTACAAAAAATATCATACAGATTAGCATAACGGTTTAAATAAAATAATCGAAAATAGTGAAAGATATTTTTCCTCCATATCGCTTTGTATTAATTTTTATTTTGAAAGCACTCTTTCGACGATAGATGGTAGTACCGATTTGCTTTTTACTGAATAAGCATGGCACAAATAGCAGTAAGGTAATGTTTCTAGAAACATTATCTAATTCTTATTACTTATCAAATCTTCCTCATGGAAGTGTAACCATATTTCAGAATTGGCCAACTATTTTATTACTATGCATTTGTTTTTGTTACTGAGTCTTACTATGTTATCAATTCATCACATCAATATTGATGTATTATTATTTTTCTTTCTTTTGAGATTTATTTCTTGAAGGGGCAGCTTATTAATTAAATTTAAATATTTTTTTCTGCTGATTGAAATGTTTTATGTACGTAGTTGTAAATTTTTTTTTAATGAACATATTTTTATTTGTATAAAAGAAGACTGAAGAAACAGAAGACTGTCGTAAAATATCGCTTTTTTTTCCCATCCATGATTACTTAACTAATAATTTCATTTGTGCTATAAATTACGATCAATCAATCATGTTTGATTTAATAACACACTGTCTTGCTAATGCATTGATGAAATAGTTAAAAATTTAAAACAATTTTCGAGTTTCAAGGAAGTTCAAAAAATAAATCATTTTTTGCATTGCTATTTAACGTACACTAATAACGAAATTTCCCCACTATCCCTTTCTCACACAAAAGTAGCTTAACAAATCTCCAAAAATTCAAATGTCTCTCTTTTATTTACAGCCTTTATCGGCGTCACCGTCGACGAAGACGCAGAGTGCGATTCACCTTACCTGACGATTTTAGAGAAAAAGATGAAAGGAAGAATTCTGATGATGCAGGACCTAAAAAAAAATGCTATAGACATAGGAGGAGATCGCGCCGCAGAAGACATAGCCGATAACTTTTTTCAGTATTTTTTCGTCAACGAAATATTTAAACCTTCTGATTTACGTCCTCGACAATGTCGATTAGAATATTAGACAAGATATTTGTATTTCGAGGTTAAAAAAAATGAATAGGAATGACTATAATTAACATGTAAAATTTTTCAGCAAATATTTTCTTCATGTAATTTTTTGTACTGTATTTAATAAATTTTCTTTCTCATATCAGTCTATTATTATTATTATATAGTATTAACTAGCCTGATGGCTTAAGGATTTAGGTAAGTAATTTCTTCCAACAGCTTTAAATAAATGTAAAATTTTACAAAAATTTGAATTTAATTGCATGTGTGCAAGAAATAGTTGCCTTTGATTTTAATATTAAACTAATTCAGTTTCAGACATTTAAAAAATTTATGGATATTTATTTTCAAATTACTTAATGCAATGCATTTTTATTTTCAAACTAAATGAAGTTACTAAAAATAAATTGAATTATTATCATTTCAATTAAAAAAATTATGATAATTATTTTAGCTAAGCTATTATTTAATCCATGTAAAACAAACTCTTTTATAAAAATGTTTTCAAATCCTTCAAGGAGTACTTAACTTTCTTCTTCTCTTTAAATACCAGGTGGAATTCCTTTCTCTGTTACCTGTTGAGGAGACCTTAAATTTTTTTTGAAAATGTTTGAGTTATTCAAGTTGTCAGAAATCATTGCAAAAAATATTTATTATTTATATCATACTATTAGAATCTTGAGCTAAATAAAATGTTAAATCAGATGGTATTTAACAAAGGCATGGATAAGAAGAATAATTTTCAAATGACTTCCTGCTTTTTAAAAGTATTTTATATTAATAGTAAGCAAGAGTGTTTGATTTCCTAAAAATGTGAATGAAGTCAGATCTTACCGGAGTTGCATCTATTAGTTTCGCTGTCAAATACAAGAGCTTCAAGCTCTAACATTTACAATGATTCTATTATGACTGAAGCAATAACTGATAGTCTTAAAACTGATAATGTCACAGGTTTTAAAACAAACTGTGCGCTACATCACAAAGAAGATACCAACAATTGGTTGTCTTTAAATAAATCTAAAAAATTAAAACAGGGAGGTGTACAGATTGGCTAAAGAATGAACTCTTAAATAAAAAGACTTATTAATTTTTTGCAACTGCTTCATAAGTACATTTCAGAAATTAAACCATCCATTTAAAGAATGTATCATGAAAAGACAATGTTAAATGCAACAAATCAAAAAGAAATTAAAAAATAAAACAGCATAGAATTCATTCCAAAGTTTTGAGATAAATATTAAAACACCATCTAAATAAATATTTTCTACCTGGTGGTTTCAGAAACGGAAGGCAGGAAAGAAACAAGAGCGAAAAAACATTGGAAAAAGAAAGCAGCTTAGTTTTTAAATCAATAATAAATATTTAAGGGAGCTTTTTGAGGCAGGATTGAATTTCTAAAAATAACTGAAGTTTTACTTCATAAGAAAGTAAAAAAATATTTTCTTTTCCATTTGTTCTGTAAAACTGGTATTTTGTGATTCCGATTCAAATGAAGAATTGTAGTTTTGAAAGAAGCTTGAATTTTTTTTTAAGTGTTGGTATTTGTTTCAGACCTATTTTATTTTTGTAAATAAGTTGTTCTTTTGTGAAATTTCTTCCTTTGGATATATTTTTGTTAATAACAAATATATAAAAATAAAATTATGCAACTATTCCTGCAAAATAAGACAGGAAAAAAATTATAAACTGATAACTGAAAATCAAATACTTGACAGTGAAAGGATGTATAAAATGTTAATTATTAACAAATATATTTCTTTAAAGTAAACTTTTAAGCAAAAGGGAAATTTCTATTAACAGACAATTTGAGAACATGAGATCAAATCATCGAGGGTTCCAGAAACTATTTACCCAAAATTGTGTTGCGACTTTCATTTCGAATCAATTTCACTATTGAAATTTATCTTAAATAGTTTATGACTAAGTTAATAAAATATTTTTCTTAATCATAATAATTTTAATATATTCTTATTAATAACATTATTTAAATGAAGATTTTATAAATAATTATAATTCCAAACATGGATTTTAAGGCATATTTTTATTAATAATTTTTTCTGTGTTCCTCACCACTTTTTATAAAACAATAGCTAATCGATAAAAAGAAAATGTCTTGTATACAGAACGGGTTATTCCTATCTTTGCAGCTATGTCAGAAGAGTTATTCCTATAGCAGGAAACTAATGGGATAAAAGAGCCAGATGATTTAAATTTTCAAAAAAATTGAAAAGGAAGCTTCTTTTTAAATTGTTGTCTCTATTTTTTGATTGAAAAGTAAAATAATGTAAGTGACAGAGAAGAAAATGCATGGAAAGCAACATTGAATCTTTTATTGCCAACTAGTTGTTAACAGTGTGCATGCATTATATTCAACCCGAAATGAAAAAATGCATGGTATGCAGACAAAAATATAAGCAATATAATTTTTAAAACATAGAATAGGAAAAAAAATAATGAATTAGAAACTGCATAAACATTTTTTAGAAACCACAAATAAAACATTTCAAATTCAAAAGTAAGTATGTCAAAGAAATTTAGAATAAAAACAACTCAGAGAAATAAATCAAAATTCATTAAAAAATGTACTATTTTATTTATTTTACTCCCTCTGCTGACAAATTATTTGCAAAGTCAAACAAATGAAGAAGAAATGTCATACATTTCCAAAAATTCATAGAAACTTTGAAATTTTGGAAATGCTAATTTTTCTCTGGAATAAAAATTACAATTTAAAATCTATAAATGAAACATTGTTATTTAATAAATAAATAAAATGCACTTTTATAATTTTTCATGTTTATATTTTCAGAAATATTTCTACAATATTAACTACATGACAGGGTAGTTAATTGAAGTAATTTAAAAATACATATTTATAAAATTAAAGATTTTAAAATTAAATAAGCAATAAAATAATCAGCTGTTATGTGTATGCAGAAGACACTGAATTTGCAAACTAGACTCATAAAAAAAAAATTCATTTCATGTTCTAGTAATATTTCACTTTTTAAACAGATACTGCAAGAACACAAGGGATTCATAACCAGACCTGGATTTAATGCATTTTTAACAAGGGATTCATTATTTAAATGTATCTCAAGACATAAAAGTTTGCAAATTATTTTTAAGAAATTTTGATTAAAAAATTTATTTTAAAAGCTCTGTTGTTACAAGGTTCTGATTAATTTGAATGAATTAAAAATGACGGCATTCAATCACTAATGTTGAAATAATAACAGTGCTGCAACCTGAAATTTGTTAACACAACTATTTAGATTTGAATAATAATAATAATGCTTGCTAATAATAATTTAAAACAAATCATGAAATCTTGTCTCAAAAATATGAATCAGCATGTCAATACGTTATATAAGTAAAAAAGATTCAAGTCTGAGATAATGAAGATTATAGACAGACTACATTATATGTACTAATATTTTTCCAAGAAGTAGCACTGGAACTTAAAGTTTAAATGTTAAGAACTTAAAGTTATTTTTCATGAAAAATGCATTGACTATGCTTTATGATTAAAATCTCTAAAAAATAATAAAGATCTAAAAACACAAGATGAAATTTCAGAAAAATGTATTTCTTTTTAAGAAAAAGGAATCAGTGTTACACATTTAGAAATAGAGACAATACTAGAAATTATCCAACTATAGACATTTATTTTGTTAAAAGCAAAGCATTAAATCAATACTTTTGTATTAGAGGGATAATGTTAAGAGAACAATATCAAATTTAAATGCATTAGCATTTAAAACAGATAAAATTACCAAAAATATATTAAAGAAAATATGCAAAATATATCAGAGAAAATGAACTAAGCTGTAAATAAGTATTTGAATATAAGAACTCAAAATATTTTATTCTGTCAGCTCTGATATGGTTTCAAATAGCGTAATATAATGTGTTGTCTATCTATCAATTTGAAGGCAAGTTTGAAATCCACTGATTAATATACATATCTTTTAAGAAAACTTAGAATTTAGAGCAAATTTATTGGAGAGAGAAAAAAAAAAAAAAAAAAAAAAAAACAGGTAAAAAATTCAATTTGAAGAGCTAATTTTATAGAGCTTGGATCTCAGATGCTCACAAAGTCAAAAGTACATATCTTGTCAATTTACAACTGCCTCTAATAACAGCAAAAACTTGCTTATAATATAAATTAATCAGATTTACAACATCAAATATACATATATTTAAAATGATACAATATTTAAATTTTCAGCCTCTTGAAACAGCTGATTCAGATGCAAAATCATAAAAAAAAAATTAAATGTACAAAATGTGAATCTTTTTTTTTTTTTGTTTTTTGAAAATGTTTATAATTGTGTATAGACATAATAAATCAAACTGCTGCCAGTGGAGGGACATGCACAACTAATTAAAGAGGTTAGTTATTTTTAACAGCTTTCCCCCTCACCCTAATTGGTAGGCGACAGAATCTTCCCCAAACCAGAAAATATGCTAACTATTTAAGACTTCGGAAGCATTTCCATAACTTTTCTAACTGCATAGAGTTACATTTTTGTTGTTTTTGCTGTAGAAAGGTGAAAGGGAAGAATCGGGGCAAATCTATCATTGAATTCGATATGCGCTCTGCAAGGTTTCAATTTTTATTTGGAGAAAGGGAAGAGGGGAAACACAAATGCACTTTACCTCTAAACAGAAAGTGTGTTTAGGGATGAGAATGTATGCATTTCGGGGTTTAATGAAGCAAGAGCCAGATGTAGCTATTTTGTACTAAACAAATGGTGCTTACAGGTGAGAAAAATGGGGTTTTTTCGACAAGGTTATGTCTTAAACTATACTTACTATATAACGCATTGTTTATTTCCCCCTTAGATATGTGCTATATATATTTTTTTTTGAAAAGTTCAACTTCTAGCATGAAAGCTGAGTTTCCTTCTATATGTTTCTAATTTAACAGAAAAACTGTTAAAAAAGACGGTGCTCTGTGAATTTTTCTATTATTACATGTTTTGATGTTCTTGGCAATGTTATTAATCATGCAGGTTTATCTGTGTTAACACCTAACCTTATCTGATGTCATTGTAATCCGTGCTTGTTGCTTATTTGTTATGATGTCGGACAATGAGTTATAAAGTGCATTTTTCTTTCAAAGAGGTTCAACCAGAAGCAGTAGAGAAAAATGACCTCCCCCTCATGTGAGTTTTTCTTCTTGTTTTGGCTAAATGACCCACGTGATGGTCTTAACTTTTTCTGATGTGTTTGATAAATATTAACTTATCTTGCTACTGTGTAGTTTCTGTTTCCAAAGAAAAAGTGTTCATATGCATAATAAAATTTTTACTGTATAGTTTCCAATAACATAAGGTTATGGGCCCAATTAATCTAGCATACAAAGTAGTGAATAGGACACCAACTACAAGCTATTTAACCTAGCACACTCAGAAGAGAATCAGGCAGTGCGGTCCAGTCTTCTAGTAACTGGCCTCCAGAAGATAGTGTTTTAAAAAAGGTCTGCATCTAAAATTTTTGAATGTTTACTCGACTTATGTTTTTCAGATGGGGGCCAGCTGTCATCAATTTCCATTTTATTCTTACTGAAACATTGAATATCGAGGCTGTTGGATCAAAGCACATCTAACTACTTAACAAGTCAAACTGGAACTTTTAAAAGGAAAATATGATATTCCTCCTTATGGAACGAGGTTGTTGGACATTTATAGAAGGAAAGGAATCGCACTTGAACGAGACAACTGCTTTAAGACGTCAAAAGTTCGAATTTAGACAACTAAATAAAGCTCAAGCAACTATATACTACGGTATTGATGAGTAATGCAGAACTTTGATATCTACAGTTACAAGTGCATCCAAAGCATAGATTATACTCAAGGAGTAATCTGAACCTGTTTCCACAGCATCTGCCATACAGTTATTAGATGCATTTTTCTCTATTCAGTTTAATTCTCACATTTATAGTATTACTATTTTTAATGCCACAATTCGAAAGATGCTGGACACCCATTAGATGACATGTACAGTGCTTTCTCAGGAGTTTTAAGGTATAGTGCACATTTTGAAGTAATGGTCTTATGAGGACTTGAAATTTCATAAAATTCAGGATGAACTAATTGCTGAGGAAAATCAATTTAATCAGTTAAAAAATGATATCATTACATTCTGACTTAACTAAAATTCATTAAGTGCTTATGCTGTTAATAGAAAATTTAATAAACAGAATGTTTCTGAAAATTGTAAACCAAAACTGGATAGATGTGTAAATATAAGAAATAAGAAATTAAAGATAAAACAGGGCCTTGCTATTTATGTAAACAACATTGCCATTTAAAGAGAAACTGTAAATATTTAAATAGCAATTCTTCAAAACAATAATTTAAATTAAATACACTAATTTTGAGGAAAATGGAAAAAATGAAATTTTTGTTACTAAGATTGAAGTAAATGATAAAGTCAATTAGATTATTGAAACTGCTGCTATACGACATTTTTCAATAATATAAATTTATTTAGTGATTTAAAGTAAATTGAAAGTAAAACTATGTTGTTGGTGTTAGTGGATTAGAAAGTCAAATAGAACATATAAGTACTATTTACATTTATATAAAGTTCACTGAAAGAGTTCATTCTATTACTTTAAAAAACATTATGTTTTGAACTAAATTGAGATGAAATCTATTATCAGCGCCTTTATTAGAGAAGGCTGATTATACCTTTAAATGTGCAAATAATACATTAAGTTTTTTAGCACCCAAAGGCGAGAAGCTATTCTTTGTTAAAAGGTTCAATGACTTGTATTCATTAAAAACCTAGGTATGTTAAAAATGTGTATAGTAATGTAGAAAGTTCTACTGTAAAAGAGGGAAATATGCAATATTTTGGAAATATCCTGCTGTGGAATAATCGATTTTGTCATATGAATATTGATTTAGTTGAAACTAGCAAAGTTTTGGTAATAAATGGTTTATCTAAATTTATGAATGAGAAATAAGAATGTGAAAGTCATAAATTAGCTAAACCAAAATGTTTTGCTTTCAAATCTATTGACAGAATTAAAAGCACCAGACCCTTACAGTTGGTACATATGGATGTATGTGGTTCTTTGTCAGTTGTATCATATTGTGAAGCTAAGTAATTTTTGACCGTCATAGATGACTTTTTCAGAATCGTCACCTGCTTTCCTCTTAAAGAAAAATCACAAGTTTTTGCATGCCTTAAACCTGTTCAAGCTGATGCTAAAATAGTTTAGAACTGTATACATTAAAAGTATGATTCGACAATGGTACAGAATTTTGTCATACTACTTTTTCAATATTTAAATGAACTAGGCATTAGATGCAAGAAGGCAAATATTTACAGATATGAACCGAACAGTGTATCCAACGATTTAATGTAACTGCTATAGATTGTGCTAAGGCTATACTTAATGCCACTGGAATTGAAATATGCTTTTGGGCAGCAGCTTTAGTCTGTTTTACTTATGTTAAAAATAGAATTCATCAAATTAAAAAATAAAACCCCATACTTCCTTTATTTTGGCAGTAAGCCAACTCTGTCACATCTTAACGTGTTTGAATGTCATATACATACGGGAACTGCCAACCAGCTTAGGAATAAATAAAATCTAGGGGCAAAACATGAGAAAATGCCTGGCTATGTTTCTTCACATAGAGGATACCTAATTTGGTTATTGGAAACTAAGACTTTCAAATGGCTTTTAAAATTCCCCTAGTCCTAATAGTCAAAAAATGAAATGGATGGAATTCAAATATCATTTACACATTTAGTTATGATGATTCTGACAAATCAGGTAAAAATATAGTGCTTGTTAGTTCAAAGGGAAAGGCTCCAGTTGAAAATGGATATAATTTAAAATTATGCCGTTAATTTCTTTTTATAGAGAAGCAATCTTGCACAAAAGCAGAAAAAAGTTTAATATTTTATTATCATACTAAAAATAAAGATGTTATATTAAGGTCATTTAATGATGTGGAAAAATACTGTGATGATAATATACTATTTGATAAAGGCTTATTGAATGCTAATCGTCCCAAAGCTTTTAACATTGAAACTTCGATCCTTAGATGTTAAGAGATGTTAACAACTCTCAACTGTCTGAATGGTATTATTGTGTGTATATTTATAAAGAGACTGTTCTTTTGAAATTTTCTGTTGATGACATCGTAATATTTATTAAATCAAAAGATATTGATAACATAGTTATTACAAAGTATATTTGATTTAAAAGTGTTGGGGAAAATTACTTGGTACTGAATTTTCTGATATAAAAGAAAATTATTTAATTAGAAAGTATTTAATTCACAAGAAACAATAAATTGATAACATTTATGATGTATTTTCTAAATATAGTTTTCCTATTGCTTTATTTCTTAATGCAAAAGGTGTTCCATATAAATCAGACTGTCCATCATTTGTCATAGAAGTAGAAGCAATTTCTAAACTTCCCTATTGAAATCTTTTTGGTTGCTTATTATTTACTGCAAATCGAACCAGGCCAGATATCAGTCATCCTTTCCCAAGTTCGAGAATCATCTGGAATAAAACACAAGAATGTCTTGTCGAAGTTATTAGGATATTTAAGCAAAACAAGAGATTTAAATTTAATTGTTTTCCTGATTCGGATTTTACAGCGGATAGGAATGATCGTGTTACTCTGGAAGGATTACTATTAATAAAAATAAAGTCCCAATTTCCTGGCATACATTTAAACATAAATGTGTTAGTCTTCCTACTATGGAAGCAGAATACATATCTTTAACGAAGGCTGCAAAAGAAATAATTTGGATTTAAAATATAATTAATGAATGTTATTTGATGTTAAAATCAAACTTTTCTGCACTAAAAGTAAATTATTGCGATAATCAAGCTGCACTAAATTTATCTTGTTCACCAGTTGAAAACATCGAGCAAAACATATAGATGTCCAATTTCATTTTTTGAGAAATTTAGAAGAAAGTGAGTTTTATAAAATAAAGTATATTAATAGTAAAAATAATATTGCCAACATTTTTACTAATCCTCAACCTAAAAAAGACCATTAAGAAATTTTTTGTAATTAGTAATCTTTGTTTTTCTGTGAAATATGAATGAGACGAAATCTACATGAAAGGTGCCGCTTGTTGGCAATGTTAATCATTCAGATTTATCTGTGTTAACGGCTAACTATAAGAAACATCATTACAACTTGTGCTTGTTGCTTATTTGTCATGACGTCACAGACGATTAGTTATAAAATTAATTTTTCTTTCCAAGATGTTCAACCAGAAGGAATAGAGATGGATGATCTCATATTTTTTTTGTATTGTTTTTTGTTTCTGTTTCTGCTAAATGACCCAAGTGATTGTTTTAACTTTTTCACATGTGTTTAATAGATATTAGCTTATTTTACTACTACATAGTTTTTCTTTCCAAAGAACAAGCATTTCTCTAATTAAAGCTTTGTTACTGTATAGTTTCCGGTAACAGATGTAACCTGAAATATTAGCAAAGCCAAATAAACAGCGTATATTTTTATGAAATTCAAAGACGCACACCCATGGTTAAAAACAAGTTTGTGAATTTATTATTATGTTATTAATAAAGGACTACAGAAACTATTAAGTTAATGCTATATTCCTGAAACTCAATAATTCCAAAAGTCAACATAGCTCTCGTTTCTTATCTAGCAGGCAAACATTTGTAAAATTCAAACAGCCGAAATTCAATGGAATCATTGCCACCAAATCTGTATACAACTAGAACACCATCAAAGTATTAGAATTGATAATCCATTCACTGGCCAATGATATTTATCGAACTTCTTTACTCCTTGCTACCATCTAAACGAAAGTGCAATTTCCATTTCTTATTACCTCAATCGAATACTTGCTACAATCTCAAATGATTTGAGCTTATGCCTAGAATCAATCTCCAACTTCGATGGATCTTGCAATTATTTTTCGATTGCTGCTAGATTTTTGAATACAAATTTTAAATTTACCCAAACTCTGTGAAACAAGAAAATTGTTAGGTTAATTAACTCTGTTATATCATTTTATTTCAATAATCTTAGGATGATTATTACACGTTTAGCTCAAGTTCTTGTAACCAGTGGTGGAAAAATAATCCTACATGCATTCAGTGCATTTTAGCTATATGTTATTAATCCCTGCATTACCCGTTTATAAATTAATTCAGAATCAATAGATAATTTTTGATAAATCCCTTCCATCACAAGGAAGAAAAATCAAATTATTTCACGTTGCTTGTAGTTTTATATATCGATCTTGGATACAAGCAACAATTTTGAGCGTAAATAAAAAGCAATTGTATAAAAAATTTCTAGCTTAATAACTTCATCAGCTATACTTCAAAATTATTCTTTGAATATCCTGAAACACTTGAAAGAATTTCACAGAGAACTATCATAAAAATGCACTCCTACAAGGTTTTATGCTTGTTTAGAATAAAATTTTGCATATGATTGTTCGCTGTAAGGCTGTTTTATCCCCCACTCCAATTTTCTCTCTATATATATAGTCTTCTCTCTCTAATATTTATATATATCACATACTGAAAACTTTATTTTGAAATATTTTCAAAGTTTTGAATCGCATGGAGCAAAATAATAAAATTAAGTTATAGTTCCAAAAAAAAATCGAACCTGGCCCGATATTTTATCTCAAACCTGTAATATCTTCACTCCCTTATCCCAAAACTCATCAATTGTACAACATAAAAGCAAGACAATTCTTTCAGTTTAATTACAATTATTGAAAATCTATTCATACACTTCTCAATTAGACTCAAGAGTGTTTTTTTTTAACGTT
>JAPMOQ010030216.1:0-31562 GCA_026543055.1 Argiope trifasciata
GACGTAATTCATTTTATGACAATAATTGTAGCATAAATAATTTATGAGATATTTTTTAAAAAGTATTATTATTAAAACAAAAAGTAAAATTTAGTATCATATCAGCAAAGTCGTAAATGATTCCTAAATCTTTTACTATTAAAACTCTCTGAAATCTCTAGTATAAAAAAAATTGCATGTCGCCGCCCCCCCCCGTCGAAAAAAAATCTCACACTTTCTGATTCTACGAGTTGAACACTTTTACCTTCCCTAAAGCTTTCCTTTTTGCTAGACGACTATCCAAAATTTGTAGTGATAAAAGAGCCAAACACCATGTAATCAGCTCAAGGTCAACTACCAGTCTTCCTAAGTGATAATGTCCCCCCCCCCAGCTTTCACATTCTTTTGCGGACATAACCACAAACATCTGTCTTCTTATCTCTATGCGGTTCAAGCATGAAATTAGCAAGTTCCATATTGTCGGTCGCGAATAGGGATGACGAATATTTTCAGAACGGTTATTACGTCACCAATATCAGAAAGTCACAGATACCAGTGATCAATACTTTTCATTGAGAGGTGTGATTCAAATCACACCATGGTAAGGGTGTGATTCAAATCGCACCCTTACCATGATCGTATCGTATTGTTGATATTTCAACTACAGCTCTTGCAATCACAATAGAAAGTTACAATAGATACGATCTATCCAATAGAAGCTCTCAAACAGAATTCAGTTATTCATAGGGATAGGGAAAGTCCCTTACACAATGATGCATTTCTTGGAACAGACCTCCCACTAATAGTTCTGGTGGGGCGGGCAACGGAGCCTATTGTTCACATGTAGACACGTTTCTCCTTTCACAAACAGTCGTAGTTCTGAGCTGTTCAGGTCTTATCGCAAGATAATGACTATTGTTGGAAGCAGTTGCGCGGCTGATCTTATTGTACGAAAACAAGATTTCTTTCGCACTCAAGTCTCCGCAATAAGATTTTTTTTTTAATTTACTGGTATTTAACACTTTTATCGATTTAATGATATCGAAATTTCATATTTGATATCATTAAATCGATATAAACACCATAATTACTATATTTTCATGATTGTAATCATTTGATATTCGTATAATTAAATTTTCTGTGCTTAATTAGCATGAGAATACCGTTGCTCGGAATGATAGCTCGTGTTTTTTAAAGCTGTTTTAAAACTAAATGGGATATTTTTAATAAATTGCTAATGATAAATTTTTCCTCGTGAATTTTTTGAAACATCTTTGACAATACAGAAACTCATCCAAATGTGTGTGTGTGTGTGTGTGTGTGTATATATATATATAATTTATAACAGAAAATCTAAATGCTGGCGTCACGTATATATCAATACTTTTGTTTACATAACATCAATTTTATCAATAAATTGAATTGAATTTTTGATTAATTTTGTTAGGAACGTTAAGAGACTGGTAACATCGCAAAAGTCTTTAACACCGTAAACTCTTTTTTTTAAAAAGTTTATCAAAGAACATATATTTCTTAGATAAAGCAACAGATTTATAAAATCTTTTTTTCTAAAAAAAGGAATTTCAAAGATTCTGTATTTATTTTACAATATTTTGAAGCATTTTTTTGTTGATTTGCAAATGAGAATATTCATTAAAGGATAAAACTGTGTGAATAAGTGAGATAGATGTATCTTGTGTAAAGTGCAGCAGGAGTTATAATTCCATGTCTCTATGTACATTCTAATGCAAAATAATCCAGATAAATGCTTCAAAGATGCGTGGGCAATAATTTACTTTTGAATATTCAAAAGTATAGCATTCATAATTATGCCTTGAAATAACAATCTGTTGTTTACTCGTATCAAATAAAGAATTATATATTACTTCACTCATATTTTATTACTGATAGGGGTGTTACTTATGAAACGAAACTACAACTGCACATATAAGTAGTAACAGGGGCAGTAACAACCTTAAAATTTGCAGGTTCCAAACTGGAAAGCAATTTTTATCAGTACTTTATTATAATAATTAAAAGCAATCTAACAGTCTAATACTACCATTTATCTTTGCAATTAAGGTAAAGATCAATGATAGTGTTTACCTCTCTACTTTCTCTTATGGTTATGTTTATGCAGTGCAGCGTATCCGTATTTCTTTATACTGTTAAATAGAATCAAGTATGCATGAAGCACATCTTCCTATCCAATTAGATTGGAGCGAAAATTGGATACATGTTTGTAATAATGATGTCAAAGCAAAGCAATTTCATTTATCCATTTTTTTAAATGATTAATCAAACTCTCATGAATAGACAGACTGACGGATAATCACTCCTTTTACAAATTATATTAAAAAATTTAATACAATTATATATTTTGATAAAATTACAGGATATATTTAACTTATGTAGTTGCTTTTGTTTTTAGGTATCATGTTCACTTATAACCGATTCTGCAAATTTTTAGTTTATATTTAAAATTTTGACCAATAGATATGTCATCAATGATCACCTGCTCTCCGTACTTTTTAAAAGAAAATTTTAGACATTATAAACTTACCTAAATTTATGTGGAATAAAATACTCTTGCATAATATTTTAAAAGTGGTGGAAATAAACGAGAGAAAAAATTGCGGTAAAATGTCGATTGTTTTAAGTTGTATTAAGATTTTAAAATCACTAAAAAAGTATGCAACAAAAATAAATTCTGGATAAATATATTTGATATGCATTTACATTGGTACAATTCATAAGGTTTTGAGTTGTATATTTCATTACTTCATTTAAAAACGAAAATGTAATTATTTTTTAATAGAGAATAATGATTATAAACAATATTGAATTCTGATAAAACAGCCACGAGATGTTTTAGGGCCTGGATAATTAATATCTAAATGGCCAATTATGAGACTCTAATACATTTTTTTTACCTGTCCAACCAATTTTATGACTAATTTTTGCTAAAAATACCCAGCAAAAGTTAAGAAAACAATTCTCCGTGCAACGATTCGCAAAATGATGTTATCAACTGTCGGAGTTTGACTAAACAGAACAGTCTTCTCATTCACTATTCTTAGAATCCCTTAGACTTTGAAGTAGAGCACAATAAACGAAAGCGATAACATTTGACTTGAATGAGCCTGTCCTACCCTTAGGGACTCTTGACCTCTTGTAAATTTGAGGGAACACAAAAACTCGTTTGCAATGCTTCTCGTTTGAAAAACCGATGCGTTTTTGACACAGGTTTCGTTCGCATTCCTAGCTTTTCAGAAGTTTCACATGTAGAATGAAACCTTCCAGATCGAAGATGGTAATCTAATTAAAAGAAATCTCCATGAATCTCATGGCATCTACATAATTTTCAATAAAAAAAGGATCTCTTTTACAGAATTTTTTAAATAATAAATTGGACAATAATTTAATTTAATTTAACTTAACAACAAAAAAAAGAGTATCATTTAAGATATACTTGCCCTTCAAATATCCGGTTTAGTCAGTGTCAATAAATGATTAATAAAAAAATTTGAAAAAAAAAATAGATTAAAGCAAAATATAATAAATAGAAAAAAAGTTTTTTTTTCATTTTTTTACTACAAAAAGATAAAAATCTTTTTTTATATTTTAAGCACAAAATTAATTAAATCATTCCTGATGACTGTCATAAAAAGCACAAAATATCGAATTATTTATTAATTTTTTTTACTGGAAAATGTCTCATTGATCGTTTGAACGTTTTCAACGAGAAATCCTCCTGAATTATGATACAATTAGTTGACGAAACTGCATATCAATGATTGATAACCGATTGCTGCCCTAAGAAAGTAATTGGTCTTGAAATCCTACAGAGAATATCTGCTGGAAACCTGAAATTGTTTCAGACCAATGATATATGTAAAGACGCTGTTATTGCCATAAAATTTCCTTGTTCTGTCATTTTCGGTTTCGCTTATAAGTTTAAATAGAGATGTGAATTTTCAAACTTATTATTTCTATTACTTAGTACTGTTTATTCAAAAAAAAATTTAAAAAGAAAAAAAATAAAATTTCTTTTACACAACAATGCACGGAAAAAAAGTATTGGGATTTTGCATAATAATTAATAAAAAATTTGGGAGATTAAAAACAAAACAATGACTGTGAAATTCTTTTATAAGTTAGATTCGTAAGACATTTGGAATTATTTTTTGTTTATGGAATACTATGAAGTGTTAGAAATGATGCCTTCTTAAATGAATAACTTTTTTAAATCAATTTTTCATATAGAATTAAAAAGTCAATTTTTCTATAAGAATTAAGATTTAAAATGTGAAAGCAGTAGAAAAGTATTATTTAAAGTAAAATTTCGTGCGGCCACTTTTCCCTCCCCCTCCCTTTTTTTAAGTGTGTTTGTGTTAAATATGAAACAAAGCAACGTTTCAAAATGCTTGCTGATTGAAAGCGGCGTGTGGATAAAAGGTTTACGGAAAATCAGCAGATGATTTGAACTTGGGAGGTCCGTCCTTTATTCGCCCTTCCCCTTAGTTACTGGGCCCCTTACCACCTTTTATGACTCGACTTCCGGGAAAAAACACTATCTGAAAAGAAGGATCAGTATCTTACGCTTAAATAGGCAATTACTAAACACACGTGAAGACCAATATGTTTTTCCCTCACCAATTTTTCTGATATTTGCAGTTTTATTTTGTTTTCGCCTTTTCAAGTTTTTGTTTGAAATAAAAAAAAATGTTACCAGAATAATCTTATTTTATTGTTAACCATATCTTAAATTGATATATTTTTAAGAATGTCTTAAAAACCACTGCAGATATATTCGATTCACAAATCTTGATTATGATTATTGTAGATTTAAATTTAAAATATAACTTAGATGACTTAGTGTAAAAAAAATTAATCAAGCTAAAATGCAAGATTTATGGAGACTATACGATTTTACGATGCAAAAAAGAAAGTTAATAAAGCAGTCTTAAAAAATGTATTTAAATGATAGATAGATACTTATTAATAATAGTATTTGTTGCTTTTAATATGATGCCATTGCATATATTCTAGAAGTTCCGATTGAATGTTGCCTCAAATGTTTTCAAATGCTTTAAATCACACTAGAAAGATTACTTAAAGCAAATGTCTACACATTAAAACTGGGAATTTAACCTATGGGAAAATTGTGAAAAAAGCTAAACTCCTAAGCGCTTATACAATAAACTTGTAGAATAAGGTTATTAATGTAAAAAAATTTAAATATTTAACAAGGTCTTATTTTAATGAAGAAGCAAACATACTATTCGCAGCATTTTAGTAAATATTATAAAACAATGTGGTTAGTAAAAATTAATAAAAACGCAGAGAAAATAATTAAGATTTTTATTCATTAACGGTTATAAAATATTCTAATAATGCAATTTTTTCGGTACTATGAAATTAAATCAGCTCTATTTATTCTTAAAAATGCACACAGAGACACATAAGGCAACTGATAGAAGTTTTTAATAGTAGAGCAAAACATAATATCACCCCATATAAAAATTATACAAATACATACACATCTTTTTTTTGTTTATTTGCTTCAAGAATTAAATATTTACCCCTAATTTCGGGGAATAATTTTTAGAATCCAATATCATAACAATGCTTTAATTCGCTTAAATATTTTTTTAAAAAAATTCCCGAGATGGGCCACACTTATTAACAACCCGAACCGTATCAAGAAAAAATTATATATACCTCTGGGTGGTTAAATAATCTGAGTATGGCTTTTCTAAAATTTATCTCTATTCCACAAAAGATTACTTAAAAAAATAGTACTTTAAAAAAATAAATGGGCTTTTTTAACTCTCCTTTCTTCCCAGCTGTGGGGGGTTAATCACTTAGGGGGGGGATGGGTTTCTAAACAATTTCGTTATCTTATCTTCCTCACTTACAACGTCATCCCCCCATTCTTTTCTCCCCAACTTTCTTATGATAGTAATCTGTTGTTTTAAGCTAAACTCTAATCCGAAAAAAGAATAATAAAAGAAAGAAAGACTTTAATTCGAAAAAAAGAGAAAATTCAAACGAAAGGACCATTTTTCGCACAAATCGAAAATTCGACGCGAGAAGCAACACTGACATTGCTTTCGAGTGGCTGGGAATTAATAAGTGTTCCTACCGGGAGGGAAATCTGCAGAAGAGAAAGCAATATCTTGTCCAATATGTGACTCTTCAAAGAAGTAAACAATACAGCAAATGTTAAACAATGTAGGAAATGGAGAAATTCAATTGTAAAAGAAATTTCATTTCAGAACAATTCATAGTTATATTATGTCATCCATCCTAAGAAATTAGATTTAAAACAAGCATTTTCGAATTTTTTTTTCAAAATAATTCACAAAGAATTTAAAAAAGCCTTTAAAAGGAATATGAAATTAGTTATTCTTGGGATAATCCATTCATCTAATGATTCTTTCTAATTGTATTAAAGAAATAAAATTCTTTTACTAAGATTACATCCATAAAAGTATTATTTTGTATGAGAAATATTTACACGGTAATTTTTTTTTTTCAAAATATATTTAACGGAAAAGAATATAAGACCTCTTGGTGATGCAACGAGTGGGAAATAATCACTTCAAGAAAATTGTCCTTTTACTTTATGAACATAAAATTAATCACTTTCAGGTTAATATACCATGAAATCTCATAACAAAAGCTGATAATTCTTCGTAATAAAAAAGCAGAAATGAAATAGAATGATCAAAACTGCATAAATTCAAATAAATTGAATTTCAAGTTTCATTAAAATACTGAAAAATGTATCAAAAAAAATATTTTACTCATCAAGTCGGCTATAGGAAAATATGCTGTAAGTGAAAGGGAATAAAAAGAATCTCAGATTACTGTCAACGAAAACCGCAAATGTTTAACTCCTTGAAAATGACATTGCACTATCAAAACTGAGACGACATCTCTGAAAACCGCAAGAGGGGTCAGGGGGGGGGGACGCGTAACTACTCTAAAGATTCTTCGATCGTTGGAATTCGGCTAAAGAAAAGGAGTATCGACTGATCCTGACCCTCCAGGAGGTGGATAGAAAATCCCAGAAACACAAAACAGTTTTCTTTTTTCTTTTGTGTCTTTGAACCATCGGGGGGTGTAATCTTTGAGGGCTCCTTCCCTTAACGCTTAAAGGGAAAAAGAGAAATCTGAGAGTGGACTTACAAGTGAACGGACCCGATATTCTTGGAATTATCGGATCGTTGAATTGCATATCACTGAAATTTATCGGAAAGGTGATTTCACCCTTTCCTGTGATTCACAGGAAAGGGCGTAGTAACAATATTGACCTTGACTCATTTTGCATTGCACTATAGATAATTTTTAACTGCTTGTGACGTAATGTTGTGATTGCGTTTATTGTGGTCACTGCTCGAGCCATCTATTGGTGAAATATTGAACTATAGTAAACATTTTAAAGAAATGACATATATTTTGAATTCAACCTTTTTAGAAAATGGTTTACTTCAATAAACAAATTAAGTATAAAGTTATGAAAAAACCGAATTAAAATAGTAAGCTGAAATAGATAAATTAATTCAATCACACATTACTTAAATTAGTTAATTAAGTTTTAATTAAAATTAATAAATTTAATATTCAATATTAATTAATAATTTTTAATTAATAATATGATTGAAATAACAGATATTTGGAACAGATATTTAAAAATAACAATAGCAAAATTATTTGTTATTGAAAAAACCGTGGATTATGCATCTCTAGCGCGAACGAAAATAGCCAGGTCCACACAGTTAATGAACTGGAATAGCCGGGTCCACACAGTCGGTCGCGAACGGTAATAGCCAAGTCCACACAGCTAAAAACGGGAATAGCTGGGTCCACACAGCCATTTTCGAACGAACGACTTATTCAGAAGATAGCGATCCGATTCAGTTCGTTCACTTAGATGACCCGTTCGTTCGCGAACGACCCACCTCTAATTGAGACGCAAGTAAAAAAATCAAAGGTAAACGCTGTCGGTGCCTGATGCAACAATCGGTATAGGTTATTTAATTGTTTGAGATTACCTCTAAAGTATCTCTATTAACTAGAAAACTGTTATATTCAGTTATTTGGTTCTGAAACAATAATAGAAATGAGTTTCGTAGGTAAACATGGAGGCGGCCGATCTCTTAACGATAAGGATTTAGAACGTTTCATAGAAGAAGAGAATCAAAAACAAAGATTTCAGCTATTAGTTACTGAACTCAATGAAAAATGTTGGGATATATGTCTTGATAAGCCTGCTCAACGTCTCGATTCCAAAACTGAGACATGCATAACAAACTGTGTGAATCGTTTCATTGATGCATCTAGTTTTATTTTAAAACGATTGGAAAAAGTTGGTTCTCAACATCAGGAGATGGAATTCAATGAATGACATATGAGGTTTGAAAAAATTTCAATGTAAAGGATAATTTATTGATTATAATTAAATTATCCATTAATAATAATAATTTATTATTATGATTATTAAAAGATTAATTATTCATTTAATCTTTTTCAGTTTTTTATTGCTAATTGTCTTATGGTAATTACAACTTTATTTTTGTTGCTCTTAAGGATTCATGATGAAGCAAAATTTTATAAAGCTTATTATTTTATTCAATATCAATAACATGCTAGGACCTGAACATTATTTCCAGTTTTTCTGAAATAATTGTAAATGCAACAAGTTCTTTAATATCCATGGTAGTTTTTATGATATAGACTATTCTTTTCTGCTAATAAATCAGTGTTTTGAATGGTTTTAAAGTGCAAATTATAAATGATTTAAATAAAAAAAAGGTTGAAAATGAGGTTTAGTTGACTGTTTGGTTTCATTTTAAAAATCCCTAGTTCATCAGCATTTGTATGCGTATGTGTCTGTATTTTCAATTAGAAATGCTCCACAAGCTCAACATCTGAATGGTAAAATTATTATTCAGAAAATCTCTTGTCACCTAGCATTGGGCATTCAACTTAAAAAAATATTCAAAATTTATACTAAGTTTGAAAAATAACAGTTGTTATTAATCAAAAAGGAATGTTAATTATTTCATTTTTTTTTGTCTGCTGTGAATATTATGTATACAATGGTTAAAAAAATTACAGTACACCTTACTTTTACTTGATAAATCCGACTTTTAACATATATAACACATCACCAAGAAGTGCAAACATGTTTATATTTTTATGCCTAATAAATGGTTTAATTTAGAGTAAAAATAAAGAGAAATCAATGAAAAACTTCAAAATTGAAAAGTTTCAGAAGCATTTTAAACAAGCTTACACAGAATTTCACCTCAAAAAATTGAGAGTACACCAATGAAATTTTTGCTATAACTCGCATAGATACCAAGTGTCACTATTAAGTTGCTTGTCTTTCGGCTCTTATAAAGGTCTTTAAACATTGTTGTACAAATTCGATGATTTTTTGGTGGTTCTAAAGACATTTTATCTAATTTTATTTGCAAAACTTCTATTTGTTTTGTTTGTGATTTTGAGCCACTTTTTTGAGTGTCATCCACGAATATTCAACAGCATTGATGTAGGGGTATTGTGATAATGTGTGTAACTGCTGTTTACTATGAAAAAGACACCATATTTTGATGATATGGGCATTCTATTTGGGGTCATTATCCTACTGGAAGATGAAATTTTGATCTTAACCCAAATTTTTAGCACTTTCCTTTAGATTGTTGCAAAGTTCATCCGTATGGCTTATAATGCCATCTATAAGAAATAAATTTCCTCCCCCGGATGAAGCCATGCCACCTCAAATCATGCCGGAGTCACCACCATGTTTAACTGTAGGACGTAAATTTTTTGGATCCAAAGCAGTATTAGACTCTCTCCATACAGTATGATGGCTATCACTGCCAAAAATGTTGAGTTTTCTTTCATTACTGAATAAAACTTCCAAAAGTCACAGGTCTTCAACTGGTGAGCTTTTGCAATCTTCAAATGCTTTTTCTTGAATTAGCAAGCTGGTGTACGGTTTCTCTAACCATGCGACTTTTATATCCAGCTTGATTAATGTCATTTCGCACAGTTTCAGGACTTACACTTCTGCCTATGATTTGAAAAGTTTCTGCAGCAAGTTGTATGAACCATATGCAGCAATCTAAAGGAAAGTGCTAAAAATTTGAGTTTAGATGGAAATTCCGTTTTCCAGCAGGACAATGACTCGTAACAGAATGCATGTAACCTTAAAACATGGTGTTTTTTTCATTGTAAACAGCAGTTACACATGCTATCACAGTACCTTTACAACAATGCTGCTGAATATTCGTGGATGACTTTTGAAAAAGTGGTTCAAAAACATAAAATTAGAAACAAAATCCATTTAAAACAAGTGTTGCAAAAAGAGTGAGGTGAAATGTCTTCAAAACCACAAAAAATTGTTTGAATTGGTACCACAACGTTTAGAGACTTTTGTAAGAGCCAAAAGACATGCAACTTAATAGTGACACTTTGTTTCTATGTGAGATATTGCAAAAATTTCGTTGGTGTACTCTCAAATTTTTGAGGTGAAATTCTGTGTAAGTTTATTAAAAATGTTTCTGAAACTTTTCAATTTTGGAGTTTTTTATTGATTTTTTTCTTTATTTTTACTCTAAACTAAACCATTAGTTAGGCGTAAAAATAAAAACATATTTGCATTTCTTGGTGATGTGTTATTTATGTTGGAAGTCAGATTTATCAAATAAAAGTAAGGTGGACTCTCAATTTGACTGCAATCTTTAGTTCTTATTTGGTAATTTTTTAATGTTTTGAATAATTTGCAAAAATTCTGTGCTGTATTCTTTAATTTTACCAATGTTGAAACATGTTATAATGTTATTTTCATTTCATTCTTAATAACGTATCGTTCTTTTAGAACATATGAAGTTTTTACATCAAAAAATTAATTTCAAGATCCTACTGTTTAAGATCTATTGGATAATTTCTTGAGTACCGTCTCACCCTGTTGAAGGAATTAACATTTTCTCCTCACAAGTAATCTTTATTCTCAATACCTATTATTATACATACTCGAGATTCTTATTATGGATAAGTCATTGTCTTCATCAAAATGTCATTCTGGTCGTATAGAACCTGTAATTTCGCACTAAAAAAGTTGCTTTAGTTATAAATTGTTACTTTTCTATTATATAAGCACAAAATATTGCCAAACACGAGTCAAGTAGCCAATGTAAATGAAATGCAAACAAAGTGGCCAGCTGAATAACGTGAATTTAACAAATTTGAATGTAAAATTTGACTTTTTTTTTTTTTTTTGCAATTTTTTTCCATTTTACCCGTATAATGGAAAGTGCCTATTAATCAAAAATAATAATTTTATGGAATTAAGAAACAGAATAATTGAGAATAACTGAGAAGGAATCGAAAAGAACTTGAAATTAATTGAAATGAACTTTACAGGAAAAGAGATTTAAAAACATCAATAAGGATAGTTTTGTTGCTAATGCTATTCTTTTACAATTTTATCAAATAAAAAAAAGTTTTACATTCTACATGTTTTTAATCCTGATTTGCCTGATTATAAAATATTTGTCCATCACTAAAAATGAACAACATTTTGCTGAACAAATGAAAATTGAAAACAAATGACAAATTTTAAAGTGAAACCAGATGACTTAAAATTCTAATTCAAAATTTTATTAAAATAACGAATCAGTATACATTATTCATTTCAAGAGGATAAATAGATCAAAATTCTTTTTACGAAATCTCCTGAAAATGCTTTTTTTTCCCCATTACTTGAAATTTATTTTTATGAGTATTTTTCATTTTCTGATTATTAGAATTCAAGTAGCAAGCATTAAAATATACTCGTAATTACATCAAAAATCTACTAATTTGATTAATTGTTTGGGTTTCCATATTAGTAATAAATTCAGTGATACTACCTTATAGATCGTAGCTCATAACATATTTAAGCATTTCGGTAATTAATTTGATAAATAAATTTTTAATAGATATTAATTAATAGTGAAGTTTCATCATTGAATTTTTGTGAAAAATAATATCTTATATTTTATGCTACTTGCTTTAAGATTGAAATAATTTATAAAAGGAAATTTCTAATAATTTCTATAAGTAGCATCTGTTTTCAGCTACTCTGTTTAGGATGAACAGTGCATATATATCTTTGCACTAGATTCTCCTTAGGGCTGAATGCCTCTTCCTTGCAAATGGGAAAACTTTTTGTTTGGGATGATCATTGCAAAAAGGCATCAAACATTTAGACTGAAATATTTACTGTTGGAGATTTTACTAGTCCACATTACTTTCAAAGCATTTGTCCAATATATCAATATTTCTCTTTTTAAAGTTTGATTTGACAGGTGAATTATTGGATTTTTGCAAGTGTAAAACGCAAGTATGCTTACAAATATAAAAAGAAATGCTTATTCATTTTGCAGTCTTTGTTCTTAATTTCTCTGTACATTTAGTGTGGAATTTTACGAGATTCTCTAACAAGTGTTTGCATCCATAATTTAGTGCTTGTTCAAGTGCTTTCATTTATATATAAAATGAACACTATAATTTTATTTTTTTCAGTATTAATTATCAAGCAATTTAATTGAAGTTTTTTTAAAAATTATGATTAATATATTTCCTCATAAATTGAAAAAAGGTTTTGTTTCAATGCAAATGCCCCCCCCCCCCACACACTTTTTTTACTCATTACAAACTACATTTTTACAAAATTTAATTTGTTAGACTTAGCTGTAGAAAATCCTCCTGCCTGTAAGGACAGTTGGCACTTGTCAGTTCCCATCCTGTGGGAGCACTTTCTTCCATAGGGTAAAAAAATCTATTCCTAAAAAGGATAAAAAAAACTCTCATAAAAGAACTAAATCTGTTATATAGCAAGAATTAAAATAACAAAAACAAAACACTAATCTGAAGGTAAAATATAGTATCAGCATATGACAATACCCCAAATAATTTTCCATATGTTGTCCATGATTAAGCGTTATCATAGTTCTTATAATTACTTGTAACAGTTTACTTATGTCTCATAAGTATGTAAAATACAAAATTTTAAATGCAATTTGTTGACAAAATTTATAAAAGAGTTAATCTAGTTTCTTATGTAATTAAATACATTTTTTTAACTAATTAACTTTTAATTGAAACATTTTTGAATTGATAGACCCAGATTTGAGTTTTTTGAAGTTTTCTTATCTTTTTTATATTTTGTTTGTTTCAAGTTTTTTTTAGAATTTTTATTCTAAATATTAGAGTTTAGTTCAATGTATTGCTTAATTCAGTCATACTTGAAGTAAAATTTTATGATTGTCAAATGCACAATATATTAAAAAAATTTGCTTTCGGGAAATTAAGATGTACCTTTTGCTTATGCAATACAATACTTAGTTTTACTTTGTATATACAATGCTTATTCATTGGGTCTTTTATTAAATTCATTGCTCTGAAATTCTCGCTTATCTTGCTTTTGCTCTAAGCCAGGCGTCAGCAACCTATTGAAAGGGAAAAGCCAAAAGCAACAATTTACAATATATATATTTAATTTAAAATAAATGGCTTTAAATATGAAATAATCTTTATTCATATAACAGCGCAAATATAGATAGTTACATCTATATTTGCGCATCTATATTGCTTTCAAAAGGCATTGTCATTGCATGCCTTTTGAAAGTTTTATTAAATCTGGCTTATATCATGTTGTTTTAAGTTTCACGAATGACTCTAGATTTTTATTTGTTAGTTCACTTTTAACTTCTAAATTTACTTTTTATTATATTCATGCAAGAAAACACTTGCTCACACAAATATTTCAACCTGAAGATTGTCAGCATTCCATGTGTCAACTTCTGCACTTCGCTGTAGCATTCTGGTAGGCAATTCCATGCCTCAAATATGAGGGCCTCAACTCTCAGAATTTCTTTTAAAGCTGTCCATTTGTGCTGTGTAATGTGCATTTATTTCTGGACTCCAATTCTTCCAGCTTGTTCTTGAGATCTGTGAATTTTCCATTTTACAAATCTTTGATTTTCAAATCTAGCAATTGCATTTAAAGCGATTCTGCATCAATTCCAAATGGCTCAATTTTGATCTCATTTATATTTGTGTTGAAAGGATTTGCTATGAACTAGTGGGTACTTTTGTTTGTTTTTGGTTACTCGAATTTCTCAGCAAATCAATCCTTCAGGTTTTTTTAAAGTTATGTTGAAGTAATTTATATCAATAGTTGCAATGGTCTCATTATGATATTACTTCAGAATTTTAAAATGAAATAATTTTCATTTAGTTTCATTGTGGTATCTACCATGAAGCTGAATTTTTGCAGCCCACTCAAAAGCTGAATTTTAAAAGAGTATTAAATGTAATTAAAATGTATTTCCCATTTTTGTAAATACTAAATATCTTTTTTATTGAAAAAATTATTCTAATTCTTTTTAATTTTTAAATAATATATATAATACTACTCATTATTGTTATTACTGGTTTTTTCTGATAAAAACATTCAGAGATGGTTTTGATTTAAAGTTTTAACTGTTGTAAGAATAAATTTTAAAAGTGTTAAATATTCTAAGAATATTTTTTTAATGTTACATGTTTCTGCTTATTGTTGACTGGGAAAATTTTTATAGAAACTTATGTGTGTTGCTGGCAGTTCTTATTTGTGAATAAGAAAGCATTGAAGATGTTGTAGCATCTTTGGTAAATAATATTTACAAAAATATCTAAATACCATGGATGGAAAATCTCAAATTATTTATGCTTTTTTTAGTATTTTTCATTGTGTTACCTATTCATAAATGAAATATGGCACTGATTTTTTTTTTGGGGGGGAATATAATATTTACCATAAAGTTTTTTTTTTAAAGTTGAATTATGTCTCTAAAAATGAGTGACAATAGTTTTCCTTCAGTGTTACAATTAATGTTTCAGTCATTTACCAATTAGCCATACAAAAGCATTTATTTGTAAAATGGAACAGAAATCATTTTACAGATAATTGAATAATATTCACTGAGTAATTAATTTTTTAGAAAGTACTACTTTTCTGTGAATATTTTTGTTAGACTGATTCTGTTGAGTCAGATATAGAAAATTATCTATCTTTTCATTATCTAGAAATATTGTTATCTTTTATACTTTTAATCAAATGAAAATTAAATTTATTCTGTTGCTTTCATGAAGCTCAGTAAGTTTGTAATATGCTGTAATTATTTTTATTTGTTATCAATTTCAGCTCATATAGTGTTTTATGTTTATGTATATCTTGGAAAAAGTATAAAAATTTCTGTTATTGTAGACAGTTTGTTTCTTTTTTAGTTACTTTGATGGAGGATGTAGAGAAGAACATTGATAACAAGCATCTTTTGTAGAAACGATTTATTTCTTCATCATATTTGTTTTTGTAACCACATTTTCAAAACCGATTAAATGTTTTAAAAATTCATTTATTTTGCTTATGATCATTTTGACTAATTTTATTAATGACATTATCAAAAATGTTTTATCTATTATAAATATGGCTTTTTCATGTAGAAGGTTTATTCAGTATTTACCTTATTAAGTTTTGGCAATGATGTTCAAAAGCAGTTCATTATTATAATGATTATTTTATTTATCATTTTAACATTACAATAAATATAACCACAATATTCACTTTTTTTTTGGTCCCTAACTTTATGAAGTGTTAGTTGCCAAGTTTTAAAATTGCATTATTTATAACACTTAACAATCAGATAAGTATGTATTTCCACATATATGAAATACAATGATCCTTGCTTAAGAAAGTTGAAAACAAAGAAATTTCATTCGTAATAATTTCACCAGAGTTAAAGATCAAAATATATTCTAACATAATGCCCATCAATATACTTTAGATAGCATTAAAAATGTATCATTGTTAGTCATGATTATTTTACATTAATTTCAATATTCTAAGGCAATTATAAAATAAGAAAATGTGTTTGGGAGAGATAAGACATAAATATATAGTTGGTTTTACTTTTTTCCCCCTGTGAATATCTGTGAAGGGGAAATTTTTCTTTCCTCAATCACTGTATGCAATAACATACAATATTGTGTTTTGGCATTGAATTATAGTTCTCATGACACAGATAGATGTCTGGTTGAAATATTTTAATTGGGTTAGATTCATGCATACCTTAAACAGAAAAGGAAATGGGTAGAGTATTTGCATCAAATTTGAGGCTTATTATCTGAAATAATTTTTTGATTCTATTATTAAAATAAATTGATAGTTTTAAAATGAAACGATTACTTTTGTTTCTCAGTGTTAGCATATTATCTTTCTTTGAATTAAACACTGTCCTGAGAAACAGCGATTAATTCGGAGGTTTTCAGCCATTTCTGGACCACTGCCCCCATGCAGAAACATCCGATAATCATTTAAGAGCATTGCTGCTTTTGGATCCACTAAGTCTCCAAAGTCCATTGGGGGAAGGGGGGGGGATACATCCCCGACTGATAACTTTTGAGTTTACTGAAGTAATTTGTGGGGGGGAAGAAACCCCTCCTTTCTTATCAGTGTTTATGTAAGTTAATAGACACATTCTTTGCCTTGATAAATATAAGAATTAATGGTGCTCATAAATTTTAACACAAACACATCATTTTGCTATTCTTTTATTTTATGAAATATAGGCATATTATATTATGTATTCTAATGCTCAAAATTTGATAAATTTCCGAAATTATTTCCTCCATCATAACTTCTATCGATTAATAAAAAATTAGTTTTTGAAGAGGATTTAAATGTTTTATTAATTTTGTTTAAGTTTTTAACTCATTAATGCGCAACTTAATTTTAGGTATTGATGCGAGTAAAATTATGTTCAAAAAGCACTTGAGATTAAGATAACTATAAAATAAAATTTCATTCTAATTAGGTTTTTTTGGTAGAAAAATCACCTGAAAAAAAGACCTTTTATGCTGATATATATTTAAAAATTCTTAAAACATGAAAAAACAATAAAGATTTACATCAAATATATATATATTTTCTTCAAAATGAAAATACTCTTATAATCTGACTAATGGGTGTTACATGCTGAATACACAGTGATTTTGTAAAGAGGTTATTTGTTTAGCCATGAGATTGAAATGTGACTGTCTAATAACTAGGATGCTAGACTTTAATTTAAAATCATTGCAGTCACTGCTTTAAACTGAGACTTCATTATAAAATAAATTTTACATTAAGTAATATATTCCCAACCTCAATTTATCATTATCCTTTATATTGCAATGACTTTTTTGTGGCAGTGAATATAAATAAAGGAAAAAATAGTTGAATGCTTATGCAGAAGAAAGCCTTTTTAAATATCAACACTACACAGAAGAAAAATATCTATATTGAAATTTGCTCTTCTGTCTTTTACTGACAATCTGATTAATAATCTGTAATATTTCATTATACAGTCTTCAATCAACAGCTGAATTTTGATAGAAAAAAGACGGCCAAAGTTCAATTTTATTAAATGCTGGTTAGGAAAAATCATTAACTGTTTTATTAATTAAATATAAAGCCTTCATTTCATAGTATTTATAAAAAAGTTACAGAACTTTGATATCAATAACTAAGCCATATAGCAATGATGCTCGGAGTAACTGCCAACTATATGTACATTTCCAACTAGAAAAAGATTTAAGTTCCCTGTTGTTTTCAAGTTACAGGTACAAATATTTCCAATTGAAGCAATTATGCCTACTCATTGTTAAATACAACAAATATTCATTTTTTATTCTCAAACAAATGAATATATAATTCAGCATTATTAGTTTACAAAAGTGTTTTCATAAAATTTTTAGCTCGAAGTGTGTTAAAGTGTTTAAATTGTCCATTTCCCTTTCTCCAGTATGCATTACTTTATATGCTCTTACAGTTGTTCTTTTTCTAATGTCAATTTCTATCCTTAAAAACTTTTACAGGGAATAAGTGTAAATTTAGTGTTGGAAGTATGCAATGTTGAATTCCAGTCACCAGGAGTAAAATGGTAATTTTTGGATGGAAAAAAATGTGGAAATTGAAACTGTTGAAATACCAAGGACTTGTAATAATTACAATATGAACTACAGCATTATAGATTACATTTAAAAAGCAGTTTCTTCATTTTAAATTAATTATTGTTTATTGAGGAGAATAGTCTTTCAAGCAACAATGTTCACAGTACTAAAAAGATAACTGTAAGATATTAAAACATAGGCTTTATTGAATGTTTATTTAGCAAGCAAGATTTTATTAGGTAACTGGAATGTTTATTTACACAAAGATACTGGCTCTTTAAAGATGTTTTCAGGATAGTAAAAAATAGATTTGGAAATGTTAGAAAAAACTAATTATACCAATCTAGGGGGAAATTTAAATTCAGTGCAGTGGAAATATTTTAGGGTATAAAAAAAAAGCATGATAAAGTATAGTCATACTGCACTGGAATCTAATCAGTTTTATACTGGAACATGAGAAAATGTCTTTTTGTTGATGAAGCATTTTTTTTTTAATTGCAGCGAGAACAAAAAGGTTTGTAATATTAAAATCACATTTTTATCATTCAAACACCCGTAAAGTGAATATTATAAAACAGAATTTACATATGAATATGATTTCAAAAATATTCTGTTTAAGATAACTGCCATATAAGAAATAAAGACAAAAATAAAATTTATTTTTTTGTCATCAATAAAATGCATTTTGCACAGAGAAACTATATGTGAATACAAATTTTTCTTTTTTTTTTTACACAAAATGACTGAAAAAATCTCGATAAGGAAAGATTAGTTTAATAATTGTCTGAAAGTATTGTCATACTGTAATAAGTGTGCATTTTACCAATACCTATTTTTTTTTTTTGCTTGCAAATATCTAAGCATATTTTTTGGAAAATATCTCTAAATTTATACCTTTGCATAAAAACACATGCAACTAAACTATATCATAGTTATGAAAGACATGTAGAGTATTTTTACAGCTCAGATCACTCTAGTTTTAAGAATTACGATAGACACTTTATGTTATAAGACAGTTAACAAGAAAAGTATGAAACTCTTCGATACCAATCACTAAAAACTAAATTTTATAAAAAGTGTAAACTTACACTATTTAAACTTATATACAAGACAGAATACAGCATTTAAAATTATAATACTGCAAAAATTTTAGTAAGTAAAAAATAAACAAAAAGTAATTTAAAGGCAACATTTTACACAAATATCTTTTTAAAGTTCTTATCACACGGCAAAATATCTTCGACACTTTCCGTCAGCAAACGACAAAGAAAGTGACGCCACTTCAAAGTTTCACATGATTGGTTGAATTTCGTTTGCAGACAACATTTTCGAGCTTGTTCGAAAAAATTGTCGATTATGAAACTTGCTTGACCGGTTTTTGAGGGTAGAAAAGGAAAAGTGTTGGCAAAATTTCACCGTGTGATAAGGCCTTAAAATGACAAAGCTAAAGATAATAATCAAAAGAAATAATATTCCACACAAGAAGACTATAGCATTTTAAAATATAATACTGCAATACTTTTGAGTAATTAAAAAAACAAAGTAAAATTATTCTAAAGGCAATATTTTTTATCATTTTTCACATAAATATCTATTTAAAATGACAAAGCAAAAAAGCTTAATTAAAATAAATAATTATTCTACTTATATAATGCCATAAGTTTTAAATTTAATAAATCCACCTTTGAAAAAATTAATGAAAATAATTCACATTCTATTAAAGTCACAGATATATAGTTAAAAGTTAATCAAACAAGAATGTATGTTTATATATAGATTATATATATATAGATGTACGATTATATGTATGTACAAAAAGACACAAACACAAATTTTACATACATATGCTAATACACAGTACCTGATAGTACCGCATATATATGTTTTGAAACTCTAGAATAGTGTTTTGCTTTCTATTCATAATGCACAAACATGTTATAAAAGTATATAAATACATTTAAATAACATATTCAAAAATCTGGATTTGTTACTGTCCTCTTTTTTTTAAATTATTATTTTTTTAATAAATAATGATTAAGAAATAAAATTGAATATTCAGTTATTGATATTAATATACTTTGGAAATAAATTTAAATAAAGGAATGGCAAAATTTTCATCTAACAGTATTAAAAAATGCTTAACAAGACAATAATAAATAGCTAATTGAAGAAATTAATTTTTTAAATTTTGAAAAAGTAAGTTTAATTGTTTATAATTAATTTCCATGACTTATTTGAAAAAAAAATTAAAACACTATCAGAGTTTCTTCTTTACATTTGTATGAGTGCATGGCACATAAAACACATTTCAAAAATATTTATAATTTGGTCTCTCACAACAGTAAGCAACTAAGACAGTAATAAACGAATGGTTAATAATAATTAATACATAGTATTGTTGCTGTACAGATTTTTGAAATCAGAAAATAATATTCTTCTGGAAATAAGCTCAATTAGTTACACTAAAGCTCTTAAAACGTAATAAAAAAAGCTTATCACCGTTTGGTCTGCATATGACTAGTATAATTTCAAACAAAATATATCACGGGAATATCAATGAACCATGCATAGGAATACCATCCAGACCATATAATGAACATGAGAGTGATGAAATTATTTAGTATTTAATGTTTACAGCAATCAATGCAGTTTCCATAGAACACAATATAATTCATACACATCAATTATCTACAAAGAATAAGACTTTTATATACGTATACAAAAAAAAAAAAAAAAAAACCATTTATATGCTTTTTGCCTAGAACTAAGATCTCACGTTTAAGAAAGAAGCCAAGATATGTTTACAATGTGTATAATGCAATGGTTTGTTGATACAATTGCATAACAATGTAGTGACTGATTTACATCTTTTTATGACGTTTAAACTAGAAAACAAATCTCGAAATAATATAGGCAACATTGTTACATCCAGTCAATGGAACAATTAAACTGTTAATAATATCTATTTCATTCAAAATTTTCTATTACACAGAATCTCTAAATATTTATATAAAAAAACTCAAAATAGAAATTATTTTTATGTAATACTAAATGCCAACAAACAAAAATATTCTTGTCGAGAATGAAGTAAACATTAAAATAAAACAACAAAATAGAGAAGCATTACTACTTAAAAAATAAAAGGCACTGTAGAAGAGAACAGTAATGTTGACATGCATTTTCAAATAGCACTGAAAACACAGAGAAAATCAGTTGTATATAGAAAATAAGAGAAATTAATGAATACAGTTTTATATTTGCTCAATAAGAGTGCAATGCCTTTTGGAGGTATCTGGTATGCTTCTCAGGAGGCACATTATTCAAGCCTGTGTAAGAGCACAAAATAACTTTTCAGGTGCTTTATGCTCTAATCAGACTTGTCTATGTATGAAACATAATACAATTTTCTATTACAATTATTTTATAAATAAAATGCAGTTTGAACAATAGAATTTTTTCCCCACCATTTACTGTTCCAGCCATGATGGCGAATTAGCATTTGGACTCTTCAGTTTAATATTAAATTGTTTTAAGGTTGCTTCTAACATTGTTTGATTTCCAGAAAAATAAGCAGAGACAGCATTGTGGAAAAGCAACAGTTGTTTATGCATAACTTTTACCTAGACAGAAAAAAAGATTGTTAGAATTAAGAAATACTATAAAAATCAAGACGCAAAATAATACATATTTCAATTAAAAATATTTTTAAACAGTATGAGCATATCGATTTCTCATGCTATTAGTATTATGTATTTTTAAACTTCTAATACAATTCCAAACTAGGTGAGCATTATTTAGGTCATCCGTTCAAACTTATCTAAAGTGTTTCCATCTGCCAGACAGCTGCTATGAATGGAAGTATTAACCAAATTCCTATACAATAAGGCAATGCTTTAAAAAATAGAAACTTTTATCCCCTGTGCCTAGCAAAGAAGCCTTTATGATGTTTTGTGCTCTACAAGGAGCAAGGTTAAACTCAAAATCATTAGGGAGAAAGTTGGACTTTCTGCTTTAACATTACAGGTTAATTTATGACTATTAAGATGATGTGCTTTAAGCAAAATCTTTATTAACCATGCAACATCAAATTATCAGTGAGCATCATGTAAAGCATATTGCAGAGAAAGTATATAACCTCTGCAAAATGTCTTATGCTTCTTTTAATTGATAATATGGTGCATTTTAGCTTGAATTAGAATCTTTCATTTCGATTGTCATTAGCCATATTCTAAATTTATCTCTATGGGACTTCACAGCCAGCTACAAAATTATTGGCAAAATGACTAAATATTCAACTAAACATGGCTTTGCTTTATCTTTTGCCTCATTTTTAGAGAAGTCTTTAGGACAGTTTCATTGGCTTATCAACTGCACATTAAGAATTTAGGATTTATACAGATCTAGAAGTTAAAGAGCATAGATTCAAGCTGAAAAACATACTTTGTTTTCGTCTAGAAATCGCATTTTAATAGCAACATCAGCTCGAAGTTTCTCATATTTTTCCTTATGAGCTGTAAAATTTCTTCGTGCCTCTTCAACCTTTGACGACATAACATTTCCTTGGTTATTCTGCATCAACTCTTCTAGATCATTTCTATAAGCATCATATTCTAACCTAAAAAATAAGTACAAAATCTAAGATCTTTGTAGTGGTAAAATGGGTAAAATTTCATTTATTGAATTAATATAAAGCTTAATAATTACAGAAAAAACACCAATAAATGTATAAATTGTTCAACAAAATAATACTATGTTCACTGAAAGTTTTTTTTTAATCAGGTGAATTTTTCAAAAAATTACTAGAAAACTGAGAAGAATAAAAATCTACTAAAATATTACTGAAATGAGTATTTAAAACAGGGTTACTGTATTATTAAGCAATATCTTAAAAACCTAACTAAAGAAAAATTTATGAATATTCTAGTTTATAAAACAGGCATTATTTGAAAAGGTATTCATCTCATACACTAATACCAAGTGCCTTGGGAGAATTTAGAATAAATTATCAAAAACCAGACCCTGTAGTTCTTTAACATTGTAAGGGATTAAGAATATGTATATTATTTTTTCCAAGACAAAGCAAATATCCTATAGAGTATATATAATATGCTGTATATCAAGATCAATATTATCATACTCAGATCCTGTAAGAATGGCTTAACAATGAGCCCTTTTCCAGTCATATATTGTCACAACTGAAAGAATTTTACTGTGAGATCTAAATTATGGTTCATCATATCTCTTAGTATAATGAACTATTAGGTTACTAAGCCTTGATCAGGATTTACTCTCAAAAAGTATGTTAAATTATTACATTCTCAAATATAAAACTTTTTAAATGAATGTTTGAATATTAAAAAAAAAACTATTAAGGCCATAAAAATAGGGGGCAATTTTAAAACATGCAATGCTATATGAATACATACATCATTAATCTGCCAATCTTACAGTGCACTAAAAATCTACCCCCCCCCCCACATAAAATATAATCCTCAGGTAATCAGCTGAAATCAAGATGAAACCAAATATTTCACATCTCACCTTCATTAGAATGCTCAGCTTTATTTTCTTGTAAATTTTGCTATAATTATGCATATAAATAATAAATGAACTCTTTCAGTAATTCTATAAATTGGCAATCAGTTTAGGACTGTGATCAAATATCCATAACTACATGATTCTCCATTTATGGCTCATAGTATCACATATGATTTTTTTAAAACTTTAGCAGTAAGATACATATGTTACTGTGAACTGTGAAAGGAGAATCATGTGCTCATGAATATTTGATCAGTCCTGAATCTGTTAATAATTTTTTTCCCACCTATAACAGCAAATTCAAGTTAGCATTTATCAATAAGCTCAATTTCCAAAAATGATAAACATACATTCTAGTGAACAAATACAAATATTGAAGCCAAATCTAAAGTCCAATATTTTGCAACTTGTTCAGTCACTTTATAATGGGATTTGTAAAAGGACATTTATCATATCATATAATTCAAAGATTAAAAAAAATCCATTAAATCAGAATAATCTGAATATTAAAGTGACTAAATTGTAAAAACTAACATACCTAGCATTTTCATACTGCTTCACAGTAAGAAGAGTGTCATCCATTGTTTTGTTACACAGAGTGTTCAGGCTAGAAACAAAAAAATTCAGAGCACCAAGAAGAGTTTCACCATTTTTGCTTAAACTTCTTTGAGTATCGGCATTGTATGAAAACTCTTCTTGCAACTCAGGTGATTTATGAGCCAACTCTGAAAAGGCCTCTCCTAATGCATGCTGGGTCTGAACAACGTGATAGAAATGACTAGTAAGAGCACGTGCAAGTCTCAGAATATTACAGTACTTTGCCTGTGTGTCTCGCAGTAATTCGATCTGTGCTTCCATTTCAGCATCGACAGTTCTTGTTCCCTAAGAGGAAAAAATTAAAACTTAAAAAAACAATGAAAACAACTGAAAAATTTCTAGAATTCATTCATTATTTATCTAAAATTTTAGAGTCTTACCTTTGAGTAAACCAACTTTAAAACAGCAATTTTTAACATGGAAAAATAGAAAATAAAGTGAAAATTTTAGAAAAGAATTTACAAAGCAGGAATTTTAAGAATTTTGAATCATACTACTGGTAAAAATACACTACCTTCAAAAAAGTAAATCAATGCTTGATTTAATATTAGTGTAACTATTATATTTATAACATCCCACACAAACTGATTTTTTTTTTTTTTTTTGAAAATATTAAACTGATAAATAGAACTTGCAGTGGTTCATGGGTAAAGAATAACAATCAGTTGCAAAACATTCAAAGCAAAATTATCCTCATTTTACAAGGCTTTAATAATTTTGAAAACAATGAAGAATTTTACTCATAGATTATTTGATAGTTTTGCATAGGACTGACTCTCAGAGCTTTGTCTTGCACATGAAAATACCTGTCCAACTCAATCTCACTGTTACTCAACTAAATTTAAAAATCAAAATTATTTTAAACAATTACAAAGCCCAATATATTTAATTAAACTCATTTTTTTAAGCAAGGAATAATTTAAAACCACTTTTCAACTTTAAAAATCAATTTCATCTACTGCTGTTAAATCCTTTTTAATATAGTAAATGCAAGTAACAGTTTCAATTATATCTTAACGCAATACTATCTGTACATCATATAAATATAGGCAATAACCAATTTATTTCATTCAAGGCTTCTGGATATCTTTCATAGAAATAACATTAATTCTTCACCTCCAAGTAGTCAAGGTACAAATTTCTATCAGATAAAATTTTCAGATAAATTCAGAAACTATATAGTTTATTCCTTTTTGATTAATAACAATCCAATTAATAAAACTATTATTACCTTTACATAATACAAGAAGCTTTTTTCAATCAAATATTAAAATATATTTTGGATGGAGAAACAAGTGAAACACAAAAGAGATAAAAATTCCTGATTAAACCATTTTCATGAAAACTTGTCCAAAGATCATCAATATATGATTAAATCATGTATCCACTACTCTGAGAAAATCTATCTCACAAAATTTGAGAATCAATGCACTTGCTCACCTTTCCCAATTTTTCTGACAAAATCTGCCGAGTACATTTGTATGTAGAAATACTCCACTGTTTGATAGAATCAATTTTTGAATGAGCAGGCTTTGCTACCCTTGCTTTGCTTTCATCTCCATTTAAAACAGGACTTGGGCTACTTAATGGAACAGAGGTGCTTGCTATAACATGGAATGGAAACATACACATGAAATTAGAGGATAATTTCAATACAATGATGGATATAATAATAATAACACAGAATATGTAATACAATTTTCAACATAGAAATTAAGGATTAAAAAAAAAAAAAGGTGAAATTTAAAGATGAATTTTTCTTTGAATTATTATTAAAAAGGAATGAAATCTATTCCATTCAGATTTCCAGCAGAAAAAAATATTGTTGAAGATGATAAAAAAATTTTTTTAATTGTTTGCTGTACTAATAATCAAATTTTATGTCATTTAAGATTTTTACCTAAAGTGCAGCATCACCTCAAGTCAGAAGTCACATGTTCAAACATAATTAACAAAAATAATGATATGAAGCTTAAGCGTATGAAAGTTTCCATACCCGGAGCATTTGGTTGCCATGAAGCTGTGGTGGGAAGTGAAGACGGAGGAATAGCAGAACGCTGCATAGGTATATTATTGGAACGAAAAGAGGCCATATGAGATGGAGATCCAGAATGAACAGCATCTGGGCTTTCATTCATAGTCGGACTATTATTTAATACTTCTTTCATATCTTGCTCAAGACTGATATTTTCAAGAGCAGAAGGGCCATTGGTGGCTGTTCTTGACATCACGAATTGCCTAAAAGACAGAATAAGCTTCTGTTACTTTTATAAAATAACCTTAATTCAAACACTATTATATTTATTATACAGATGAGATATAAAGCAAAACCACATATACACTATAAAAAACTCTAATTAATAATCGTAACAAGGCATAAGAAAAATAAAAAAATTACACTATATTTTAAAAATAAGCATAAAAAATTAAATTTCCACAATAAATCATAATCATCATAGGATGAAAAAACTGAATTAATTTTACAAATAACAAGGAAAGTCAAAAGATGAAATTAAATATAAAACGGCACAAAATTAGAAAAGGGATAAATTACAGCATAGTATGAAGTTCAACAGAAACAGAAGAAAACCTCTAAATTCATGTTCAAACATAAATTCATGAGAGAAAATCCAAATTCAATATGCACTAACCAGAAAAGATTACAGTTTTTGATAAAATCTATATTTGGGACCACATCTTGCAGATGAAATTGTCTTCTCAAGATTAATGAAGTATCATGTTAATTTATAGGAATGCAAATAAATTAATGATTTTGAAGATAATTCACAATAAATTGCTTAAAAATATATTCACAAACATTATCTTGTTTTAGATTTAAGGTCAAGATATATTCACATACAAAAAAATACTTATTTTTCAATTAACTTTAAATTTATTAATTTCAAATATTTTAGTCCAGATGTAAAATACATTTAAAAAAATTAATAAGGAAGTCAGAAACATGAATATCAAATACAGACTTTAGATAAGATTTGAAAATTATTTACAGTTTCTAAAAAGTATTTAAGTTGAGGGCATCTAATAATATTTAATTTAAAAAATATAAAAACTTCATAAATTTATTTGGCTTTAACTTAATTTTTTTAGCTATTTAAGACTTTGAAGCTATTAATATAAAAATTGTTAGCATAACAGAATTAAAAATTTGACAAAATTAGATAGTTAAATATTTATTTTCTTTTATTAAAAGATTATATATATATATATATATATATATATATATATATATATATATATATATATATATATATAATCTTAAAGCTGCAGTAGTTAGGATAGATACTATATTAAGTCAGTAACTACCATTTTATAACTGATGAAAGAATTAAAAGCTGAAGCATTAAGTTTTGAATGGATTTTATGAACAAAATTATACTAAATAGGTAAAAAAATAAAATTATTTTTTAAAAACTGAAAAAATTCTTCAAAATAAAAATAACATATATTTTAATAATTTAAAACAGCACTAATTACTATAACGCATACAGTTACCCATTTACATCAAAGTAATCAATATAAATTTCAAATTTGATTCTTCATTACAGCTAAAACATCAAATATTAATGAACTTAAGAGAGTTGGTTCCAAAATATTTTATTTGAAATATTTAACTCATCTGAATAAATTATCTGAAACTGGATATAAATAAGGACATTCATAATCATAAACGGATTATTTCAAGATTATCTCCAAGATTTAATGAAACACAGCATATAAAGACAGACTGAAGCTAAGAAAAACAATTTGATTATCAAAAAACAGAAGAGTAAATTCTAGTTTTTAAATTTAAAATCCATTCTTTTATGTTTTGCATATTATATTTTAATTACGTAATAGTGCTTTTTTAAATGAGTATTGTCATCAATGATCACATGTAAATAGTATGGTAAGTGTTCTCCTTAAAACTTACATTTAATTTCAATTATGAAAGATAAAAATGTTAAAATTTTTGGCAAACACTTTCAAAATTCATATTTTAATTATACATATGATATTTTTTGGCTTTAGCAGATCGTATAATTCGATTGGATTTTATCTTATTTTTTTTAAAGAAGGGGATTTGTTAATGACCACATACGGTTAAAACAAAAGTGAGTATGACACACATCACGAAAACAAAACGAGAAATTATTGTAAGCAGATTGAAATTTGAGTGTCCCATCAAACAACCAAAATGTCTTAGTTTTAGAAACATACTTATTTCAGAAGCAATTGTATATATTTAACAAATTACGTTAACAATAAAGTAATCGCAAAACCATAATCTTTTAAGCGGTGTAAAGAAGGTGGAGTCCAGGATACAGCCGGAAAAATTCAAATCATATTATTTATAGATATTTCTATCAGATTATTATTTTATCGAATAAATAACTGCTACTTACACCGATTAAAGTAAATATAATGCAAATATAAAGGGGAATGTGTCAACAACAACAACATATACACCCAACACACAACAAAACTGCTACGAAACGTCAATTCAAAGAGGTGTTGCCACATGAAGCTAATAAAAATCAATAATAATGTCGAATCGAAGCATTGATGGAACTGAAAATAGAACGCAGGACATTAGCATTTATCAGTGTTAGAAAATTATTTTCATTTATATCTCTTAAAAATACTTGCACTTTGGTAAAAAAACTGAAAATGTGGAAAATTTATTCAAAATGCAGGGTTTGGTTAGAATCTAATCAAACTAAATTATAAAACTGAAATAAATTTCAACTACGAAATGTACAATGGTTCCAACCAATAAGAAAGCAAATCTTATGCTACATTCTACCAAAAACCTAATGATGACGTTTTATAATCGTACCTGTTTAGAAGCCTTATTCAGAGCTCTCGAGGCTCCAATAATTTATAAGAAAGCTAAACTATTTTGCTAGGGATTAAATAATGATTTCACAATCACAAATGATGTTTGATATTAAAAATTGAAAATTTTCGTCTACAATGCTTTTAACTCAGTTTATCTTTCAGAATTCCATGGCATGCAACTCTACAGTGCAATTTTACTTGAACAGTTACTCTATGATTATATGAAAATCAGGAAGCACGATCTTGTCAGCCATCACTGCTAATTTGTCGAGGTTTTCTTCACTGACTATGACAATGCCCTTTACTGAGTCAGGCATCTTGTCAAGCCACAGAGTACGCAAGGCTTTTTCCGAGACATCAACACCAGCCAGGCCATGCATCTTTCTCAGCAGTTGACTAGGCAGCATGTCGCCTAACTCGAGACCCGTGAGAAGACGTTTTATCTTTTTATTTTCACTTTCGACGAATATCTTCAATAATCGCTCTTTCGCCGCCGTGTATTTATTTGGGGTAGGATCCTTTACAATGTCCCAGATATCCTCCAACACCTTTGGCTCTAATTGTGCCACGAGGTGACTAAACATAGTCTCTTCGCTAGTAATCCTGCAAATCTTAAACTGCGCTTCCACTTGGTAAAACCATATTTCCGATTTGTCAAACCAGAACGGCGGTATTTTGACACTAACGCCGCTCGCTTCAGCTTTCTCACCATCTAGAGTCATTTTGACGGTTCAGCAGAAGAAAATAAGCCCAAGGTCACCAGTTATTAGGTACTTTTCTGCGGTCTTTCTTTTTTGCTCCTTTCAACAGTTCATGTAAAGGTGCCTGTGTCTTAGCAGCATCCTTTAAGTACCTGCGGTAAAAATTTATCATGCCAAGAAAAGTTCGAAGGTCATGAATAGTGGGTGGCAGCTTGTAATTCCTAATGGTTTCCACTTTCTCTGGCAATGCGTGAGAACCTTCAGCAGTAATAAGGTATCCCAAGTATTCCACTTGGTCAGCTCCCATCACTGATTTTGAAATATTGATTCTTAGTCCATATTGCTGGAATCTTCGGAAAACTAAATTCAGGTGTCCCTTGTGCTCATCCTCTGAAGAGGAAGCAACAAGGACATCATCAAGGTAAGGAAAAACAAAGTCCAGACCAATTAAAACTGCTGTAATGAAATGTTGGAAGGTTGAAGGTGCATTCCGCAGTCCAAAACTCATAACATTAAATTCGTAGAGGCCAAATGGTGTAGTTATAGCAGTCTTTTCCTTGTCTTTCTCAGCAGTTGGTATCTGGTAGTGCGCTTTCACCAAATCTATTTTCGAGAAAAAACTTTTATCCTTTAGAATGAAATGAAAGTCCTCTATTCTAGGAATTGGGTATCGGTCCGGCACAGTAAGAGCATTGAGCCGTCGGTAGTCCTCACATGGCCTTAATGAACCATCTTTCTTGTTTACCAGATGCAATTGACTTACCCATTGAGATTTAGAAGGTCTGATAATGTCGTTGTCAAGCATAAACTGGAATTCCTGCTTTGCAAGCTTTAATTTATCTGGGGCCAGTTGCCTGGCCTTCGAATAAACAGGCTGGCCAGTTGTTAGAATGTGGTGCTCCACTCCATGCTTTACAACTCTATTTACTAAATTAGGTTTGGTTAAATCAGGATAGGAATTAAGTAAGTTGAAATATTTAGATGCTCTATTGACTGTGCTTAGATTAAAATTTCCTTGAATGGTAGCAACTTCCCCTTTAGTGGAAAGGTTGGTTGCACCATTAATTAATTTTCTATTGTGAAGATCTATTAATAAATGGAATTTTCGGAGAAAATCAGCTCCTATTATGCCACGATTAACTTTAGCAATGATAAATGGCCATTGAAATGGGCGTCTTAATCCTAGATCTAGAGTCAGCATTTTTACACCAAATGTAGGAATTTCTGTGCCATTTGCTGCATACAGTTTATAAGATGATACTTGACACTCACCTTTTTTCTTTGTCCAAGGGAGAATCGACTCATCTGCCCCACTGTTCACAAGGAATTGGCAGCCAGTTCCAAAATCTTTAACGAATAACCGAGATTTGAGGCCTAAATTCTCGGCAGTAGGACTCGCCGCAGCCTCTACTGCTGGGTCTGGTTTCCCGACTGATCCCAACTGCATGGCTGTACACATTTATTTGCTAGGCACTATTTCCCAAATCTATAGTGAAAATAACAGAATTTTCCTTCAGGGTTGTATCGCCGTCTTGATTTACTCCGACTTCTATCTCGTTGACGGTGATGAGGGCTAGGGCTCCGAGAGTTCAGTTAACTCCTGTCTAAAATAGCAACATTGGTGACCTTGGACAATGAAAATAAACAAAAAAAAAACCGCAACCTTCGTTCAGCTGTTGTGGCGCCCTCTACCCGAAAAGTATTAAAAAATTTAAAAAAAACGGCGATAAATAATCAGCCGATTAAAAAAAAATAATGGCGATAAATAATCAGCCAAATAAAATTGAATCAAACTGATAAATAATCAGCAAATAAAAAAAAGACTGATAAATAATCAGCAAATAAAAAAAAGACTTATAAATAATCAGCAAA